>JBBGZY010000216.1:1200000-1692500 GCA_037952925.1 Lithobates clamitans
TATTCTCCACAATTGTTTTATTGTGCATTAAAAAAAGAAAACAAATAAAATTAGACATGATATCTGCCAATAGAACTTAACCAAAAAGTGCATTATATACATCCAAAAATATAGAAAATATACCAAATCAAATCATTATTCAACCAAAAAATAAAATTAAAAAGCCTCATGCATGTGTCCTGCTTCTTAATATAGGGGGGTCAACAATGCCAAGAATCGGTGAAAGCAGGGGTCCGTCATCTGGAGATAATTCCGAAAATCATCTGGATTATTCTCCTGGAGCTCCCGCAGCAAAGGCATATGACATAATTGGTCACGATTAATAAATGAACCAATTTTAAGTCCAAGAAATCCTCCTCCTCCTGTTCCTGGACTGGACTTGGGTCAAAGCAATAACTCCAAGGCCAATAATAAATATCTCCTCCGATTCGGCAACATGGCTGGTTGACGAACAGACGTTCAGAAACAAACTGAAAAGCACAAAATGAAAAGTGCAAAATGAAAAACGCAAATCAACACTCACCAAACTTCTACTAACACAAAATTAGCAGAAGGAGCCCAAAGGGTGGCGCATGACAATTGAACTTCCTCTTTGTAGTCTCGTAGTACGTCTAATGCATCACCACATTCGTGTTTGTTGGCCGACAATTCCTTGCCGTTTGTATGCAAGACAAGTTCCTGGCCAAAGCACTTCGGACAAAAGTCTGATGTTTTGTTTGCAGAAAATCCGATCATGTGTACAAGCCTTAAGTTCACTCCTTGACCCACAAGAGAAGTATGACCAAAAAAGCTTTGGCTATAATTCATTATTAAGTACAGCATGGCCTGGACTATTTTACAACTCTGCCTTGAATCTAGCCTTAGTGCTAACACTCTGACCCTTTTAGTCTTGGACTGGTAATGGTTACAAATTATACAATGCAGATAGCATAAGACCTGAGAGCATTCAAGTACTGGTAGGCATATATGAATTAGTCAAGCTTAATATCAACTTTAAAAAGGCCGCCCTTGTCTGACTCACAAGCCGCATGCTAATTCCAGGACAGTGAAGTACCTGTGAGTGAGTTAACTGCCTTAAAATTAGTATACCGCTTGTAAATCAGACCATGAAATCTCTCAGCAGGTGGGTATTTAGCTTAATGACAGCTTCTTTTTTCAAGATGAATGAAAGCGGAAACAAGACAACAGCTGTATGATCTTTAGTGAGGTAATCACTGTGTACTCATGAAGGTAACAGCTGCTGCATTAGGTATCTGACAGGTTCACTTTACAGGGATGGCAGCTGCTATAAGCAAACAGCATTGTAGAGCGGTCATCATATCTGATAAGTAACTGAACTCGTACAGAAAATCTAACAATCAAAGCTCCGCAAATATCTGGAAGCCCATCTGTGTTTCCCACTGGTAGGGTGTGTACCTCTACAACTGTCAACAAAAGCGTGCAAAAAATGCAAACATATGGATATAACCAGGGGACTGAGCCTGATCTAGGGAAACTCCTGTCTAAAAGAGTTTTCCATAAGTGCTTAAATCATTTTAGTATGGAAGAGTCAGGAAGAGTTAGGACCACTGTCAGCTCTGGCACTGTCACACCAGGCAAAGAATTTGTATTTCTGTCTATTCTGTGCTGAGTTCTTGCCAACAGCACAGCCAAGCCTAGGGACCTTAGGGCTCATTTACACTTGCTTTGGCTTCAACACACATGAATGGCTAGTTTACACTTGCTTCAAAACAAGGCTTAGGACACGCTTTGTTAAAGCTTTCTGAACGCCAGTCAAAGCTTCTGTCACTAAATAAAATGTTTAGCTTACAGTCCTGTTTATATCTTGCTTTTGCTTTGCTTTGGCTTTGCTTCAAAATTATACCCAATGTAGCTTTAGTGGTGCTTCAAAGCATCTTCAAAGCCTCCATAGAAGTCTATGGCAAAATGAGCTTGAAGCCCCACCAAAGGCTCATCGAAGCCTCATCGAAGCCCCATCGAAGCTCCACCAAAGCCTCATCGAAGCTCCACCAAAGCCTCATCGAAATGCAAATGCAAGGTGTAAATAGGACTGTAAGCTAACCATTTTATTTAGTGAAAGGGGCTTCGACCAGCGTTCAGAGAGCTTTAATAAAGCGTGTCTAAAGCCATGTTTTGAAGCAAGTGTAAACTAGCCCCATACTCTTTCCAGATGCAGTTAGACAAGCCTGTAATCGTTAAGTTAAGGGACAGCAGGACACTGTTGAAGTCGTTTTCTCGAATCCCCCCCACCTGTTAGTAGGGATGAGCCGAACACCCCGGTTCTGTTCGCAGCAGAACATGCGAACAGGCAAAAAATTTGTTCGAACATGCGACCATTCTATGGGTCTATGGGACACGAACGTGAAAAATCAAAAGTGCTAATTTTAAAGGCTTATATGCAAATTGCCATAAAAAGTGTTTGGGGACCCGGGTCCTGCCCCAGGGGACATTTATCAATGCAAAAAAAGTTTTAAAAATGGCAGTTTTTTCGAGAGCAGTGATTTTAATAATGCTTAAAGTGAAACAATAAAAATGAAATATTCTTTTAAATATCGTGCCTGGGGGTGTCCTTAGTATGTCTGTAAAGTAGCACACCTTTCCCATGTTTATAACAGTGCCACGGCAAAATTACATTTCTAAAGGAAAAAATTTCATGCAATACTGCTCGCGGCTGAAATGTATTGTCGGATCCCAGCAATATAGATAAAAATCCCCAAAAAAACTACCAAAAAAAAATGATGTGGATGTCCCCCTGAAAAACCATATCAGGCCCTTCAGGTCTGGTATGGATATTAAGGGCAACCCCCACCAACATTTTAAAAAAAAATGGCTTGGGGGTCCCCCAGGCCCCCAGGCACTATATACTCTGAACAGCAGTATATATACTATACGGGCCCTGCTGTGAAACATGACTGCCAGTTTCTTGTCCTTCTGTGGCACTCCCTCTCTCTAGATAAATGGAAGAAGAATTGCGCATAGAAAAATGGGTGAGCGGCCAACACTCCACTAGACACAAAGTGAATCATCATATATAAAAATAATAGGATAGAGCTCAAAAATAGTGAAACAAATACAAAATTGAAATAAACCTCTGTGACAATTGGCACAGAGATAATGACATAGCACATCAGTCCATCTTGATTAAATATACCCTGACGGTGTGAATAAACATCAACGCAAGTGTAAAGTTTAAGATGATAAATCTTGAAAAAAGTGCTTGATCATGAAGTGCAGTCAAGAAAAGTAAGGTTGGCACGCTTGCCATATGGGGTGGACACGTGTACCTTACAGCACATGGGTCAAACAGGCATAGTGAGGACTTGGCCTCAATGTACTAATCTGGAAGTGAAGCAGTAGATGGAAGGTAAACCTCAAGGATCGTACTTCAGACGAATGAGCAGTAATTATGTTTTTCATAGCTCTTCATCACAGCACACCTGGGAAAGTATACACCCAACTCCTTTTTTTCACGTTACTCCTGAATGATCTTCCACAGTACAGTCATGTCCCTTCACTTCCACAACTACCTTCACTCTGTCATTCTGTGGCAACCCCTCTCTCCAGGCTCACGCTACTCCCTTTCTCAACCTGGGAACCAACATTGGAGCCTTCAAATAGCTGCGCATCCTCCAGCAGAATATAACCGACACTGTGGTTGAATAATTCTGGGGTCTCCTCCGTGCATGATGATGGGGCTACGGAAGGAGTGACTGTGGACAAGGAGGTGGTGGAATAGGCCGCTTTGGCAACTACATTGGAAGGCAAACTACTCTGAGCCTGGGTGACAGAGGATGAGGAGGGCGAGGACGGCTTTGTTATCCACTCCACCAAATCTTCTGCATGTCGTGGCTCAATAATACGGCCAGCAGCAGCAAAAAAGGACAAGCGTGCCCCACGGCCACCTGCAGAGGATGCACCATGTCCATGACTAGCACTTTTGATTGTAGACACAGAGGCTGCTTGCCCTCTTTTAGTGGCCTGTGAGCGTCTGCCTCTCCTTGGTGGCCTTCCGGACATGATGTATTTTTTGTTTTGCAACACCACACTACACTGTATTAGATACAGTTGTCATGTGCAGTTGTCAAAAATAGAAAGACATATAAAAGAATACTTTACATAAATGAATACATACTATTGTGTAAAAAATCATCAAATCATAAATATGTGCTACAAAAAGAAAATTAATCCACCAAAAAAACAAGATCAATGTTATTTGGTGAAATCAACTAAAATAAAACTCTAAATAACATCCAAGCACTGTTAATCACCATAAATGAAGAAATAGATATATAAAAAGTCCCATCACAAACAGTGCAAATAATTAAATGAGAAAATACGGTAGTCCTTAACCACTTCAATACAGTACATTTTCACCCCCTTCCTGCCCAAGCCATTTTTCAGCTGAATGACAATTGCGCAGTCATACAACACTGTACCCAGATGAAATTGTTATAATTTTTTCCCCACAAATAGAGATTTCTTTTGGTGGTATTTGATCACCTCTGCGGTTTTAATTTTTTGTGCTATAAACAAAAGAAAAGTGAAAAGTTTGAAAAAAAAACAATATTTTTTACTTTTTGCGATAATAAATATCCAATTTTTTTTTCTTTAAAACAAATTTAGTCCTCAGTTTAGGCCGATATGTATTCTTCTACATATTTTTGCTAAAAAAAAAATCGCAATAAGCGTATATTGATTGGTTTGCGCAAAAGTTATAGCGTCTACAAAATAGGGGATAGATTTATAACATTTTTATTATTTTTTTTTTTCCTAGTAATGGCAGCGATCTGCGATTTTGATCGTGACTGCGATATTGCGGCGGACACATCGGACACTTTTGACACATTTTTGGGACCATTCACATTTATACAGCGATCCGTGCTATAAAAATGCACTGATTACTGTATAAATGTGACTGGCAGGGAAGGGGTTAACACTAGGTGGTGATCGAGGGGTTAACTGTGTTTGCTAGGGAGTGTTTCTAACTGTAGGGGGACGGCACTCACTAGGGGAAGAGACCGATCGGTGTTCCTCTGTACTGGGAACATACCATCGGTCTCCTCTCCTCTGATAGGACCGTGGATCTGTGTGTCTACACACACAGATCCACGGTCCTGCTGTGTTACTGGCAATCGCAGGTGCCCGGCAGACATCACGGCTGCCAGGCACGCGCACCGGGTGCCCAGTAACACGGCAGGCGCTCGAAATCGCCGTCGGAAAGCGAGGCCGTCATATGACGCCCGCCCGCAACGAGAGCTGCGCCGCCTGCCGGCAATTGACAGCCGGCAGTCAGCAAGCAGATAAAGATGGTGTAGATGCTTATCCAGAGAATATAGTAAGGATAGGTCCAATCTCCCAAATGCTTAGCACACCCGAGTGAGTAATGAGGCTCCTTACCGACTCAAATGACCACCCAGGTGTTCTCACCAAGCACAGGGAATATTATGGTCTCCCAAGAACCTATACCGACATCAGTAGTGTGGCTAGATCTGCAAAACTCGTTGAATATAAAAACAAAAAATGCTCCCATAGTGTAATTGTTCCAAACGAGGGATTCATTATATAAAAAGATTGCACTTACAAGAAGATCCAGTCAATAGAGCTGACGTCACTACGTTTTTCCTTTGCTGAGACCAATGGGAAGCTTATGCACAGCGGGAAGCCTGTGGAGACGCCGGGACATTTTAACCAGATTCCGTATACGCTCTATTGACTGGATCTTCTTGTAAGTGCAATCTTTTTATATAATAAATCCCCCGTCTGGAACGATTACACTATGGGAGCATTTTTTGTTTATATTCCCTGAGTTTTGCAGATCTAGCCACACTACTGATGTCGGTATAGGTTCTTGGGAGACCATAATATTCCCTGTGCTTGGTGAGACCACCTGGGTGGTCATTTGAGTCGGTAAGGAGCCTCATCACTCATTTGGGTGTGCTAAGCATTTGGAAGATTGGACCTATCCTTACTATATTCTCTGGATTAGCATCTACACCATCTTTATGGACTATTTTCTCACTTCATAACTCCCTACTTCCTGTACTCACCCCAGGTCCTCACACATCTATGTAAATGCAACACTTTCATATTGTACACCTTTCCCCTTTTAAAGAAAAGATATGTATATATAAATGAAGTGTAATATAGAACCAACAAGGAGTGCAACATAGCAAGGAACAATTACTGTCTAAAAATCAATATGGAAGAGACCTGAACAGGTCACCTCACCTTACAGGAGTTGCATAAGGAGAACCAACCACGGGGTATGAAAAGTAGAAAAAAGTATCTTTATTGAAAAAATATTCACCAATTAGCAAAAATATTGGGCAAATTTGCCCATACTTCCAAACACCGATATTAAAAACAGCAGACAACGTTTTCACACACACTCATCACAGCAGGGCCCATAATCTCACCTACATGGGTATGGCAGATGCTTATATGACGTATGACTTGAGGTGCCACAAGACTGCCTTTTTATAGGAGGCTATATGTTAGTGGACTCGTGGGCTGTGAGTGCACGTGGGCTGTGAGTACCTGTGCATTTTATTGTTGAGTACCTGTGTATTGTCTTGTTGAGTACCTGTGTATTGTCTTGTTGAGAACTTGTGTATTGTTGAGTATTAGTGTCAGGAAGCTAGTTGTTAGTTAATGTGGACAGTGTATAATCCCCAATCCCCATTAAATTAGTAGATATGATGCCCGGCGGGTGTGGAGATGCGACTTGGTGTACATCTTGCGGCATGTATGCGTTCCTTGATCATCCGATCGAGGGCGAATACTTCTGTGCAAAATGTAAGCATTGTTTCCCTGGAAGCCCAGGTTCTGAATCTAGGGAAGCAACTGTCAGCACTGAGAAGACCCTCCACACTAAAGGAGAGTTGGGATCATACCTGGCAGGTGCCAGCAGGGGCCAGCACAGAGGCGGGTGGAGAGAAAGAGGGGCAGGCACCAGAGAAGAATAGATGGGTGACAGTCAGGAAGGGTAGAGAGGAAAGTGCCAGGGAGGCCGGTCCTGGGCTGGAACATCCCAATAAGTACACCCCGTTGCGTGACATTGGTGAAACCAGTCAGGGACCAGCACTGCTAGAGCTGAGTGACTCCCCTAGCTGCCAGGGGAATAACTCCTCCAGTAAGGGTGGGAGTAAAGCCAAGGGAAGGGAAAGACAGATTCTGGTGGTAGGGGACTCAATTCTTAGAAGGACAGAGAGGGCAATCTGTCACAAAGACCTGAAGCGCCAAACTGTATGTTGTCTACCGGGCGCTCGGGTTTGGCACATGACGGATCTGGTGAACAGATTACTGGGAGGTGCTGGGGAAGACCCAGCTATCATGGTGCATGATGGCACCAATGACAAAGTCAGAGGAAGATGGAGTGTCCTAAAAAAACTATTTTAGGGACTTAGGAGCTAAATTGAGGAAAAGGACTTCCAAGGTAGTATTCTCAGAAATACTACCGGTACCTCGAGCCACACCAGAAAGGCAGAGGGAGATTAGGGAAGTAAACAGGTGCCTAAGGAGCTGGTGTAGAAAGGAGGGGTTTGGGTTCCTGGAGAACTGGGCTGACTTCTCAGTCGGTCACCAGCTCTATAGAAGGAGGGTGCAGATCTGCTGGGAGTGAAGATGGCCGAAAAGTTAGAGGGGCTTTTAAACTAGGTGACGGGAGGGAGGGTCCAGAGGTAGAGATAGTCAGCAATAAACATATTCCAGTGGGTAGTATTGGGGGCATTAGTGGTAGGTTGACTAAAGCACCTAAACCCGAGGTAAGTATAGTAACAAGTCCTATTTGCAACCTCAGAACACCCAATAAGGAGACAGTATGCGACCGGTCTAAACTACGTGGCATGTCCATCAATGCCAGGAGTCTGGCGGACAAGGTGGGAGAACTAGAGCTACTGTTGTTTGAGGAGGATTTAAATTGTGTAGGATATTCAGAGACTTGGTTCAACAACTCTCATGATTGGCTGGCAACCATTCAAGGGTATTCCCTATATCGCAGGGATATAGAGGGTAAAAAAGGGGGAGGGATATGCTTATATATCAAAAATGATGTACAAGTGAATGTGAGAGATGACATCACTAACGGAGCAAGCGAGGAAGTGGAATCCTTATGGGTAGAGCTGCAAAGGGATGGAACTAAGGGGAAAGTAATACTGAAAGTATGCTATAGGCCCCCTAACCAGAGGGATGGTTAGCCTCACCTTGGCTTATTAACTTACGCCACAATAGGGCTGAGCAAGCCACATTACAGTATTCCACACAACATCAGTAAGAACAGCATCAACCAGCAACAAAGCATAAATGACAATAAGAAACCTGTCAGGGAAATAGGCGCATTCCCAGACACAATATTTCAGCAATCGCCAACCACCGTAGGCAGAAGCACGCCAGCGCGAATCAATGCACAAGGACACGCAGTGGCATTAACAGGTGAGCGCGCATGCGTGGCGGCACACACATAGTGTGATAGTGGCGCCACTGCCTATTTAAACCCACTGCTGACAATGGTGCAGTGCTGGTTTATTGTCAGCTTCCCTCTGTATTCCTGTGCCTTGTTTATCCTGCTTATCAGACTTCCTGTGTATAGACCCGGCTTGCCTTGACCTGCTCATCGTGATCTCCCAGCTTGACCTTTTGGCTTGTATCCTGACTTGTTCCTCCTTGCTCCCTGCATCTGATCCCGGCCTGGCTTACAGACTCTGCCTTACCTATCTCATGTGCATAGACCTGGCTGGCTCCTGTTTACGCTTACTCTGGACTGTCTTACTGTGAATGACCCCTGGCCTGGCTCCCAACCCAGATGTCCAGTCTGCCCCACTGGTCTGCACCTCCTGGACCATCCAAGCACACCTGCCCTGCAGTATAACTGGCCTGTTCTAGCAAGCTCCTGGCAACAAACTTCAGCAAATCCGGCAACCCGTGCTTCTGTGGACACCACACCCCCTGTACCACCTCCAGGGGTGTGCTGCACTCTGCCGCAAGGGGAGCCCTCCCAGCATCTCGGCCTCATACCAAGTTCCTGACAAAACCTCAGTGTAACTCCCAGGAGTCCCAGCATTAGCTACTCAAAAAGTGTCCCTGAGTGCACTGCTTACATACAGCCCCAATAGTAGGTGGGTGTATGCGTCACTGGAGATGACTGTAAAGTACCTGGCACCTAATTGTCCAA
Organism: Lithobates clamitans; assembly: GCA_037952925.1. NCBI lineage: Eukaryota > Metazoa > Chordata > Amphibia > Anura > Ranidae > Lithobates > Lithobates clamitans. Next base: position 1,209,170 of record JBBGZY010000216.1, read on the forward strand.
TTGTTGGCCAGCTTTTGTTGGGGCCCTTCTGCTGGCAGTGCACTTTGCACAGATGTTAGCTCAAACTTGTCTTGCATACACACGGTCGCACAAATGTTGTCGGAAATTCCGAATGTCAAGAACGCGGTGACGTACAACACATACGACGAGCCGAGAAAAATAAAGTTCAGTAGACAGTGCGGCTCTTCTGCTTGATTTCCGAGCATGCGTGGAAATTTGTGCGTTGGAATTGTGTTCCTGTTTTTCTGCAGCCATTCACTTGTATTGAGCAGTGCCCCTTTAAGGACTACATATCGCATGATCCACTGCTGCACAGCAAGTCTTTTCTCTGATGCTCCCATTGGCTCAAGCTCTCCTGCTCTCTGATTGGCTCAAGTCCACTGCCAGGAGGAAGAGGGGGTGAATCTCACATAGAGCCTGCTAGCTGACAGAACAAGGAAGCTCAGGGTGAGAGGCAGTTGCTGCATCACAATGACAATAGGGAGAGGGGAGTGAAAGGAGAGTGGACATGCAGTCAGCAGCACACCCAGCTACAACTACATACCTCCCAACTTTTTGAGATGGGAATGAGAGACACCTATCAGCAAAAGTATGCAGGCATAGGACACACCCCTTGCCACACCCCCTTAAAGGAGAATTGTACAAAAAAACAAGATTGGTTAAACCCTCAAGTGCTTTTTTTACCACTACTATTCCTTTTTATTGGCTTTTGGAATTTACAAATGCAGCAAGTTAGAAATCAGATGAAAGGTTTAGCACTGGGAAACACTTTCTGCTAGATAAAAAGTGCATTTTATATACATCTATACAGATCAGACCAACATAAGTGACAAATGAGGAGGAATGAGGGACAGAGGGACATTGCTCCAAATCAGGGAAAGTCCCTCGAAATCAGGGACCATTGGGAGCTATGCAACTACAAGTGACTATTCCTGGTGTACATGTTTTAAATGACAGTGATTGATTCACCACCAATGAATGTTAGTTACAATCACATTCACTGCTTTATAAATATGCACCTTAGAACTCCGGTAAGGTCTTCTATAACCTTGACCTCATAAAGCTAGCATCCAAAAGCGTGTGACCGTCCGTCCCTGCTAGACAGCAGCTAATCATTTGACCGGCTTCTGTTGAAGTGAGATGTTGGGAAAATGTTCTCAATCGCTAGCTGCAGCCAAAGAACTGCAGCCGCTGATCAATGTTTTCTCACAGCAATGGGTACAGCTGTCAGAGTAAGGTGTCCTTGTGGGATGGATCTGATCTGAATTTTTTGCTGGGCCCCCGACCAGTCCTTTCTGTACTTATTTCTGTGGGTGAAGAGCTATCATTCCGCACACAACCGCTGCAGTGGTCCAGGAAATTGAAACACCCTGCTCTTCTCCCTCCTTTTTACTTCAGGGCTTCCATGAGAGGTCAGAGGTTGGTCAGTGCTGGCACACAGCATCACTCTGATCTGTCATGGAAACACTGCAGAAAGGAGGGAGAAATTCCTGAGCCGCTACAGCGGTTGTGTGGGGAATGATAGCTCTTCACCCACAGGGCAAAGTACAGCATGGACCTGAGGGGTGAGGAGGATGTACAAAAGTGGAACTTCCGCTTTAAGGAGTCCTCACACCCGGACATGCCACATTTGGCATGCCATTTTTTCTTGGTGGGTACCTAGTTTTGACAGGTACCCAGCTTCCACTTCTGCCCACGCCACCTAGGCGACACCTCCTTTCCCCCTCCCTCCCTGCAATCCTCTGGGACACGTCACAGGTCCCAGAAGATTGCTTGGCCATTCGGGACGTGCAGTACGACTCTCGCATGCGCAGTGCGCACCCAGGTATGAAGCCGCAAGCTGTCACAGCCGGGTGCCCACACTTGTAATGCCGACGCTGGGAAAAGGAGAGGGAGAGAAGCAAGGCTTCGGGTGGCCACATCGCTGGACCATTGGACAGGTGAGTGTGTGTTTATTAAAAGTCGGCAGCTACACTTTTTGAAGCTGCTGACTTTTAATAAACAGAAAAATGAGTGGAACTGCGCTTTGACTCATCTTTTTATTTTTTTCTAAAAAAGGTAAACTAATCCATTTAGGTTGAGTTCACACTTAAAAGGGATGCGGCTGACAGCAGGGGTCCAGTGCATTCCTGCTCTCCATTTCAGGGTCGAATCAGGCCTGCATTTTTTGCCTGAATTCAGACCTGAGACGGAGCCAAAGATGCCCAGGACTCCTGTGCAATTCGCCGCCCTGGAGATGTGTGAACCGGCTTCATTGGGACCCGGGCACCTTTTCTGTCATGCCAATTGGATTCGGGGAAACCCACATCCAATTCGCATAAGTGTGAACACAGCCACTACCGGGCCGTAGCATTTCTGCAGCCAGGCCGCGGCGGGCGGCATGACATTGCAAGGCCAGTGGGCAGGCGGGCGGGTGAGAGAGCCTGGTGGATCAAAGAGGCAGGCGGGCAGGCGGATGAGAGAAGCGGCTGGTGAGCAGAGATTACATCATCTCTCTCCGCCCGCCTAGCATCACCGCTCTTCCGCCCTCACAGCATGCGGAATGTGGGAGGTGCAGCGGCGAGCAGAGAGATGACATCATCTCTCCCTACCCACCTAGCATTACTGCTCTTCCATCCTCACAGCGTGCGGAATGTGGGAGGTGCAGCGGGGAGCAGAGAGATGACATCATCTCTCCCTACCCACCTAGCATCACTGCTCTTCCACCTTCACAGTGTGCGGAATGTGGGAGGTGCAGCGGGGAGCAGAGAGATGACATCATCTCTCCCTATCCACCTAGCATCACCGCTCTTCCACCCTCACAGCGTGCGGAATGTAGGAGGTGCAGCGGGGAGCAGAGAGATGACATCATCTCTCCCTATCCACCTAGCATCACCGCTCTTCCACCCTCACAGCGTGCGGAATGTAGGAGGTGCAGCGGGGAGCAGAGAGATGACATCATCTCTCCCTACCCACCTAGCATCACTGCTCTTCCACCCTCACAGTGTGCAGAATGTGGGAGGTGCAGCGGGGAGCAGAGAGATGGCATCATCTCTCCCTACCCACCTAGCATCACTGCTCTTCCACCCTCACAGCGTGCAGAATGTGGGAGGGGCAGCGGGGAGCAGAGAGATGACATCATCTCTCCCTACCCACCTAGCATCACCGCTCTTCCACCCTCACAGCGTGCGGAATGTAGGAGGTGCAGCGGGGAGCAGAGAGATAACATCATCTCTCCCTACCCACCTAGCATCACTGCTCTTCCACCCTCACAGCGTGCGGAATGTGGAAGGTGCAGCGGGGAGCAGAGAGATGACATCATCTCTCCCTACCCACCTAGCATCACTGCTCTTCCACCCTCACAGCGTGCAGAATGTGGGAGGTGCAGCGAGGAGCAGAGAGATGACATCATCTCTCCCTACCCACCTAGCATCACCGCTCTTCCACCCTCACAGCGTGCAGAATGTGGGAGGTGTAGCGGGGAGCAGAGAGATGACATCATCTCTCCCTACCCACCTAGCATCACTGCTCTTCCACCCTCACAGCGTGCGGAATGTAGGAGGTGCAGCGGGGAGCAGAGAGATAACATCATCTCTCCCTACCCACCTAGCATCACCGCTCTTCCACCCTCACAGCGTGAGGAATGTAGGAGGTGCAGCGGGGAGCAGAGAGATGACATCATCTCTCCCTACCCACCTAGCATCACTGCTCTTCAACCCTCACAGCATGCGGAATGTGGGAGGTGCAGCGAGGAGCAGAGAGATGACATCATCTCTCCCTACCCACCTAGCATCACTGCTCTTCCACCCTCACAGCGTGCAGAATGTGGGAGGTGCAGCGAGGAGCAGAGAGATGACATAATCTGTCCCTACCCACCTAGCATCACTGCTCTTCCACCCTCACAGCGTGCGGAATGTAGGAGGTGCAGCGGGGAGCAGAGAGATAACATCATCTCTCCCTACCCACCTAGCATCACTGCTCTTCCACCCTCACAGCGTGCGGAATGTGGAAGGTGCAGCGGGGAGCAGAGAGATGACATCATCTCTCCCTACCCACCTAGCATCACTGCTCTTCCACCCTCACAGCGTGCAGAATGTGGGAGGTGCAGCGAGGAGCAGAGAGATGACATCATCTCTCCCTACCCACCTAGCATCACCGCTCTTCCACCCTCACAGCGTGCAGAATGTGGGAGGTGTAGCGGGGAGCAGAGAGATGACATCATCTCTCCCTACCCACCTAGCATCACTGCTCTTCCACCCTCACAGCGTGCGGAATGTAGGAGGTGCAGCGGGGAGCAGAGAGATAACATCATCTCTCCCTACCCACCTAGCATCACCGCTCTTCCACCCTCACAACGTGAGGAATGTAGGAGGTGCAGCGGGGAGCAGAGAGATGACATCATCTCTCCCTACCCACCTAGCATCACTGCTCTTCAACCCTCACAGCATGCGGAATGTGGGAGGTGCAGCGAGGAGCAGAGAGATGACATCATCTCTCCCTACCCACCTAGCATCACTGCTCTTCCACCCTCACAGCGTGCAGAATGTGGGAGGTGCAGCGAGGAGCAGAGAGATGACATCATCTCTCCCTACCCACCTAGCATCACTGCTCTTCCACCCTCACAGCGTGCGGAATGTAGGAGGTGCAGCGGGGAGCAGAGAGATAACATCATCTCTCCCTACCCACCTAGCATCACTGCTCTTCCACCCTCACAGCATGCGGAATGTAGGAGGTGCAGCGGGGAGCAGAGAGATAACATCATCTCTCCCTACCCACCTAGCATTACGGCTCTTCCACCCTCACAGCATGCGGAATGTGGGAGGTGCAGCGGGGAGCAGAGAGATGACATCATCTCTCCCTACCCACCTAGCATCACCGCTCTTTCACCCTCACAGCATGCGGAATGTGGGAGGTGCAGCGGGGAGCAGAGAGATGACATCATCTCTCCCTACCCACCTAGCATCACTGCTCTTCCACCCTCACAGCGTGCGGAATGTGGGAGGTGCAGCGGGGAGCAGAGAGATGACATCATCTCTCCCTATCCACCTAGCATCACCGCTCTTCCACCCTCACAGCGTGCGGAATGTAGGAGGTGCAGCGGGGAGCAGAGAGATGACATCATCTCTCCCTATCCACCTAGCATCACCGCTCTTCCACCCTCACAGCGTGCGGAATGTAGGAGGTGCAGCGGGGAGCAGAGAGATAACATCATCTCTCCCTACCCACCTAGCATCACTGCTCTTCCACCCTCACAGCGTGCGGAATGTGGGAGGTGCAGCGGGGAGCAGAGAGATGACATCATCTTTCCCTACCCACCTAGCATCACCGCTCTTCCACCCTCACAGCGTGCGGAATGTGGGAGGTGCAGCGGGGAGCAGAGAGATGACATCATCTCTCCCTACCCACCTAGCATCACTGCTCTTCCACCCTCACAGCGTGCGGAATGTAGGAGGTGCAGCGGGGAGCAGAGAGATAACATCATCTCTCCCTACCCACCTAGCATTACTGCTCTTCCACCCTCACAGCGTGCGGAATGTAGGAGGTGCAGCGGGGAGCAGAGAGATGACATCATCTCTCCCTACCCACCTAGCATCACTGCTCTTCCACCCTCACAGCGTGCGGAATGTAGGAGGTGCAGCGGGGAGCAGAGAGATGACATCATCTCTCCCTACCCACCTAGCATCACTGCTCTTCCACCCTCACAGCGTGCGGAATGTGGGAGGTGCAGCGAGGAGCAGAGAGATGACATCATCTCTCCCTACCCACCTAGCATCACTGCTCTTCCACTCTCACAGTGTGCAGAATGTGGGAGGTGCAGCGGGGAGCAGAGAGATGGCATCATCTCTCCCTACCCACCTAGCATCACTGCTCTTCCACCCTCACAGCGTGCAGAATGTGGGAGGTGCAGCGAGGAGCAGAGAGATGACATAATCTCTCCCTACCCACCTAACATCACTGCTCTTCCACCCTCACAGCGTGCGGAATGTAGGAGGTGCAGCGGGGAGCAGAGAGATAACATCATCTCTCCCTACCCACCTAGCATCACTGCTCTTCCACCCTCACAGCGTGCGGAATGTGGAAGGTGCAGCGGGGAGCAGAGAGATGACATCCATCTCTCCCTACCCACCTAGCATCACTGCTCTTCCACCCTCACAGCGTGCAGAATGTGGGAGGTGCAGCGAGGAGCAGAGAGATGACATCATCTCTCCCTACCCACCTAGCATCACCGCTCTTCCACCCTCACAGCGTGCAGAATGTGGGAGGTGTAGCGGGGAGCAGAGAGATGACATCATCTCTCCCTACCCACCTAGCATCACTGCTCTTCCACCCTCACAGCGTGCGGAATGTAGGAGGTGCAGCGGGGAGCAGAGAGATAACATCATCTCTCCCTACCCACCTAGCATCACCGCTCTTCCACCCTCACAGCGTGAGGAATGTAGGAGGTGCAGCGGGGAGCAGAGAGATGACATCATCTCTCCCTACCCACCTAGCATCACTGCTCTTCAACCCTCACAGCATGCGGAATGTGGGAGGTGCAGCGAGGAGCAGAGAGATGACATCATCTCTCCCTACCCACCTAGCATCACTGCTCTTCCACCCTCACAGCGTGCAGAATGTGGGAGGTGCAGCGAGGAGCAGAGAGATGACATCATCTCTCCCTACCCACCTAGCATCACTGCTCTTCCACCCTCACAGCGTGCGGAATGTAGGAGGTGCAGCGGGGAGCAGAGAGATAACATCATCTCTCCCTACCCACCTAGCATCACTGCTCTTCCACCCTCACAGCATGCGGAATGTAGGAGGTGCAGCGGGGAGCAGAGAGATAACATCATCTCTCCCTACCCACCTAGCATTACGGCTCTTCCACCCTCACAGCATGCGGAATGTGGGAGGTGCAGCGGGGAGCAGAGAGATGACATCATCTCTCCCTACCCACCTAGCATCACTGCTCTTCCACCCTCACAGCGTGCAGAATGTGGGAGGTGCAGCGAGGAGCAGAGAGATGACATCATCTCTCCCTACCCACCTAGCATCACCGCTCTTCCACCCTCACAGCGTGCAGAATGTGGGAGGTGTAGCGGGGAGCAGAGAGGTGACATCATCTCTCCCTACCCACCTAGCATCACTGCTCTTCCACCCTCACAGCGTGCGGAATGTAGGAGGTGCAGCGGGGAGCAGAGAGATAACATCATCTCTCCCTACCCACCTAGCATCACCGCTCTTCCACCCTCACAGCGTGAGGAATGTAGGAGGTGCAGCGGGGAGCAGAGAGATGACATCATCTCTCCCTACCCACCTAGCATCACTGCTCTTCAACCCTCACAGCATGCGGAATGTGGGAGGTGCAGCGAGGAGCAGAGAGATGACATCATCTCTCCCTACCCACCTAGCATCACTGCTCTTCCACCCTCACAGCGTGCAGAATGTGGGAGGTGCAGCGAGGAGCAGAGAGATGACATCATCTCTCCCTACCCACCTAGCATCACTGCTCTTCCACCCTCACAGCGTGCGGAATGTAGGAGGTGCAGCGGGGAGCAGAGAGATAACATCATCTCTCCCTACCCACCTAGCATCACTGCTCTTCCACCCTCACAGCATGCGGAATGTAGGAGGTGCAGCGGGGAGCAGAGAGATAACATCATCTCTCCCTACCCATCTAGCATTACGGCTCTTCCACCCTCACAGCATGCGGAATGTGGGAGGTGCAGCGGGGAGCAGAGAGATGACATCATCTCTCCCTACCCACCTAGCATCACCGCTCTTTCACCCTCACAGCATGCGGAATGTGGGAGGTGCAGCGGGGAGCAGAGAGATGACATCATCTCTCCCTACCCACCTAGCATCACTGCTCTTCCACCCTCACAGCGTGCGGAATGTGGGAGGTGCAGCGGGGAGCAGAGAGATGACATCATCTCTCCCTATCCACCTAGCATCACCGCTCTTCCACCCTCACAGCGTGCGGAATGTAGGAGGTGCAGCGGGGAGCAGAGAGATGACATCATCTCTCCCTATCCACCTAGCATCACCGCTCTTCCACCCTCACAGCGTGCGGAATGTAGGAGGTGCAGCGGGGAGCAGAGAGATAACATCATCTCTCCCTACCCACCTAGCATCACTGCTCTTCCACCCTCACAGCGTGCGGAATGTGGGAGGTGCAGCGGGGAGCAGAGAGATGACATCATCTTTCCCTACCCACCTAGCATCACCGCTCTTCCACCCTCACAGCGTGCGGAATGTGGGAGGTGCAGCGGGGAGCAGAGAGATAACATCATCTCTCCCTACCCACCTAGCATTACTGCTCTTCCACCCTCACAGCGTGCGGAATGTAGGAGGTGCAGCGGGGAGCAGAGAGATGACATCATCTCTCCCTACCCACCTAGCATCACTGCTCTTCCACCCTCACAGCGTGCGGAATGTAGGAGGTGCAGCGGGGAGCAGAGAGATGACATCATCTCTCCCTACCCACCTAGCATCACTGCTCTTCCACCCTCACAGCGTGCGGAATGTGGGAGGTGCAGCGAGGAGCAGAGAGATGACATCATCTCTCCCTACCCACCTAGCATCACTGCTCTTCCACTCTCACAGTGTGCAGAATGTGGGAGGTGCAGCGGGGAGCAGAGAGATGGCATCATCTCTCCCTACCCACCTAGCATCACTGCTCTTCCACCCTCACAGCGTGCAGAATGTGGGAGGTGCAGCGAGGAGCAGAGAGATGACATAATCTCTCCCTACCCACCTAGCATCACTGCTCTTCCACCCTCACAGCGTGCGGAATGTAGGAGGTGCAGCGGGGAGCAGAGAGATAACATCATCTCTCCCTACCCACCTAGCATCACTGCTCTTCCACCCTCACAGCGTGCGGAATGTGGAAGGTGCAGCGGGGAGCAGAGAGATGACATCATCTCTCCCTACCCACCTAGCATCACTGCTCTTCCACCCTCACAGCGTGCAGAATGTGGGAGGTGCAGCGAGGAGCAGAGAGATGACATCATCTCTCCCTACCCACCTAGCATCACCGCTCTTCCACCCTCACAGCGTGCAGAATGTGGGAGGTGTAGCGGGGAGCAGAGAGATGACATCATCTCTCCCTACCCACCTAGCATCACTGCTCTTCCACCCTCACAGCGTGCGGAATGTAGGAGGTGCAGCGGGGAGCAGAGAGATAACATCATCTCTCCCTACCCACCTAGCATCACCGCTCTTCCACCCTCACAGCGTGAGGAATGTAGGAGGTGCAGCGGGGAGCAGAGAGATGACATCATCTCTCCCTACCCACCTAGCATCACTGCTCTTCAACCCTCACAGCATGCGGAATGTGGGAGGTGCAGCGAGGAGCAGAGAGATGACATCATCTCTCCCTACCCACCTAGCATCACTGCTCTTCCACCCTCACAGCGTGCAGAATGTGGGAGGTGCAGCGAGGAGCAGAGAGATGACATCATCTCTCCCTACCCACCTAGCATCACTGCTCTTCCACCCTCACAGCGTGCGGAATGTAGGAGGTGCAGCGGGGAGCAGAGAGATAACATCATCTCTCCCTACCCACCTAGCATCACTGCTCTTCCACCCTCACAGCATGCGGAATGTAGGAGGTGCAGCGGGGAGCAGAGAGATAACATCATCTCTCCCTACCCACCTAGCATTACGGCTCTTCCACCCTCACAGCATGCGGAATGTGGGAGGTGCAGCGGGGAGCAGAGAGATGACATCATCTCTCCCTACCCACCTAGCATCACCGCTCTTTCACCCTCACAGCATGCGGAATGTGGGAGGTGCAGCGGGGAGCAGAGAGATGACATCATCTCTCCCTACCCACCTAGCATCACTGCTCTTCCACCCTCACAGCGTGCGGAATGTGGGAGGTGCAGCGGGGAGCAGAGAGATGACATCATCTCTCCCTATCCACCTAGCATCACCGCTCTTCCACCCTCACAGCGTGCGGAATGTAGGAGGTGCAGCGGGGAGCAGAGAGATGACATCATCTCTCCCTATCCACCTAGCATCACCGCTCTTCCACCCTCACAGCGTGCGGAATGTAGGAGGTGCAGCGGGGAGCAGAGAGATAACATCATCTCTCCCTACCCACCTAGCATCACTGCTCTTCCACCCTCACAGCGTGCGGAATGTGGGAGGTGCAGCGGGGAGCAGAGAGATGACATCATCTTTCCCTACCCACCTAGCATCACCGCTCTTCCACCCTCACAGCGTGCGGAATGTGGGAGGTGCAGCGGGGAGCAGAGAGATGACATCATCTCTCCCTACCCACCTAGCATCACTGCTCTTCCACCCTCACAGCGTGCGGAATGTAGGAGGTGCAGCGGGGAGCAGAGAGATAACATCATCTCTCCCTACCCACCTAGCATTACTGCTCTTCCACCCTCACAGCGTGCGGAATGTAGGAGGTGCAGCGGGGAGCAGAGAGATGACATCATCTCTCCCTACCCACCTAGCATCACTGCTCTTCCACCCTCACAGCGTGCGGAATGTAGGAGGTGCAGCGGGGAGCAGAGAGATGACATCATCTCTCCCTACCCACCTAGCATCACTGCTCTTCCACCCTCACAGCGTGCGGAATGTGGGAGGTGCAGCGAGGAGCAGAGAGATGACATCATCTCTCCCTACCCACCTAGCATCACTGCTCTTCCACTCTCACAGTGTTCAGAATGTGGGAGGTGCAGCGGGGAGCAGAGAGATGGCATCATCTCTCCCTACCCACCTAGCATCACTGCTCTTCCACCCTCACAGCGTGCAGAATGTGGGAGGGGCAGCGGGGAGCAGAGAGATGACATCATCTCTCCCTACTCACCTAGCATCACCGCTCTTCCACCCTCACAGCGTGCGGAATGTAGGAGGTGCAGCGGGGAGCAGAGAGATAACATCATCTCTCCCTACCCACCTAGCATCACTGCTCTTCCACCCTCACAGCGTGCGGAATGTGGGAGGTGCAGCGGGGAGCAGAGAGATGACATCATCTCTCCCTACCCACCTAGCATCACTGCTCTTCCACCCTCACAGCGTGCAGAATGTGGGAGGTGCAGCGAGGAGCAGAGAGATGACATCATCTCTCCCTAACCACCTAGCATCACCGCTCTTCCACCCTCACAGCGTGCGGAATGTGGGAGGTGCAGCGGGGAGCAGAGAGATAACATCATCTCTCCATACCCACCTAGCAACACCGCTCTTCCACCCTCACAGCGTGAGGAATGTAGGAGGTGCAGCGGGGAGCAGAGAGATAACATCATCTCTCCCTACCCACCTAGCATCACTGCTCTTCCACCCTCACAGCGTGCGGAATGTGGGAGGTGCAGCGGGGAGCAGAGAGATGACATCATCTCTCCCTACCCACCTAGCATCACTGCTCTTCCACCCTCACAGCGTGCAGAATGTGGGAGGTGCAGCGAGGAGCAGAGAGATGACATCATCTCTCCCTACCCACCTAGCATCACTGCTCTTCCACCCTCACAGCGTGCGGAATGTAGGAGGTGCAGCGGGGAGCAGAGAGATAACATCATCTCTCCCTACCCACCTAGCATCACTGCTCTTCCACCCTCACAGCATGCGGAATGTAGGAGGTGCAGCGGGGAGCAGAGAGATGACATCATTTTTCCCTACCCACCTAGCATCACCGCTCTTCCACCCTCACAGCATGCGGAATGTGGGAGGTGCAGCGGGGAGCAGAGAGATGACATCATCTCTCCCTACCCACCTAGCATCACTGCTCTTCCACCCTCACAGCGTGCGGAATGTGGCAGGTGCAGCGAGGAGCAGAGAGATGACATCATCTCTCCCTACCCACCTAGCATCACCGCTTTTCCACCCTCACAGCGTGCGGAATGTAGGAGGTGCAGCGGGGAGCAGAGAGATAACATCATCTCTCCCTACCCACCTAGCATTACTGCTCTTCCACCCTCACAGCGTGCGGAATGTGGGAGGTGCAGCGGGGAGCAGAGAGATGACATCATCTCTCCCTACGCACCTAGCATCACTGCTCTTCCACCCTCACAGCGTGCTGAATGTGGGAGGTGCAGCGAGGAGCAGAGAGATGACATCATCTCTCCCTACCCACCTAGCATCACCGCTCTTCCACCCTCACAGCGTGCGGAATGTAGGAGGTGCAGCGGGGAGCAGAGAGATAACATCATCTCTCCCTACCCACCTAGCATTACTGCTCTTCCACCCTCACAGCGTGCAGAATGTGGGAGGTGCAGCGGGGAGCAGAGAGATGACATCATCTCTCCCTACCCACCTAGCATCACTGCTCTTCCACCCTCACAGCGTGCGGAATGTGGGAGGTGCAGCGGGGAGCAGAGAGATGACATCATCTCTCCCTACCCACCTAGCATCACCGCTCTTCCACCCTCACAGCATGCAGAATGTGGGAGGTGCAGCGGGGAGCAGAGAGATAACATCATCTCTCCCTACCCACCTAGCATTACTGCTCTTCCACCCTCACAGCGTGCGGAATGTGGGAGGTGCAGCGGGGAGCAGAGAGATGACATCATCTCTCCCTACCCACCTAGCATCACCGCTCTTCCACCCTCACAGCGTGCAGAATGTGGGAGGTGCAGCGGGGAGCAGAAAGATGACATCATCTCTCACATCCACCTAGCATCACCACTCTCCTGCCCTCACTCAAGAATGACCACTCTGTGCTAAATGAACCAGTGCCACCAATGAAGTGGCAATCCACATCCAGTGGCACTGGCAGGTGACGTGGCAAGTGGCATCCCTCATATGGTGGCAGGCAGCATGGCAAGTGGCATTCCTCATCTGGTGATAGGCAGCATGGCAAGTGCACCCTATCAGTGCCCATCAGTGCTGCCTATTATTGCCCATCAGTGCCACCTCATCAGTGCCCATAAGTGCGGCCTATTAGTGCCCATCAGTGCAGCCATTTCAGCACACATCAGTAAAGGAGAAAATATACCTGTTTGCAAAAATGTAATAACAGAAACTAATGCCGCGTACACACGAGAGGAATGTCCGACAGAAAAATTCAGACGGAACCAATTCCTATCGGGAAAACCGCTCGTCTGCATCCTGTTCCGACGGTCCAAAAACGACGCATGCTCTGAAGCAAGTATGAGACGGAAGCTATTGGCTACTGGCTATTGAACTTCCTTTTTCTTGTCCCGTCGTACGTGCTGTACGGTCGGACTTTGGTGTGATCGTGTGTAGGCAAGACAGCTTCAGCGGAATTCCGTTGGAGTTCCGTCAGAGAAACCTTCGGAGTTTATTCCGACGGCAAAACCGGTCGTGCGTACATGGCATTAGAAAAAATTTTTTTTTTTTATTTTAATTTGTTTAGCAAAAGTTAAAAACCCAGTGGTGAATAAATACCACCAAAAGAAAGATCTATTTGTGTGAAAAAAAAGGATAAAAATGTCATTTGGGTACAGTGTTGCATGACCGCGCAATTGTCATTCAAAATGTGACAGCGCTGAAAGCTGAAAAATTGGCCCGGGCAGGAAGGGGGGTAAAAGTGCCTAGTGGGCAAGTGGGTCAAGGAGCATAGTGCCGAATAGCAAAAAAATGACCTGGTCATGAGGGGGTAGCCTAGTTCCCAACTGTCCCTGATTTCAATTGACTGTCCCTGATTTGGAGAAATGTCCCTCTGTCCCTCATTCTTCCTCATTTGTCCCTCATTTTGGTCTGATCTATATAGATGTATATAAAATGCACTTTCTATCCTTCAAAAAGTGTTTTCCAGCACTAAACCTTTCATCCAATTTTTAAATTGCTGCATTTGTAAATTCCAAAAGCCAATATAAAAAGGAATAGTAGTGGTAAAAAAAGGACTTGTGGGTTTAACCAATCTTGTTTTTTTTGTACAATTCTCCTTTAAGGGGGTGTGACAAGGGGCGTGTCCTATGCCTGCATACTTTTGGTGATAGGTGTCCCTCATTCCCATTTCAAAAAGTTGGGAGGTATGGGTAGAACCTTCTGGAGTCAAAGTGGTCTTATGCCCCGTACACACGATCGGATTTTCCGACAACAAATGTTGGATGTGAGCTTGTTGGCGGAAAGTCTGACCGTGTATATGCCTCATCGGACATTTGTTGTCGAACTTTCCGCCAACAAATGTTGGCTAGCAGGTTCTCAAATTTTCCGCCAACAAATTTTTGTTGTCGGAATTTCCAATCGTGTGTACACAAGTCCACGGGACAAAAGTCCACGGTTGCTCGGAAGCAGAAGCGGTCGGTCTTGTAAACTTGCGTTCGTAATGGAGAATTAACATTTGTGACGTGGCAAATTATGAAATCTCCAAATGCAGCACACATTCTCTTCTTCTCTAATGGGATAATAATGATGCTGCTTTGGGGGTGATACTGATGGAGTTATTACAAACTAAGTTTCAAAGGCTTTTTTTTCTAGTGATATCAAGAATAATAATTATAGCGCTAAATGAAAAACGCAAAAAGAAAAGCGCGAATCAACACTCAAACTTCTACGATCACGAAATTAGCAGAAGGAGCCCAGAGGTTGGCGCTAAAGAGCTGAAAAACCACGTAGTACGTCTTGTACATCACCACGTTCGTAATTGTTGGTCAACATTTGTGTGACCGTGCGTATGCAAGACAAGTTGGAGCCAACAACCTTCAAACAAAAATCCACGGTTTTGTTGTCGGAAAGTCCGATCGTGTGTACGGGGCATTAGATTGTAAGCTCTAACGAGCATGTCCCTCTGATTCCTCCTGTACTGAATTGTTTGGTAAATATACTGTCTTCTCCGATGTTGTAAAGCGCTGCGCAAACTGTTGGCGCTTTAACCCCTTGCCACCGAGCGTACACAGATACGCGGCCTCGGCTTTCGGGGCCTGCAGCTGCGGGCATCATCCCGGTACCGTTTTTTAGAGCGGGCGATCGGCTATCCAGGGATAACAACGAAGCGGGTAAAAGCCGCTTGTTTGTTATCCCGGAGGAGCAAGAGGGGAAATCCGACGTCACTTCCTGTTTACTCGGCTGCCATTTGCACCGTTTTTTTAAAAATATACAGTATTCAGAATCGCTGTTTTCGGCAATTTGAATACTTTGAAGTGCAAAGGAGGGATTGGGGGTCTTTTAGACCCCCAATCCCTCCATAAAGAGTACCTGTCACCACCTATTACTGTCACAAGGGATGTTTACATTCCTTGTGACAGCAATAAAAGTGATCAAAACCTTTTTAAAAAAAAAAAAAAAATGTAAAAAAAAATAAAAATAAATGAAATTTAAACAAAAAAAAATTTTTTAAAGCGCACCCTTCCCCGCGAGCTCTCGCAGCAAAGAAATTGCATACGGAAGTCGCGCCCGCAAATGTAAGCGGTGTTCAAAACACAGATGTGAGGTATCGCCGCGATCGTCAGAGTGAGAGCAATAATTCTAGCACTAGACCTCCTCTGTAACTCTAACCTGGTAACCGTCATTTTTTTTTTAAATGTCGCCTATGGAGATTTTTAGGTACCGTAGTTTGTCGCCATTCCACGAGTGTGCGCAATTTTAAAGCGTGACATATTTGGTATCTATTTACTCGGCGTAACATCATCTTTCACATTATACAAAAAAATTAGGCTAAAGCTGGCCATACACCTATAGATTATCTGCAGATTTTCTATGGTTAGATGGAAAAAGTGCAACAGATTTCTCCATGTTCGCTAAACTGTGTGGATGGAGGAATCTTCCACTTTTTCCATCTAACCATAGAAAATCTGCAGATAATCTATAGGTGTATGGCCAGCTTAACTTTACTGTTTAGTTTTTTTTTTTAATTCGTGAAAGTGTCTTTTTCCCAAAAAAGTTGCGTTTAAAAGGCTGCTGCACAAATACCGTGTGACGTAAAATATTGCAACAATCGCCATTTTGTTCTCTAAATTCTCTGCTAAAAAATATACATAATGTTTGGGGTTCTAAGTTATTTTCTAGCAAAAAATACAGATTTTAACTTGTAAACACCAAATGTCAGAAATAGGCTTAGTCATGAAAGGGATATAAATCCTGTATAATAATAATATGCTTTTTTTTTTTTTTTTTTTTACTTGCTAGAATTTTTTTTTCAGGAAAGTGGAATCCCCCTTTAACAGCCTCAGTGGAAAGGAGAGCTTTGAAATAAAGAATGTAATGAAGCCATAATAATACTATGTGATGATAAGGATGACATCATCCATCAGGTTTCTTCTAAGCAAGGTTATCCATGAGACTCCCCTTACTCCACCGTACATGCATTGTCTGGGCTGGCTGCGGTCGCTGTAACCTAAAAGCCTCGCAGCTGGCCGTGTGGAAGGGGAAGTGGAGGAGCCGGGGATTCCCTTGTGTATGAAGGATTACGGTAGAAGGGGCTGTGTCAGCTCAGGTCCTGTTGGCAGTACGGTGGAAAGTTTCAGCAGATGTGAGAAGACAATGATTAGGGTTGGAGCGATGAGAGGTGACAGTGTGCGACCAGTGAAGGCTTCTATGGATGTGCTCCGATCAGGGTGATGACCAGGGTGATGAGATCTTAGGGTGATGATCATCAAACACAAGGAAGGAAGGCTGCAGGGAACACACATGGGTGTATCAAGGAGTAAGCAGTCATCCTAATTACAGGAGCACACACCCCAAAGAAGGAGTTTGGACTTGTCAGCCAGGAAGCAATCCCTTATTTCTATGTAGGTCTTAATGCTGAGGATTGGTGGAAGTGACTTTGGACTTTTCTTCTCCTAGCTTCTCCCATGGCTGACCCATCCAGTGTGGACCTGAGAGATATAGAGATCAAACTGGGGCGCAAAGTGCCTGAGAGCCTGGCCAGATCCCTGAGAGAGGAGCCCCCCAACACCACCGATGGCTTCCCCCAACATACCCTGCCTGGCACCTTCCCCCAGGCCAGCACCCTGGAGAGGCTGGAGACCAAGATCCAACTTCTCAGACAGGACATGGTAAGTGTCACCAGCGCTGACAGCTGTGTCCGCCACGTTCCCTGTGGGCATGGAGGATGGGGCGCACAGCTGTGGATCCAGAGGAACAGGTGCTCCTGGCTTTCTGACTCTTGAGATGGGGGGGTGGGGGGCTGTTACATAGATATGTCAGATCGTTCACAGCCAAGTGTCACGGGGGGGGGGGGGGGGGGTGTCCTGGTTAAAGGGCACGCCAGATGCAGCATAATGCATTTTTTAACGCAGCACGTGCAAGAATGGATTTCAGCCTAGGTCCCAGACTGGTGCGATGCAGGAACCAGCGCGATTACAGCGCATCACTTCTGTCCCTTAGGCAGTTCACAGTGCCCTCTGCGAAACACTGCGGGTGTCATTGGTAATGACATTCACAGATCGCAGTGCAAACTGTGGATTTGTACAGGAATCGGATCTCATCGGTGTGAACACCCATGCGATCCGATTCTAGTACGGGGAAAAACTGCATCTTTTTCTGT
Source organism: Lithobates clamitans (assembly GCA_037952925.1). Taxonomy (NCBI): domain Eukaryota; kingdom Metazoa; phylum Chordata; class Amphibia; order Anura; family Ranidae; genus Lithobates; species Lithobates clamitans. The sequence goes on from JBBGZY010000216.1 coordinate 1,226,532, forward strand.
GCGAATCCAATGCAAGTATGGCTGAACTCGCATTGCTCAGACATCGCATGCGATCGCACCTGCGGTGCGTTGCGAATCACATGTGATGTCTGAGATCACACTAGTCTGAACCAAGGCTCAATGGGGATGATTTACTAAAACCGGAGAGTGCAGAATCTGGTGCAGTTGTGCATGGTAGCCAATCGGCTTCTAACTTTAGCTTGTTCATCGAAACATTGACAAAAAAAAACTAGAAGCTGAATGGTTTCTATGCAGAGCTTCACCACTCTCCAGTTTTAGTAAATCAACTCCAATGAGTCATTGAGTACTTTCGTGTACATTTAAAAAGAAAAAAAAAAAATGACAGCATGCTGCGAGAGGAGCTGATGGACTCAATTCCCCATCCATACATTCTCATGCTTACAACTGTCAGCCTTGCAATGCATCATGGGACTTGTAGTTCCGCAACAGCTAGAGGGCTGCAGGTGGAGCCCCCATGATTGTATTCTGAGGTTGGGGAGACTTCCCCCGCAGTCATCTACACTGGTCAGCTTTGGGGGGGGGGGGCTAAAGCCAGCGGAGCTGATTAAGTGGCAAAAATTTGACAAGTGGCAGTTTTGGGTGGATAGTGAAAGGGTTAAAAGCTCCATCGAGTGTTTGCTGTTGTCTGTGTACCCATTCTAGAGATTCCCCTCACTTCCTGGCCCTGTGATAGAGTCATAGGGGCTCAAGGTGGTGTGAAATCTCTCCAATAAATTTTTTTTAGTAGATTAGGAAAAAGTTAGAACTATGGTTAGTTTTCAATGGCTTTCTGTTTATTCCCGTCCCAAAGATCTCCATTCTTTTCATATCTTGTACTGGTGTCACAGGGACAGGAAATCACCCAAGCTGGGATACAGGGAGTAATAAAAATTTGACAGATGGTATAGCCATTCCCTACTCTATCCAGAACTTAAAAGCCTAATGCCGCATACACACGAGCAGACTTTACAGCAGACTTGGTCTGGTGGACCAGAGTCCGCCGGACAATCCGATCGTGTGTGGGCTCCCGCTGACTTTTTTTTCCCAAAAGTCTGACGGACCTAGAAATGAAACGTTTCAAATCTCTCCATCGTAACTCCGCCGGACTCAGTTCCTAACGGAAAGCCCGTTCGTCCGTAGGCTGGTCCGACGGATTAGATACAACGCAAGGGCAGGGTACTGCATCTCGTGCTCGCTGCAATAGGAAAAAATAATTTTCCTATTACAGTGAGCGCGGGGCATACCAGGCCCTTAGGTCTGGTGTGTATTTTAAGGGGAACCCCTACGCCGAAAAAACGGCGTGGGGTCCCCCAAAATCCATACCAGACCCAAATCCGAGCACGCAGCCCGGCCGGTCAGGAAAGGGGGTGGGGACGAGAGAGCGCCCCCCCTCCTCCTGAACCGTACCGGGCTGCATGCCCTCAACATGGGGGGGTGGGTGCTTTGGGGGAGGGGGCGCCCTGCGGAGCTCGCTCGTCCCCACCCCCTTTCCTGACCAGCCGGGCCGCGTGCTCAGTTTGGGGTCTGGTATGGATTTTGGGGGGACCCCAGGCCGTTTTTTTCGGCGCAGGGGGTTCCCCTTAAAATCCATACCAGACCTAAGGGCCTGGTATCCCCCGCGACGGGGCTCGCAGAGTGCCAATCTCGCCGATAAAAGCGGCAAGATTAACTTCCTTTTTCTAGCCCCGTCGTACACGAGTCACGTTCAAAATGAACGGACTTGCCCGCGTGTGGGTAAGTCCGTTCATTCTGAAAGTCCGGCGGGAAGACCGGCGGACCTAGTTTGCCGGAAAGTCTGGTGGTGTGTAGGCAAGTCCGTCCGTTCAGAAAGTCCAGCGGTAGTCCGCCGGAAGACCGGCGGGAAGAACGTCGGACCTAGTTTCCCAGAAAGTTCGGTCGTGTGTACGCGGCATAAGCTTTTTTTTTTTTTTTTTTTTTTTTTTTTTTTTTTTTTTTTTTTGGTTTAAAGCGGCATGAGCCCTGGTTCACACCAATGCTAATTGACAGTTCGCATGACAAGTCGCACCCCATTTGCGACAATGGAACTGTTCAAATTGCTGTCGCAGCAACTTTAAAAAAAGGTTCCTGCACTATTTCTGTGCAATTTCAGTGCGACTTGCATTGACATCTCCTAATTGAAGTCGCAAAGATGTTGGCAAGATGCACATGAAATCACACTGATAGATGGCTTTGAAGTTGCGCTGAAGTAGCACGAATTCATAGCAGCACTGGTGTGAACCATGGCTTCAACCCCAAACCGAAAATGTAATATATTGCAGCTTATCAATCATTAGATGTGGTCGTTGTATTTGTTTTTTTCTTTTTTGGGCTTGTTTTCACCTTTTTGATCTGGCCAGTAACACACCACCTTTATTAGTGTGCCCCTACTCTGGATGAAGGAGCACAGGGGACACAGCAGTCAGCAGCATTGTCAGTCTGGAGGTAGGGGATTCGTAGATGTACTAGCAGATTTAGCTACACTAACAAATTGAAGCTGAACTCCAGCTAACACTGTATATGCAGTTACAGCAAACAGTGTACTTCATTTTAGGATAAAGGTTTTCCAAAAATTAATAAAAGCTGATCATTGTAAGCAGCCTGCCAGTGGTAAATGGTTTGTCCCATCCCTGTAACTTAATATATCTAGAAGAGAGCTTGTTCTTTTGAAAAACAGACGTAAGCCTCATGTACAGTGCTGCTGGTAAACAGACGTTTAGGAGCAGTTGGGCGTTTTTTTCAGCTGCCCCTGAACTCTCCTCTATGTTATCTTATCTCTCCATGTACACAGAGTAGTTTATAGTGGTTTCTAGGGAGTTGAGTTTAGAAGCTTTTTTTTGGAAAGCAAAAAAAAAAATACATTCCGGACGGATGTTCAGAGGCATTTGAAACGCCAAACACCTGTAACAGCTTGTAAATGTGTGTAAACGCAGTAACTCGCGTTTGGCCAAGTTTCAGTTACAGGCGTTTTTAATTTTTCACTATTTGGGGGGGAAAAAAAAACGCTCTTAAACGTGGCAAAATGGACATTTTTGAATGTTGGTTATTATCTGTCAAGTTAAATCATTCAGGAGAGGTTGTAAAACGTCCGGTGTACATTAAAGTGATTGTAAACCCTTGTGTTTTTTTTGTTTTGTTTTTTAAAACAAACATGTCATACTTGCCTCCATTGTGCAGTTTGTTTTGCACAGAGTGGCCCCGATCATCCATTTCTGGGGTCCCCCGGCGGCGATAGTAGCTCCTCCCCACATCAGATAACCCCCTAGGAGAAGCTCTATCCTGGAGGGTTACCTTGCAGGCACGCTCCCGAGTCCTGCATTTGCGTCCATAGACACAGAATGCAGGACTCGGCCCCGCCCCCCGGCACCACGTCTTTGGATTTGATTGACAGCAGTGGGAGCCAATGGCTACGCCGCTTTCAATCTATTCAATCAAGAGCCGAGAACCCCGGGCAGAGAGGGTGAGCGCGTCTCTGCCGAGGGAACGAAGGGGCTCGGGTGAGTAAAATGGGGGTGCTAGGGGGCCGGTCACTGTCAGAAGTTTTTTCACCATAATGCATAGGAAAAAAAAAAAAAAACACAAGGGTTTACAACCCTTTTAAGCCTTACTGGCCAGATCACCAGGTGAAATAGAAGGAAGAAAGCCTAAATAGAAAACTAAGGCAGCCATCTCATCTAAGAATTGGTAAGCTGAAATATAATAAATGTTTGCTTTTGGGTTTAATGCTGCTTGAAGATAGAGTATGGACAGGTTATAAACCCCTTGTTATTACTGTCCGAGTCCCCAGTAAATTGAATCTCCTTTTATTTATTTTTTTATTTATTTATTTTTTTATAGTCCTGGTGACCATAGTTTTGTGTAACCACCTGGATTGTACAGGGGAATTCTTCCAATGCCTATTCTTCACGCCATTGCGCTGCAGTAACGTTACATGCTTTGGTGCAATGCAGCGCCATTCGTTCCTAATGGTACCCCAAGGCACCTTGCCAATGGCTTTTGCTTTGTAGAGCGGCACAACTTGAGGCAAAGCACTTATGTGCATTGTGAGATTTCCTCTCACTTCCTGTTCTGTCTGTGGTACAGGAGGTAATTCTCCTAATTGGGACACAAATGGCGTAAAACCACCCACAAAAAAAATAAATAAAAAATGCTGATAGGCTGAGCTTTCTAATTTCTAAGGGCTACATATCCCAAGGTACCTTGATGCCGGAAAGTAGCGATTCCCGAACAGACTTGGTTTTCTGAAATTCCTGCTGTGTAGTTCAGAAGGCAGGCTCTGTGACATGTGTGACACAGCAGAGCCTACCCACAGGGCATAGTGACTACGTGTCACAAAAATCTTCACAAAGTAAGTGTACAAACTTCAATAATAGGACTAGGCTAAAATGAATTGAAATACAACATAGAAATAAATAGATAATTGTATGCTTTGACCAAAGGTACACGTTAAAAAGGCATACTGTAAAACCTATAAACGCGCAATATAGATTTATTTTAATTGTACTTCTTTGATAAATTCTACCCAGGGCTGAAACAACTATTCGATTAACCAACAACGAATCGATTAACCAACAACGAATCGATTAACCAACAACGAATCGATTAACCAACAACGAATCGATTAACCAACAACGAATCGATTAACCAACAACGAATCGATTAGGAAACAACTAATCGATTAATCGAAAACGAATCGATTAGGAAAATAGTTGTCAACTATTTTCCTAATCGATTAATTGGCTAGCCGATTAGTTGGCCTGCATACAGAATGCATTATTTGTTTACATATCAGGAAATACAGTGCAGTGCACATACAGCTCAGTACACTGTCCATACATGTCAGTAAGTGCCTGAGAACTTGTGAATGTGTGAGGAGCAATGCTTCATGGAACATGTACTCCTGGGCAGGAAGTGAGTGGGTCTAAAAGGAAGAAGTTTTTTTACCTTGCTATAGGGGCACGCTATACTATAAATTTGCAGCTTGCTATTGGGGCACTCTGAAGGCAGGAGGAGCCAGAGTAATCAGTGGGGGACCCCAGAAGAGAAGAAATCGGGGCTGCTCTGTGCAAAACCGTTACACAGAGCAGGTAAGTACATGATGTTTGTTGTTTTAAAAAAAGAAATAAATACTTTAAGGACTGTGCAGGGAAGATCAGCATCTGAACCCAGAGAAGGTGGAGGCTGAAAGACTGGAGGTAATAGAAGGCATTACAATTACACTTAAAGTAAACTTTTACATGGAGGCAAGCCACATTGCGCTGGGAGCAGGGCACATTGCGCTGGGAGCAGGGCACATTGCGCTGGGAGCAGGGCACGTTAAAAGAAGGCAGGGCACATTACGTGGGGGCAGGGCACATTACGTGGAGGCAGGGCCTATTACATGAGAGCAGGGCACATGGGAACAGGGCACATTATAGGCGCCCGAGTGTGAAAGGGGTCTAAATAAAAAATGTGATCTGAGTCTGATGATATTTCCCAGATTCAACCTCCAATGGTATATACAGTATATCTCTTCGGTCTGTTATTCTCAGAGTGGATTCGAGATTTTGCTCCCTAACCATACAGTTGGTTATTTATATTTACCACTGCATATAGATTTTTAAGAAAAAATTGCCTTTTTTTTTAAACTTTACATATTAAATTATACAGCACACTTTTTTTAGGGTTATTATCTTATTAATCGAAACAATAATCAGCCAACTAATCAATTATGAAAATAATCGTTAGTTGCAGCCCTACAATCAGGTGACCCGGAACTCCGGATTCCGGGTCACCTGATTGCTGCGATAACCTCCAATCGTTGGTACAGGACCTGGGGCTCCCGCTGAGACCCCGGTTTCTGTGCTGGGAGCACACTGTGTGGCATGCTCCCAGCACAAAAACAGATACGCATATATGCGGCCCCACAGAAAAAAGCCCAGTCCAGTAAATCTGCATATATGTGTACTGTCAGCCTGAAGGGGGTTATTTAAGACCTCTTTCACACTGGAGACGTTTTTCAGGCACTTTAACGTTAAAAATAGCGTCTGTAAAGCGCCTGAAAAACACCTCATCTGCAGTCCCAGTGTGAAAGCCAGAGTGCTTTTACACTGGGGCGCTGCGCTGGCAGGACATTAAAAAAAAGTCCTGCAAGCAGCAGTATACACCGCTCCTAAAGCGCCCCTGCCCATTGAAATCAATGGGCAGCACCGCCAAAGTGCCTGCATAGCGCCACTTTGTGGGCGCTTTTTAACCCTTTATTCGGCCGCTAGCGGGCAAAAAGCGCCTCTAAAACAGCGGCACTTTACCGCTAATGGGGCCTTGCTGTCAGTGAGAAAGGGCTTCTGACTTCGATAGGAAAGTATATTAGATTTACTTGTTTCAAGCTTATTTTTTTTTCCAGGTTTCTGGTCTAGGCAAATTATATTATACATCCCATGAATCTTCAGGAGTAGGGGGTTCTCAGCTAAGCACACCCTTCTACCTGCATGCCTGAGCTAAGGGCAGGTGGATTCCAGGAAGTAAATGCTACATGAATTATCTGCCCTTAGTCACAATGGCCACGGTCAGAAATGCTAGGGGGGTGTTTTTCAAAGTGATTTCTAAACAAAATCATGGAGACATGGATGGATGAGTTTGCTATGAGTATTAAACATGAATTATAGTGCTTTTGGTTTATGACGCAGTGAAGATCCGCTTTAAAGATACCTGTATACAGTATATTCTTGTAGTAACTCTAGATATTTCGAAGTAGAAGTCTGTGGCATAGTTTTGTGCCATGGTTTGGGGATGGGGAAAGAGCATTAATCACTTCCATGTGACTTTTATTCCTCTGCTATATGTGCGTAACTGGAAAATGTACGTTCATAGTATACTTTCTTATTACACGTATGGGTGACATGTAGATGGCACACCTGAAGGAATGACTTGTGTAAAATGGGCACAATTAGTTCCAGCTGCACAAAAGTAAACTGCTCTGTAACTCTTCTGTATTAGGAAATGAATGGACACAGAATACAACACAGGAATGCACAAATGTGTGTTTGGTTTAAGTAAATACCATTGGAGTTGTTTGTTGTACATTCACATTCTTTACTTTCAGCCCAGGAAGACAGATGGGGAAAAAAGTGGCGTGTATATTCACTTATACACTGGGTGATAAAACATTTGCAGAAATCAGTACTTAAAGTGGAACTTCACCCAAAAGTCTGCTCGTTTGCATCCCCCTTCCACTGCCACATTTGGCTTTTTGGGGGGGGAGCAGGTACCTGGTTTTGACAGGTACCTGCTCCCACTTCCGGTCAGATGCTCCGCAGAGTTTTGAACCGGAAGTTTGACCCCCCCCCCCCCGCAGTTTTCTGGGACACATCAAAGGTCCCAGAAGATTGCGTTACCATTCATTTTGTGGGTCATGCATGCGCATTAAGAAAGCGGCTGTGAAGGCTTCATTTCCAGTTTCTCTTACTTGAGATGCTGGCACTGCACCCGAAGCCAATTGAGAAATCGACTCGGGTGAGGACATCGCTACAGTATTTGTTGCTGCTGAATTTTAATTTTTGGGGGGGGAGCCTGGAGCTCCTCTTAACCACTTAAGGACCGAAAGATTTTCCCCCCTAATGACCAGGCCATTTTTTGCGATACAGCACTGCGTAACTTTACTGACAATTGCGCAGTCATGCGATGCTGTACCCAAACAAAATTGATGTCCTTTTTTCCCTACAAATAGAGCTTTCTTTTGGTGATATTTGATTACCTCCTGCGGTTTTTATTTTTTGCTCTATAAACAAAAAAAAAAACAACAATTTTGAAAAATAAAACTATTTTTTACTTTTTGTTATAATAAATATCCAAAAAAAAAAAAAAAAAAAAATCTTCCTCAGTTTAGGCCAATATGTATTCTATGTATTTTTGGTAAAAAAAAAAAAAAAAAAATCGCAATAAGCGTCTACAAAATAGGGGATAGATTTACATTTTTTATTTTTTTTTTTACTAGTAATCATGGTGATCAGCGATTTTTAGCGGGATTGTGACATTGCGGTGGACAGATCGGACACTTCTGACACTTTTTTTGGGACCAGTGACATTTATACAGCGAACAGTGCTATAAAAATGCACTGATTGCTGTATAAATGACACTGGCAGGAAAGGGGTTAACACTAGTGGTGATCAAGGGGCTAAATGTGTTCCCTGGGAGGTGTTTCCAACTGTGGGGGGAGGGGGACTGCCTGGAGAAGAAGAGAGATCATTGTTCCTGATCACTAGGAACAGCAGATCTCTCTCTACTCCCCTGTCAGAAAGGGGATGTGTTTGTTTACATTGATAGATCCCCGTTCTGACTCTCTGTGGAGCGATCGCACGTGGCCGGCAGACATCGCGACCGCCAGCCATGCGTATCGGCTCCCCCGCCATGCAGCGGGCTTAAATGCGCGCCTGCTATAGCTCTTAAAGGAGCCAATGCACACCTACGGTGTTTTGTGGGAATGAGCCGACCTGCCACAGTATGACCGTGGCTGCTCGGCAAGTGGTTAAACAGTCGCTGTGCATTACAGCCAGGCAATTTCCCGTGGCCACATTCACACCTACATTTTGACCCAACAGCGTGCACCTGTGAAAGCAAATGGAGGCTGTTGGCTCCTGCAGCTGATTGCGGCCGCTCACATGTAATTGCATTGAAGCAATCACCTCAGAGTTATTGGCCCTGGACGCACAATGTCGGGGCAAAACACAGGTGTGATTATCATTGCTGACCTCTTCTTTAAAAAAAACGACAAGCTTTGGATTCTGTAGTTTTAAAGCTGGCCATACACTGACTGAAAAAAAAAAAAGATTCCTCCATCCACACAAACGAGGCCCCCACCGGGCCATTGTACTGTATATGACAGCAGCACCCATCGCTGTCAGAATAGAATGATCAGTGGCTGCAGCCCCTTATCAATGGAAAAGTTTCGAACATGTCCCTTTGTCAGAAGTGCGGAGGAGCCTGCACACTGATCGAAATTCAGACGGTCCAGCAGGAACTAATTTCGATCAGTATATAACTTTAGTCACTAGCCTGAGAAGTAAAGAGGTAAGGAATTTAGACTTCTCTGTGACTTTCATTTGCTTTGTGCTTTTTCCAGATTTTTGACATTTTTAATTATTAAAAGCAGGCAAAGCCAAGCAACTAGCATTTTTGTAAGGAGGGGTCAGTAATGGTAGCCTAGATGACAGGTATCCTTTTTTTAACCAATATTTATTCAGGCACAGAGCTTATATAAATTAAACGTATCAGCAATGAAAGGAATGAGTTGGCAGCCTTACCTGGTGTTGGGTGTGTCTGCCTGGCTGAGAATTTAGAGCATCTGAAGACAAAAGAAGGACATTTATTTGCTTTTTAGCTTCAGCACAACTGGCCATTGTTGGCGAAAGGTAGGCTATACGACAGATGAAATTACATGTACATATGCCTGTCCTGAGGAAGTATTGCTGACTTCAGCTTCTGAAAATGGTAATTGCTTGGCTGTTAGGCTTAAAGCGGGGGTCCACCTATCTATCGTTTTTTTTTTTTTTTTTTGGAGTTCATTCACAAACTTTTCTTCTCATGATTATCTACTCCCATGTTCTGTGTAATAAGTCCGCCTGTGTCCGATTTTGTTGTAAATAATAACTTATAAAATTCACTGAAGGCGGTTTCCATCTTCATTGTGGGCATTTGAAGCCCACAAGCATGTATTTCCTGGATGCGGTGAATGCTGTGCTCCCAGCATTCACCGAGAGGTTGTGATGATGCTGTCGCACAATGCATGTTGGGAAGCCTGAGACTAGCTCCCAGGGGACTGTGGGAGGTCTGGGAGAGGCTAGAAACACACCTACTCCCATGGGAGGAAAACCAGGAAGTGCTAAGAAGATTAGAAAAAAAAAGGTAATTACGGCGATTTAAATTTTTTTACACAGCATGTCAGCATCTAGGCAAGGAAGAGAATGCATAGAGATAATGTTCAAAATTTGGGTGGAACCCCGCTTTAACCAGTGTTTTTTTTTTGTTTTTTTTTTTAACATTTTGAGTCACTTGACCCAGGCCAAGTATGCAGAATAGGTGATGACTTTCCTCATCTTTATTAATAGGAAAAGCCCTAAAAATGAAGTTGGTTAAACAAAAAATAGTACAAATGGCAGTAATATAATGGTGAACAGTGGCATATGCTATTGCATAGCAGTACAAAGAAATTGCAGGGCAGTGGCCTGTTTACTACTGTTAATCTCCACCCTAGGCAATGAAGTATAGCAACAGTTCAGTCTGGAGGCGCTGGGGCCCCTTGACTCACAGTGGAGCACTTGCTGTCCTCTGGGAGAAAAACCCCAGGGTCCAATAAGCCTTTTGCCTCCCCTAGAGATTCTGAAGCACCTTCTAGAACAGTAGCAAGTCTGACAGCAGAATACCGGAATAGCAGCTTTGGAATTACCACTCGGCTCCATGTGCAGCTCAACTCTTGGGCTCTCAGCAGCAGCAACAAATAGTAATAGCAGCCACATCATTCTGGGCTCTCAGCAAAAGTCCTATCTGCTCTCCCAGCAGCAGACAGTCTCTGGCGGCACACACAGCAGTCATGTGTATCCCAGCTGATGCCTGGCACAGCAACTCAGCCATGCAGGCTTGAGACCTCTCCCTGGGCTCTCAACCCTGGCAGCACAAGGGGACACAAACCTCTACTTCCCTGGTCTCCTTCCACCCTTCTTGTGGGTCCGGCAGCTTTGGTATTCCAGGCAAACACACCCCACTTCTCCGCCCTGTCCTCAGACTCATGTTTTGAGCTCGTCAGATGGTGAACGGGGCTACAACCCACCACCAATTCAGTTGCTCCTGGCCTTGTTACCAGGGAAAGGCCTTTGCTGGCTACAGTGACCACAAACAAAAGTCCTCGTTCAGCCTCCTCGCGCCTTGTTTTGTCAATTTCCTGGCAGGGAGGGAGAAACAGTCTGTGTGGCTAGGAAGAAACATTCTGCCAGGCAGCTTAAAGGGGCCAGTGGCCACCAATGCTGCATGTCATTTTCATTTAAGCTATTCAGCTCTGCAAATTGGCTTTTTCATTGAAGCAGGTAAGGTGCCCAAGCTAGAATGAAGCCCAACCATATTTACTATTAATATGAAATATGATAATATTAACATGGTCATAGTCATTCTACTTGGCATCATGTCTTGCTGTATACATTTCTTCTAAGCTAACCATTTCCTATGCAACATACATAGCTTAGAATTTGCAAGTCACTGCACTCCGTTTTGCAGGCAACACTAAACTGGATACCCCACAATTCTCAGATAAAACTAAAAGCGCTCACACAGCAAGCTAACAGTGCTTTAAATAAAAAAAAATAAACAAAAACACTAAATTACTTTTGGTCCTAATTATTTATTTATTTATTTTTTAGGTTTATGTAAACCGTTAATCTATTTTTTAGTGTTTGGCATCAGCTGTATACAGTTTTCTTAAAGCAGACCATTTCTGTCCTTTATTAAAATTCCCACCAGCATGCATCTGTACTTGCTGATGTGAAATCATATAATAGCATTTTTTTGTGTCCTGCTTAGTTTCCTCGAAGGCACTGATGATGTAGCCCCAGCGACACTGATGCCCTCTGGGAAGGCAAAGTCATCAGTGCCTTTAGGGTGATGACATACCTACTCTGTGAGATCTCACAAGATTTTACAGTATTATCAAACTGTGCATGCGTAAGAGGAAGCACGTAACATCATGTGCTGTGGATTTATTGGTTTAAAAAAAAAAAACTCTGTCTCCTCCCCACACAATATTATTTAAAATTTCTTGATAAAATATAAAAGATTGGGTTGTGTCAAGTAAATAGATACCAAACATGTCAATCCTTAAAATTGTGCGTGCCTGTGAAACCACAAAATTCTCCATAGGCTACACTTTAAAGGAGAAGTATAGCCAAAGCTTTTTTTGCTATACTTCTCCTGTTAGTTCTGCACTCTTCTGACCCATTTTCAGCAGACAGCAACTGACGTCATAGAGCCAGTGCAGTCTCTGAAAAGATCCTGATCCTATGGTCAGGATCCACCCAGAAGCCTGGATCAGAATTCAGTGCAGTGGACAAAAGGCATTAATCCACCATGACAGCTTGGCACCAGTGAGGCTGCATGCTGCCCCCAGCCCTTCTACTTCCTGATGCCAATGTCATTGAATCTGGGGGACACCACTAAAATCTGGGGGGGGGGGGCAAAGCCCACCCTAGCACCCTTATAGATCTGGTCCTGATGACAGGTTCTCTTTTTATGAAGACATTGGGGGTCTACTAGACCCCCAATGTCTCCACTGCCCTCCGATGCAACTAATCAAGCACAGATCATGTGCTTCCCCTCTGAATGTGACAAGGGGTTTAATTCTTGCCACAGCATGTGTACACCCCTTCTGCTGTAAAACCAGTGACCTTACTGCACTCAGCTTGCCATGTGAGCCCCTTTTAATTTTTATTTGGTGATTGTGAGGCAGCTTAAGAGTGTTGTCAGCCTACATAAGGAAGTGCAGTGACTGTCAGGTTCTCGAGGTAAGGAAACTTTGCAGCAGAAAAAAAAGATTAGTTTAAATGAACTGTATACATTGAAACATTGTGCCAAATATAATAAAATTCTGTTTTTGGCTTTACATATTAAGATCTAGTAGATCTATAAACTGTAAAGCCTTGTCTTACAGTACTTAAAGTGGAAGTTTAGGCAAAAATAACTCTAATCCAACTCTATGCCACATTCTAAGGCTAATCTATCTAGCCATGTACAGAAAAAAATCGCTGTACTTAGCTGTTCTGCAGCTGATCCGGTCCATTGTCCAGCAGCAGATGTGTGCAGGAGAGAACTGACAACGGCTGGGAAGTGACGTCACCCATAGAGTTGCTATGGGGCTTCTGTTGTCGGGTGCCTCTCCTGCACACACCTCCACAGGGAAGCCGTCGCTGACATCTTAGCGTGGGACCGGAGCGGCTTCAGAACAGGTAAATACAGCGATTTTTGCTTTACAGGGCTAGGTAGATTAGTCTAATAATGTGGCATAGAGTAGGATTATAGTTAGTTTGTTTTTGCCTAAACTTCCACTTTAAGTACCGTATGCCAATGTGAACAAGGCTTTAATGGTATACCCGTGTGAGGGTTGTGTTTTGCCTGCACAAAATGCACAGGGGTTCTGTGCAGCCATTTTCAGGCAGTCCTATTCATGTCAGTTGGGACACAGAGGCTGCATGGACACAGCCATTGCTTCCAATTTGACATCTGTGCATGTCCCCAAGCACAGACAGTGCATGCAAATATTAGTATATTGTTGTAAACCTCTTCCTTTTTTTTTTTTTTTCATTTCTTCAGTTGCTTCCTGGTTTCTGGTCCAGGCCAAAATGACGTCATACATCACATTAGTCCATAGGAGGGGTGGAGGGGCTTTCTCAGCTAAGCGCACCCTTCGGCCCACATGCCTGAGCTATGGGCAGATGGATTCAAGGAAATAAATGCCACATGAATCATCTGCCCTTACTCAAGATGGCTGCAACTAAAAATGCTGGGGGGATGGGGAGGGAGGGTTCAAAGTGACTCTTCAACAAAACAAAGCATAGAGGGATGGATGGGTGAATTTGTGTTGAGCATTAAAAATAAATTGTGTTTTGAGCTTATGGTGCTCAGATACAGTTTAGTTCTGCTTTAAAATGGTTGTAAAGCATAAACCATTTTTTACCTTAATGCGTTCTTTGCATTAACCACTTCAGCCCCGGAAGATTTTACCCCCTTCCTGACCAGAGCACTTTTTGCGATACGGCACTGCATCGCTTTAACTGACAATTGCACGGCCGTGCAACGCTGCACCCAAACAAAATTGATTGTCCTTCTTTTCCCACAAATAGAGCTTTCTTTTGGTGGTACTTGATCGCCTCTGCGGTTTTTATTTTTTGCGCTATAAACAAAAAAAGAGCGACAATTTTGAAAAAAAACATTATTTTGTACTTTTTGCTATAATAAATATCCCCATTTTTTTAAAGCTAATTTTTTCTCAGTTTAGGCCCAATATGTATTATTCTATATATTTTTGGTAAAAAAAAATATCACAATAAGCGTATATTGATTAGTTTGCGCAAAAGTTATAGCGTCTACAAAATAGGGGATAAATCGATTTTATAGCATTTTTATTATTATTTTATTTTTATTTTTTTTTACTAGTAATGGCGGCGATCTGTGATTTTTATCATGACTGCGACATTATGGCGGACACATCGGACAATTTTGACACATTTGTGGGACCATTGGCATTAATATAGTGATCAATGCTATAAAAATGCATTGATTGTCACTGGCAGTGAAGGGGTAAACTGTGTTCCCTGGGAGGTGATTTTAAGTGAAGGGGGAGGGGACTGACTGGAGGAAGTGACAGATCGTGGTTCCTAGCTAATAGGAACACACAATCTGTCACTCCTGTCAGAACAGAACAGGGAAGTGAGTGTTTACACACACTCGTCCCTGTTCTGTGTCTCCTAGTCACGATCACTCGTGGCCGGCGGTCATCGCAACCGTCGGCCACGAGCATCGGCACCCCCGCTGTGTAGTGGGCGCGCGCCTGCTATCCCGATCCCCGCGAGCCGGCGTACAGCTATGACGGCTCACGCAAGGAAGCCAACCTGCCGCAGCTTAACTGCGGCAGTTGGCCGGGAAGTGGTTCTCCTATAGATCACAGGACTGCAATTTGTTTTGCACTCCTGTGACCCGTTTTCAGCAGAGCGCAGTCTGAAGTTCGCTCACTGCTGACGTCACCAAGATTAGTCCAGGCACCGCATCATCCCGAAAATGAAGTCTAGATCTGCCAGGCGTCTGGACTGATGGCTGTCTCAGCCCCTCAGCAAGCCGCTCAGCGCTCCAATGAGCGTGGAGGAGCAGAGAGGAGAGATGCTGATCGACAGTCAGCAGCTCTCTGCCCAGGGAGCTGAGAAAACTGAGCCATCAGCGGTTTGATGGCTCTGTTCTCAGTGAAGAGGCGGCGGGGGACAGATGCAGCATTGGATCGATGCTGCATCCACCTAGGTAAATATGATGGGTTCAAAAAAACCATACTTCTCTCTTAAGGTAAAATATGTTTAGGTGTTAGCATCATTTGATCCAGCGCTGTGCACGTGTACAGCTCTTCTCTCCCCTCACTTCTGGGACTAGCTGGCTTTGCTAGGGCACCAGGAGCCATTGGCTCCCATTGCTGTCAATCAAAGCCGATGACAAGGGGGCAGGGCAGAGACCTGCTGTCTGTGTCAATGGACGCAGCAGTGTGCCTCGGGTGCAAGCAGAAATGCCCCCATGGGAAGTGGCTTCTCATGGGGGCACTGGACAGAGGGGAGGGGCCAGGAGATTATATATAAAATACTTTTTCTTTTTTTTTTTACCTTTTAAACTGCAGGTTGGATAAATGAAAAATGTAAATATAAAAAATCAATTACATGGGATAGCTTAATATGGTGTTTTAATGACTGGGTTTACATCTATTTTAGGTGTTACCAAATTGTCATTTCTAAGCATGTGAGAGATAGCTGGAAAACTCTTGCGACAGATCAGTCATTATGTTTACATTATGTGATCATCAACCAGGAAGATCATTATTTACCAGGGAAGTTATCTAGACCGGTGCAATGTTTTCTCATCATGGAACGTATCATATTACTCTATTATTTTCCATGACTGTATTGTCATTGTGTGTGTCCACCATTGCCCTACCACCTGCTGTGAAAATAAAAATAATGGAAAAGTCTAAAAATAACCCAGAAAATGACAGTTAAATTATCCATGCCGTCCTAATGAAGTGTGCCATTATTACTAGCATTGTTTATACTGCTTTGGGAAATCAGTGTTGCCATATGCACCTGGGATTTGATCTCTTTACAGATAATAGTTACGTGGGCTCGAATTACTGATATAAATAATTGTTAGGCTGAAAAGAGACTCTTTTTGCACTACTTATCAAGAGTGTGCCTCACATTGGGTATGGTATTGCATAGATAAGGGTACCATCACCCTTAAATTAGTAGTATTGAAGAGAAAAGCCAGGGACTACCCCAATCATGTCCTTGGCAAAAAAATGGAAAATGGACTATCTTGGTATCCAAAAATTAACAATGTTTTTTATAAAAAAATATATAACAATTTATTTATACAAGTTCATTTAAAAACATTGCACATGTTCATATATATGAACAGAAAGAGCAGTTAAATCGGTGAATTTGTGCTTGTTGGTTCTAAATAGTAACAAGTTATCCCCAATAGATGATGAGGATACCAAATTTAGTAGATCTTGATGTATAAATCCTCTACATGTTTTGCAGTGAAAACGCTTCTTCAGGAGGCAATTACTTATTATCATCCAGGATAGGCAATAATTCGCAGCAACAACAAGGCAGGGGCACAAGAAAGGCAATCCCGACACCCCCCCCCCCCCTACGGCGGACTCGGGGGGGCACTCATAAGCACACATATCTAACATGCACTAAGATCACAGATACAGCTACCTGGGGGAGGAGGAGAAAATAGGAGGCTTGGATCATGTTTATTGGGAAACCCCAGTGATCCTGGTGGGTATCCAAAGTATTGCTTGTAGTTAAGAGATATTACACTGTTGATGTTCCCATGGTTAAGATGTCTCAATGGTATCTGGGCCCCAAAGGTTGCCTTTGTGTCTGTGTTCCCCCAGGATGCAGCCGCCACCTTTTTTGCACTACTGATTAGAGACATTAAAGTGGAAGTCCAGGCGCTTGCTAAGTTTAAAACTACTCCCACCCCTTACAAATTCTATTCTAACTATTGTAAAAGGAAGAGGCTTATACTTGCCTATTCTGAGGATGCTTCGGTCCAGTCACGTGATCTCCCCAGTGACCAGCTTCAGGGGAGAGCAGTGACAATGGCTGCAATAAGTGGATGGTGTTGTCACCCATAAGCTTTGCTATTAAGTGTTCCTGGGTACACTAAGTTTACATGTGCATCAAGAGCCGGCATTTCATCCATGTATTTAAAGCTTCATGAACACCTATCAACGTTCTGCACCAGTTTTGTCCATTGCCACTGACAGTATAGTTTGCATGATCAGGTTTGCAGTGTTTTGCAATGCATCACTCCAAAATTTATCCAGCAGGTAGCACTGAGCTTGCTTTTACCGCTCCCCCAAACCTCTCTAATCATGTAAATGTAGCCGCACCGCAAATGCCTCACAAGCGCACCTATAGCGTAAGGCCTGGTTCACACTTTAGTGGTTCCTGCTGCAGGTCCGCACCTGTTACCACAGCCACTCGCACAAAAAAACACAGAAGATTCATGTGTGGGTACCAATAATTCCTAATGGTACTCACAGACACTGGAAATCGCAGCAGCCACGTCCCACACTGGGAACCACATTGCACTTTCCTGTGCAGGCTGTGATTTTCAAAAATGGACCAGGGACCTTTGTCCTGAATTTTCAGGAGGCATTGCAGCCCATTCAAATGATTTCTCATTGCTCCAACTATGGCCACATGCTGTGAGAAGTTACTGGCACAAATGCTGCTAAATATTGATCACTAGCAATCTGAGCATCTCAAAAATACAGACTTTATATGGGACTTTAGATGTACCTCCCAGGGTGTAATGAACAGATACAAATTCTAGGTATAAAAACCATAACTTTTTTTTGAGAAAGTCGCAGATGGATAAAAAAACCTGTTAGACTTACCGGTAACTGTATTTCCATGAATGTTCCAGGACAACTACTTGAGAGATGATTGGCTCCGCCCTCTACAGGAAACACAAATCGGACACAATTTAAAAGGCCTCTCCCTCTCTTCTGACCCTCAGTTGTTTGAAGAACAAGTAAACCTCCACCAAACGTGCATTCAGCAGAGGATTAACAGAGACTCACTAAAAAAACACCACCAGGTAAACAAAAGGAAACCGGTGAATACAGAATAGGGTGGGAATATAGATGCTGTCCTGGAAGATTCATGGAAATACCGTTACAGTAAGTCTAACAGGGGTTTTCCCCCCCTCATCTTCCAGGACAGCTACTTGAGAGGATAAGCAAGATTCTATACCTTAGGAAGGGACGACAGCCTGAAGTACTTTCTTACCAAAGAGAGGTCCTGGCTGGAGACCATCTGGACTCTATAATGCTTGATAAAAGCATTAGAGGAGGACAAGACACCAGCTTTAGAAATTTCTTCCCATGATGCTCCCGCTCTTTCTGTCCATGACGTGGTCAAAGATCTCATTGAATGAGCTGTAACTCTGGAAGGAGGGAAGTGACCTGACGCTCTATAAGTTTCACAAATTGCTTCCCTACTCCATCTGGAAATGGAACTTCTAGATGACTTGGTCACCTTTTTGGGGCCACTGAACAACACTAATGCCCCGTACACACGGTCAGATTTTCCGATGGAAAATGTGTGATAGGACCTTCTTGTCGGAAATTCCGACCGTGTGTGGGCTCCATCACACATTTTCCATCGGATTTTCCGACACACAAAGTTTGAGAGCAGGCTATAAAATTTTCCGACAACAAAATCCGTTGTCGGAATTTCCGATCGTGTGTACACAAATCAAAGTGCCACGCATGCTCAGAATAAATAAAGAGATGAAAGCTATTGGCTACTGCCCCATTTATAGTCCCAATGTACGCGTTTTACGTCACCGCGTTCAGAATGATCGGATTTTCCGACAACTTTGTGTGACCGTGTGTATGCAAGACAAGTTTGAGCCAACATCCGTCAGAAAAAATCCTAGGATTTTGTTGTCGGAATGTCCGATCAATGTCCGACCGTGTGTACGGGGCATAGGAGTTGGGAGGATCACTTAAATTCACTAGACCTTTCTAGCTAAAGCAGAAGGCATCTTTTCACGTCTAAAAAACTAAATCTTTCCTTTTCTGCATTCTTGATGGAGGAACAAAAACTAGGAAAAACTACCTCCTGGGACCTGTGAAAGCTGGAAGAAACTTTGGGTAAGTACAAAGGATCGGACCTAATCACTACCCTGTCCTCTAAAAACCTCAAGAAAGGGTCCTTACAGGAAAGAGATTCTAGATCAGAAATCCTTCTCCCTGATGTTATAGCCAAAAGAAAGATAATCTTTTTAAGGAAATCAACTTCAGAGAGGCCTCATTCAATGACTCAAAAGGAGCCCTAGTTAGAGCATTTAATACCAACGTCAGATCCCAGGAAAGAATCTGTTTAACAGCCCTGGCTGTACGCCTAGTTCTGGCTAAAAGAAACCTCTTGAGCAAAGGGTCCTCAGCCAGTCTTCTTTTTTGCAAACAGAGATAGGGCAGCAACATGAACCCTAAGGGTGCTGACAGAAAGTCCTTTCTCCACTCCCCTCTGCAAAAAATCTAGTATACAGGGAGTAGAAAAAGAATCCATTCCTGTCTTCTTCTGCCAGGAAACACAGGTTTTCCAAACTTTCTCATAGCTCTTACTTGTGACTAACTTACGGCTGTCCAGAATAGTCTCAAGAACCCTCTCTGAGCACCCCCTTAGTTGTAGGATGCGCCGCTCATCCTCCAGGCCATCAAATGGAAGGCCTGAGGGTTTGGATGGAGTACTGGCCCCTGACGGAGAGCATCTCACTGCTCCGGCAGGGGTCAGGGGGGTTCTTTTTGAGAGAGCTCTCAGTGAGTAGAACCAACTCCTCATGAGCCACCAAGGGGCAATCGGAACAACTTCTTCTGCTTGATCCTAAACAATCTTCCGAACTACCAGTGGTAAGAGAGGTAATGGAGGGAAGGCGTAGGCTAGAGTGAAATTCCACGGGAAAGAGAGTGCATCTGTCCCTAAGGACCCTGTCTCTCTTTCCAGCGAGAAGAAAGCCGGTAGTTTTTTGTTGAGACTGGATGCAAAAAGATCAACTCTGGGAACACCCCACCTTAATTTTCATTGGGAAATACTGTGCCCAGTCCTTCCCTCCCTGCAGATGTTCCCATTGCTCCCACCAGGACAGATTGAGAAAATCCTCTCCTTGGCAGCTGTATGAGCTGATTCAAAAGCTTTTTCTGCTATCCCAATGACGCAGAAGAAACATCTGAAGGGGCCTGGAATGCAATTGGGCCCATGGCCCCCCCTGAATGGCTGCAGTCATTAAGCCCAATAACTGCATGATCTGACAAAAGGAGGCCTGTGGGAGCAACCCGAAGTTCTGCACGGAGAGAAGAATCTTTAAAATCTTTTCTTCTGGAAGAAAAAACTTTTGGGCAACTCTGTCTATTAGGTAACCCAAAAAGGGCATGCTCTGGGAGGGAACCAGACAAGACTTTTGCTGCTTGACCTTCCATCCCAATTTCTGAAAGGGCTGCAAGATCAATTGCAGATCCTGAACAAGGCTCTCTCTTGGGCAAAGACCAAAAAAAGTCTAAATATGGAACGATCAATACCCTCTGTATTCGAAAATAGGCCATGACTTCGACCATGATTTTCGTGAAAATCCTTGGTGCTGCCAAGAGACCGAAAGGGAGGGCTCTGAACTGCCAATGACTTGGACCGTTCTCCAAAACTGCAAATCTGAGGAACTTTTGATGATTCTGGCAGATTGGTACATGAAGGTAAGCGCCCTGAAGATCCATGGTTACCATGAACACTCCTGGTAATAACAGATTTCTTACAGAATAAATGTTTTTCATCCGGAATTGTCTGTAGACTATGAATCTATTCAGGACGCTTAAATTGATGACCATCCGAAAACCGCCGGTAGCCTTTCTTACCAGAAAGACGTGAGAATAAAAACCTCTGAATTTTTAATTTTCTGGAACTGGAGAAATAACCCCCTCCGTTTCCCACATCGCAATCAGATTCACCATGGCCTGCCGTCTCTCTTGGTCCCTCAGCAGATGGGTAAGAAAAAACCTCTGGGGTGGGGGGTTTTTGAATTCCAACCTGTAACCTCTTTCTATCATTTGGAGGATAAAAGGATTGCTGGTAATCTCGGCCTATTCCTTAATGAAATGGGACAACCTCCCTCCTACCCCTGCTCTGGTGTCACTGGGGATTTTTGGTAGGGGCTGAAGGAGCAAAGAGTGCCCCCGCCCTTTTTGCTTGTCTTTGTTAAATGACCACTTCTTTGCCTGTTGCCTATAGGTCTTAAAATGAACTTTGTAAAGGCCTCTTATTCTGGGGCTTGTTCTTTTGAGAAGATTGAAACCATTTACTCTTCTCAGAGGAAAGAGTTAGGACTTCCTCTAAGGAAGAACCAAATAAGAGCTTGACTTCAAAGGGTATGCCGCAAAGTTTATTCTTAGGGGTAAGATCACCTTCCCAAGACTGTAGCCAGATGGCCAGTTTAGCTGAATTAATGGGTACTGATGTTCTGGCAACAGATTTTACAGAATCTGCTGCCGCATTAGCCAAAAAAGCAACTGATTTGGCAATAAGGGGTAGAAAATCTGTGATCTCCTCTATGGGGGTGTCGGAGGAGATGAGATCATCCAGACATTGGACCCACGCTTCTAAATTCATAGCAACACAGGTGGACACTACAGCTGGTCCTAAAGAAAAAGCAGGGGCATCCCAGGCCTTACGTAATAAGGAGTTGGCTTTTCTATCCATCTGATCCTTAACCCCCCTGGCGGTATTCCCGAGTCTGGCTCGGGTTGGATTTTTCATACCAAAAGCGGTAACCCCGAGCCAGACTCGGGCTTGCATCGCAGGATCCAGGAAGAGCATACTTACCTTGTCCCCTGGATCCTGCGATGTCTCCCCGCTGTGATCGGCGAGCCGCTGTGTCTCGCTCGATTCACAGTGCCGAGCTCCGTTCCCTGCGAGCGTTGCGACGCACGGGGACGGAGTTCGGCGGTAAATTCAAAAGTAAAACACATAGTATAGATACAGCATACTGTAATCTTACAGATTACAGTACTGTATCAAATAACTACACATCCCCCTTGGTCCCTAGTGGTCTGCCCAGTGTCCTGCATGCAGTTTTATATATATAAAACTGTTCTTTCTGCCAGGAAACTGGAGATTGTCCATAGCAACCAAAACTGTCTCTTTACATCAAAAGTGCTTTTAGACCAGCTAGAAAAAAGCGATAATAAATTTGAATCACTCGCAGAATTGATCGATAGTGATTTGTGGGGAAATCCGTCACCAAACACTAAAAGTAACAAAAGCGACAATTCTGCAACTGAGCAAATTTCAGTGTTTTTGATTTGATTACATTATTATATAATTTTTATTATTATTATATTATT
The DNA here is from genome assembly GCA_037952925.1 of Lithobates clamitans. Classification (NCBI taxonomy): domain Eukaryota; kingdom Metazoa; phylum Chordata; class Amphibia; order Anura; family Ranidae; genus Lithobates; species Lithobates clamitans. The sequence continues at coordinate 1,248,713 of JBBGZY010000216.1, forward strand.
ATTTGTTATTATTTATAGTTATTTATTATATTATAATTTTTTATTTAGTTTTTCAAACTTTATCATACCCGGGATGTCTACTAGACTCTTGTTTGAACAGATTTAAGTGAACTATTCCTAAGAATTACAGGCCTACAATATAAAACGCCAAATTTCTGTGCAAAATAATTGTACCGCTTTCAGCACCTAAAATCAGAAATAATCATACCGCCAGGGAGGTTAAGGTCTCCAGAGTCCTCAAATGAAAGATCTGGCTTTTTAGATACTTGTGACAGAGGAGCATCGAATTTAGGACATTTGAAAAAAACCTCCTCTAAAATCGGACTGAAAGGGAAACCTTCTCTTGTGTCCTCTAGACTGGAACGGCCTTCTTTCAGGTTCTTTCCACTCAGAAAGGATCATATCCTTAAGTGAATGATGTACAGGAAAAGACCTAGATTAACATCCTTGTAGACCTCTGTACATCTTATCCTGAACAGACTGGGCTTGCTGAGGCATCTCAATCTGTTCAGAAGTATATATTGACTTTAATAGTTTTGTCACTATCTTCAACTGGAAAAAGATAGATAGTTGAGCTACCAGTATCCTCGTCCTCTGATGCAGACTCCTCATCAGACGTAGATACCGGATTCTCACCTTCTTCCAGGTCAGAAACATTATGTGAACTAACGGTCTTTGACACTAAGAGAGGTAGGGATCTAGCTGAGACTGAAGGCTCCTGAGTCACAGGCTTAGAAGTGGAAGGACCTAGCCCGGCTACACTGTCGTTAAAGGACCAAAAAGAGGCCACTACCTCATTCATAGAAGTCATCAACTCCTTTATAGAGGCAGTAGACCCAACACCTGCCTTTGATGTAATACAATCCTCACAAAATAGTTTTGTATAACTATCAGCCTGGCTGTACAGTTCCCACATTTTTTCTTTACAGGTTTGTCAACCTAGAAAAAAACAGAAAACAAAACCATAAAAAAGGCTGCTGCAGAAGCTCTTTATCCACAGATAAGGGCTTATTTTGGGGGCAGTATTGGACCCGGATGCCACCGCTGGCTCAACTCGAGCGGGTGCTTCATCTTCAGTTCTGTCCTCAGACTCCATAGAGGAGAACGTAAGCCGGCTGGTTAGACTCCTCTGACCGCCGCTGCACTGCTAAACTAGTCTGCCCTGCATCTGGCAGACTGTTTCCAAAGCAGCGAGTCCCCTGCATTGTACCACGCTGAGATCCTTTAAGAAAACAGTGTCCAGGAAGTGCGTCATGTCACTTCCGCTTCCGATGCCATCTTGACGTGTCACCGGAAGTCCTCCGACACCATTTTGGTACCTCTCCACACAACTAGAGGCTGCAAATGGAAGGGAGTTGCCGCTGCTAAACCACCAGGTAGGCAAGTAACCCAATACATACAGGGGGTCCTTCTCGGTCTATAAACATAGAAAAACACCCCAGACATGGCCACAACCAGTCCTGGATATCACCAAGAGAAGGGGGGTCCACCAACCACTGTTACCAGACCTATATAAAACAACAAACATTACGGTGTGCTCCTGGAAGGTCTGGAAACAGAGGGTCAGAGGAGAAGAAAGCGCCTTTTTAAATTGTGTCTGATTTGTTCTTCCTATAGAGGGCGGAGCCAATCGTCTCCAAGTAGCTGTCCTGGAAGATGAGGGGGGAAAGATTTGTTTAAAAACATGTTCATTACACCCTAGGATGTACATCTAAAATAAGGGCCCAAATAAAGTTTGTATTTTCGAGATGTGTCACATTTCGAATGGTACCTCCAAAGGGTAGAAATTTTATCACGCTCTACCCCCACACACAAATACTTTAGCAATCTGAGCAATATCTCTCTGCCCCAGCTACAGAGGGAGCTATTCCATGGGGACAATGGGCAGCTTCTTAGCAATTCTACCACTGGCCATTTTGACAAATAGCGGTAGGATTGCTAGTGGCAGAGCAGTGCAGAAAACAAGAGATACATTTTTGGAGATAACTTCAATGGCCTTCTACCTCTAATCTGAGACCTGTGTCATTTTTGGGGATGACTCTTCAAAATACTTTCTGCCACCCACTCAGAGCCATGCTACAAGACCAAAATGGCCGATTGCACACGAGAGGGAAGACAAGATGTTTCACTATATAATGGTGCTTTTAAGTTGCTTATACACAACCAAGTCCTACTTCTGCATACCCACAGCAAACAAGCAGTCTGCAGTGCAGCCGCCAGCAGGGGATAGTAGGCAGGCCTGGTCCCAAATGACACCCATAGGCATGGCTTGACAGATGGTTAAGGAGTTCAGATACCAACAACCTCAGAGGTGAAGAAAAAGACCCCATAGACTACTGAGTGCCTGAGTGAAAGATCCCATTAACTACTGTCTAAAGCTGGAAACGCACTTTAAAACTTGAAGTGCAAGGGCCTGCCTGACTGCATATAAATTTGAAAGTGTTTAGGCTTGACATCATATTATATGGTTTTGGTAAATCTAAAGGAAAGAATCTGAAGAAAATTGCATAGTGTATATCCAGCTTTAGATAGACCAGTGGGTGGAGCGTTCATCACATGCACTAGAGATGCTAGCCTGCCCAGTTGCCATCAGAAAAGGTGTTCAAGGCAGCTGTAGACCATGAAGCATTGAGAACCCCTAAAGTAGGCTATATAAACAGCAATAATAATGCTTAAGGTGCAGTAATTCAAAGCTAACAAAATGGTTCAAAGTGTGCTTTCAAAGCATGCACTGACCTAGCTGTCTAACATTCAGGGTTAAAAGCTCATCCAGGAACCTGTTTTACTTAAACAAACATTTGACAGTTTGATTACTTTTCAGTTAACTTACACATCAAGGTTATTCCAGCTAATGCCACATTCCAGCCTCTTAAGCAAAGTTTCAGTTAACTCTGCAACAGAGGAGTATCCTTTTATATGCCTCAAGACCTTCAAACAGAGCTAGTGATACACCAAAAACATATCACTTTTTACAGAATTCTCATAGTACATGTAACTAGTGCCGCACCGATTTTATGTATTTTTTTTTTGTTGTTGTTTTGTTTTGTTTTTTTACTGGAGAGTACGAGTACTGATGCTTTCAGTTAAGTACTCGCCGATACCTTTGTGATGCGATTTGAGCCCATACAAAATAGGCTCAAAGATTTGCATTCGATTTAAACAGGAATGTGGTGTGATTCCTGTCTCAATCGATGCGGTTTCCGGCACTGCTCCTGTGTAAACCCAGGTTGGAGTCACTATGACACGCCTGGGTTCACACAGGTGTGGTGGGGGAAACCGCATGTAATTCGGACAGGCTTTGCACTGCATTCCTGTTCAAATCGCAGGCAATTCTTTGCAGTGCGATTTAAGCCCATTAGTTTTCTATTAGCTCAAATCGCACCCCAGGTATCGAAACATTTGCACGCGTACGAGTACGCGTGCAAATGCTTAGTATCGGCACCGATATCGGTATTGGTGCAACTCTACATATAACCTTGGTCAATTTCTTCATTTAGAAGCTGCAAAGGATAAAGGCAGGTCACTGTTAGGTCCCATAGAAAACACACGTCTTCCATGTACCCTGATCACGCCACAATGCTGGTGTGATGTGCATCGCAGTGCAGAAACATGTAGTGTGTCTGCATTTTTCCACAACGCAGTGGTTATCACCGTAATGTAACCACACTGCAGTGCAATGCACCTCACTGTGATGAAAATACATGAATAAAGTGTGACTATGTGACGCTTCAAATAAAGTTAAAGAAGGAAGCAGTGTGATGCACACACGACACTCCTTCCTCATTGCACTCATTCGTGCCCTCCCTCCCCATCCCACTGGGCTGAAGAGTTTTGTGCTAGGGTTGGGCAGAGCCTGATGGGGCACTAAGAGCCTAGTGCCATATCAGGTCCACTATACTTTTGATTGACAGCACACAGCAGGAGGCTACTCCATAGCCACTATTCAGTTCAATAGCGCCTTTTGAATCTGCTCACCGCTGTGCATCAATCCAAAGTAAAGCGGACCTGATGGGGAACTAATCTCTTAGTGCCCCATCAGGCTCTACCTACCCAATGGCATTGCCATATTTGTGTAATGACATCCCCTTGCTTTACATTTAGCTTTCCAACAAGGAAACTCCCTGCCAACAGCTTAAAAATGCAGGGGACATAGCCGCGTGTGGGAAGCTGTCATATACATGACGGCTTCCTAGCACAGGCACAACCCGCTCTGGCATATTTCACTATGCTATGTCAGAGTTAGTCGTCTTCTTTTTTTTTTTTTTTTCTAAACAGGAAAACTTAACCTTTTAAGAATTTTTGCTGCCATAGCAACAGGTCCTTAAAAGTGGTGGTAGTAGGAACTACTTGGATTTGACACAATTGTCAGTAATGTTACCGACAATGGCACAAATGCTTGCCTAACTTAGGTGCAGGTAGTTTTATGTTGTATATCTATACAGCTGTTTCTCAAGCCTATATTTTCAGTAAAAAATACACTAAAACAAATTTTAGTATGCACAATCACAATAATCACAATGTTACCAAATATGTCAAGCCTTAAAATTTATGTGTGAAACGTGAAGCAGCCAGAAATTACGAGACTCAAAATTGCCATTGTTGATGCTTTAAAACATGTGTCCTAATTTGACAAGCTTTACATGCTCGTCAAATTAGAAGTAGCTATACATAATGGCTCTCAAATTATTCTTCCCACACCAGTGTGCATGGCGATACCCAATATGTGTTAGACATGCAAGTGCATCTTGGGGGTATGCAAGTTTATGTATAAGTAAAAGGACTGTGGGTCCCTGGAAATTTCTGTGTGTTTTATTCACCTCCATTTTTATATCTCCCCAAAGTACTCTATTTTTATACATTTCTGGCTATCAGCAGCCAGAATTTGAAATGAAAGGTGGAGGATGATGGAACAGACTGCCATCTTTAGTCCCTGGCAGTGACCCTGAGAATTACTCGGGCCAGGAATTAAATGGTAAAATGCTTACCTCTAGCAAATGTCAGTAATAACAGTGTTTACATTAAGTTTCCATCCTAAGTAACACTAAGGGTTAACAACACAGAGGTTACCCTAAACTAAGTGGCACATACCTGAAAGGGTAATTTAAAATGTAACTTACTTGGCAGAGTCTGCTAGTGCAGTGGTCATCAACCCTGTCCCTGGGGCCCACTAACAGGCCAATTTTATGTATTACCTTGGGGAGATGCAGACTAGAATACTGCAATCACTGAGCAGCAAATGATATCACCTGTGATGTATTTCAGTTATCTTGCAAACCTGGCCTGTTAGTGGGCCCCGAGGACAGGGTTGATGACCACTGTGCTAATGAACATCAGGCTAAAGACTTTTGTACATCCGCTTACAACTGCACAAACCAAAGGAACTGTGTTAAAAAAACAACTCCAGAAATTTTTTTTTATTTTGTTTTGGATAAAATGGGGGAGAGTTAAAGCCTATGTAAATTTTCTTATTTCTGTCCAAGTTCCTTTTGGGGAGATTCCCCCATACTTCCTGTCAGGAGAAGACGTGATGGAAATGCTGTCTATCTTGGACAGGGACAAAGCCAAAAACACATTTTTAGTAGCTTGCGTTAGGGCTTGATGAAGACGGAAGACTAACATCTCCCGTTGGCACCAAGGTTCAAATACAGCCAACAAATTTCAGGGGGGGAAAAGACCCTCCTTCAGGGCTTGAGTAGTCGATGTTATTAAAATCACGTAAGAGTGCGCTGGGGACCTGTGTTCAGGCTTGATGAAGGCTGTCTCCTGTAAGCACTAAAGGCAGCTGGCTGATCCAAGAATTGTCATCTGGAAAGCATTTCCCTTGTTGCTATCGGAGAAGTAGCGGCCTAGGATCAGAGCAAGGTCCACCTATACTATGTTTCAATCGTGGATCTGCTTAGTTGGAAGAAAAAAAATCACTGTATGGTAGATGTGTTGAAACCAACTTTCACTTCTATTGGTCCTGTGCTGTCACACACACATCAGGCTGTATACCAATGTGGACATTCATTCCAGGCTTGCATAGCTTTCATTTGGGTGCTCCAGGTGTCTCCTGGACCCCAGCAGTCATATTGGGAGCACGGGCTTGTAATGTCGGTATTCACTAGCTGTCTCTTACTGCAGTCTTTCACAGTCTACTGTAGCATTGATTACATATATAGACTTTTATGTTCAGCCCCTTAGTGATGTCAGGGCCAAAGTTGAGGCCCTCTATACATCTTAAGTTGATACTACTGCTACTTCTACTAATCTACATGTTTGTGATTAATAACATTAGTTTGAAAGCTCACTTATAGACAGTAGACCCAATTCACTGTATTTTAGCAATGGTATTTTGCCACAGTGACCATTATTTTCAGCAGTTACAACCAATGAGACCTAACCATAACAGCCAAATGGCTAAAAAAAATAACTAATGTGTTGTCAAAGAACAATAGGGCTAGTGAATTGAGCCTAGAATCTGATGTGAATGGCCCGTATACTCTGCAAGGTGCTGCAAAATTTGTTGGCGCTGTTTTTACATTAAAAAAACAAGAGCATAAAGATTTTATTAGCATTTCTTATTTAAAATTATGATCTACATTTAGTTTATGAGCAATCCTGAAAAGATGCAAAGCTTTTAATACATAGGACATAAAAAGTGATAATAGTAGGTTGTTTAGTCCTGTAAGAAGTCATCCTATATAACTGTTATTTATACAATGAATTCATAAGCTGGATTTAGATAATAGCTTATGCTTTATTGAGTGACTCACTTTTCCTGCAGGTAAGCCTGTCTTTTTTTTAGCATCTTCTCCTCTTTCAAGACGTTAATTTTGAATGACTGGCACTTTCGTGTTGTTGTAGAGTCTAACTATACCACTAGCAGACAACACATAAATAATAAACGCCAGTGTTTTCAGAGTCCTTAGAGTTTTCTCATACTGCTGTTACCTTTTACTAAGCTAGCTTAATACCTGTATAATGACATACACGCAATTTCATACCGAGAAAAGGCATTTCAAAGGCTGAACAATGTCTTTTGATGTCAGAGCAAGTTCTCCTGTCTGTTGTCCAGTATCTCGCGTATCTGTTTTTTTTTTTTTTTTTTTTTTTTTTAGAGTTCACCAACTTTTTCAGCAAGCTGGAATCCTTTTATGAGGAAATTCTTGAATAACTGAACATTATGCATTCATGTGCATACACTCAGGAACGAATTGTAGAATTACGATACATTCTGCTTTCCTTGTCTAAAGCAGGCCATACAAGGGTAGAATTCTGAAAGAGTTGTCTTACGAAAATCGTAAACGAAGACTTTTCTTTTGACTTTTGCACCATTAGTTGGCTGCAGCAAAGGCCAATTTTCGTGCGACTATCAGATTTGAGTCTTCAGGCATGTTGGAAATTTCACAAAAAATATTTTTCTGTAGCAACATGAGGTGAAATTGAAGGCTTGGTTGGTCGAATTTCGTAATAAATTTTGGCACCATCAGCTCACAAAACGCACACAATTTTAGAAGGAAAATTTGTTTGGAATTTGACCCCGGTATGACCGGCTTTAGTATGTATTGACGATGGAGAACTGCTTTGCCGTATGCATTGGGTGACTGCCATTGTATTTTATTGCAGTTCATCATCTTAACCTAGCTCATGCACCTCTCTAGGCGGTGTTAGGGGAAAGTGTCATTTAGTTTTTGGCAGCAGTGAGCAGGTGACATTTTACAGCCGGGGTCAGCAACCAGTAGATCACAGACAGATGACTGGTAGTCTGGGCTTGCTGACCCACCATTCCAGAGCACCAAACAGAGTGCTATGCAGAGGGACTACTACTAAAGTTGGAACCGAAGTAGGGAGCAAGAGCCGCATAAGCTGATCACTCCTCTGTAGTGCTGGCTCCTGTCCCATGCGGCGTGATACCAACTGTACTTCACCTCTTATCCCAACTAGAGGTCTCTAGAGTGGTGCCAGCAGCAGGAAAGAGGAGATCTTCAGATCAGTGTGAAAAAATACACTGAGCATAATAGTATAGGGCTGTTTTTACACTGATGCGCTGTGGTTTACCCACACCTACCTGCAGCTTTCCAGTGGGTTTGCTGCGCTTAGCCACAGACTTCTATTACTGTATATCCTGCAGGTTTGGTGCACTTTTTGAAGGGCACTAAAACTGGTGCAGGAGTTTTGGTGCTCTTTCAAAAAGTGCACCACACCTGCAGGATATAATAGAAGTCTATGGCAAAGCACAGCTAACCAAGGAAATTTGCAAATGCGCTGCGTCAGGCACTACTGCTCCCCTGAAAAGCAATCCAAGTGTGCTTGACAGGTGGCGAAGAAGCGATATGTTGCCTCCTCACCACCTGATTTAAACTCATGATTGCCATGCAATGCATGTGATTGCTACATGGTAGTACGGCAATTAGAGGTTTAAATCAGGTGTGAGGAGGGAACACTGTGCCCGGTGATCTTTGTCTTCTCCCATGTTGTTCAGGTAGATCTCCACTTCTTTAAGGTTGCCTAACCCTGTTTTACTGCAGTGTCTTTAAACCTAAAAAAACAGGGTGTCCCTGCTGCTTGCTCTCTCAACAGGGTATCATAGCTCATCTTTTGATGATGATATATTTAATATTTTATGGACACAATTATGCTTGCAATGACAGGCTTTAGCATTGTAAGAGAAGTATACATAGAAAGGGACTATGAGAAGTGGAGATTCCTTTGTTCTAGTGAGTGTTGAGATCATACTTATCTATCAGGAGGAATATGAAGAGACTCTGACTATGCTGTCACAAGTAGATGGCTGCAGTATTGATCCGATTCTGCTACTTTTCTCCTCTAACTCTACAGTGAGAACAGAGCCATCAAAGACCGCTGATCTCTCATTTTTTGAGTCAGCGGTGACTGTCGGTCACCTGCTCTCTGCTCTGCTTCTCCAGCAATCACTGGATCACTGGGCTGTGGAGAGGGTTGTAGTGGCTGGCTCAGGCCCTCAGCAGCCAGCTGCTGGTCTGGAATATGATAGGATCCTGACATTATTGTCGGGTTCCCTGAAATGCAGGCTTTGTGACATCAGCCGGCTTTACAAAAAAAATCTTTTTTTTTTTTTTTTTAATCTATATCCATTGTCAGCTGAATCTGGGTCACAGCAACGCAGAACTAAGTGCACTCCTGTGACCCACAAGAGAAGTAAAGCCAAACAAGCTATGGCCATACTTCTCCTTCAAAGCTAGCATGTTCTGTCAACCTATGGAGGTTGATTTACTAAAAGCAAACAGGCTGTTTTGCTTTTTAATAAATCAACCTCAACCCTTGAAAAACTGAAAAAAAAGAATTAAAAAAACTTAAACCTCAAAGTGTCTACATTTCAGCACTTCTATTAATATTGTTTATGTGTGTGCAGGCTTTCTTTAGCAGGTATTATTTTCTACAAATTTGTCACCTCTCAAATATCTTCTCCATTTGTCACCTCTCAAATATCTTTGGCAGTTGCAGCAAAGGAGTTCGGTTTTCATCCTATCAGATGATTGCACTTGATTGCAAAATATCTGGCCTATCTTAGGGCTCTTTCAGATTGGCGCCAGTGCTTAACGCCCTCTGAAAAAGCAATCCACAGGGGGCGGTGAAGCAGCATCTGGCAGACATTCAGGTGGCAATCCTGCCGCCTCCTGAATGTCTGCTTATTTTTTTTGTTTTGATTTTTTTTTTCCCAGGGGGGAGGGGGAATTGGTATTAAAATACTACAAGGGTTTGGCTCTTAATTCCGGTGCGCTTCCAATAAGTTCAATAGATGAGTTTGACCAGGTGGTGCCTCCAGTTAAATTCTGCAGGCTGAGTTAAAATTTCTGCAGCAACAAAGCAAAGCATTGGCCGCGACCTGTATACAGCATGGCTGTATGGCTAAAATTTAGGTGGGCAGGCAGGGGGCGTAAAACCATAGCTCAGCTGCCTGTTTACTGTCCTCCAGTCACCCATGTGAAAGAGCCTTAAGTGTGTTGTTGCATACTTCAGATATTAACATTTGCAAGATTTCAGGTTGGAGTTCCTTCTGGTGACTCTTTCATGTGGATTTTATTTGTGCAAGCAGTGCTGCACAGTGGACTGATGCACCAGTACTACATGACCCATCTACAGCAGTACTTCTGGAAGACCAAAAACTATCTCTAAATCTTTTAAATTTCAACAACTAATCTCAATTTAAGTTTATGATAACATTTAGGATAATGGAAATTGCAAGAGTTATATTTTAATAAGCTTCTACCTTCAATGCAATGCCCCGTACACACGATCAGAAGTTTCCGACAACAAAACCATTGATTTTTGTTCGAAGGTTGTTGGCTTAAACTTGTCTTGCATACACACGGTCACACAAATGTTGGCCAACAATTATGAACCTGGTGACGTACAAGACATACGACGAGCTGAGAAAAAGGAAGTTCAATAGCCAGTGCGCTCCTTCTGCTTGATTCTGAGCATGCGTGAACTTTTGTGCAACGGACTTGTGTACACACGATCGTGAATTCCGACAACGTTTTGAGAAAATTTGAGAACCTGCTAGCCAACATTTGTTGGCGGAAAGTCCGACAACAAATGTTCAATGGAGCACACACACGGTCGGACTTGCTGCCAACAAGCTCACATCCAACATTTGTTGTCGGAAAATCTGATCGTGTGTACGGGGCATAGGTATCCACTATCTTTATTTTTAGATCCTTCAAGAAAGCCATGACTTTTGGGTGTAAGCACAACCACCATGCACTATGGTCCTTCTGTGGCCCACGGTTTGTTTAGTGTGCTGTTCAGGCTTGATCACTATAGGGAGTGGTGTGAGTGATGCTGCAACCACTGCAGGAGTGCCAGCAAGGGATGGAGCTTGTCTCAGCTCCTGTAGTCACTGGAAGGAAGAGAGGAAAGATCCATGGTGCTCCACATCCACATTCTATGGTGGTATGAGAGAGACAACCTCATCCTGGGCTCCCGCCAGGCCACACCCACAACGTGTTTCACTCGGCCCCTGGAGCTTAGTCATGGGGCTCACGGGGGGCAGAGCGAAGCGCATTGGGGGCGTGGCCTGGCAGGAGCCCAGGTTGAGGTTGTCTCTCTCATACCACCATAGGACTCCGTGGATGTGCGGCACCAGGGATCTTTCCTCTCTTCCTTCCAGTCTCTATGGTCCTTCTGTCAGCCCCTTCCTCACTACAGGACACAGTCATGACCTAGGGGCTGGCAGGAGGAACCACCATGTTTATATACCAAGTAGTGGAAGCCCTGGATCGTTTCAGTATTTCATTGGATGTGGACTGTTTACTGGATCTGTATTTTCCTACCCAGCTCTGAAAAAGCATTGCAAGCATTTCAGATTTTAGTAAGCAGCTGTGTCTGTGACTATTTTAACAAGTAATACCCTTATCTAAACATGACCCTATAATAAGAGTTCACACGAAAAATAGAAACCAGCCACCTTTTTAGAGCCGTGACTAGAATAACAGTATTTATAGCTAAATAAAAAGAAAGTTTTGATTCCTCAAGACAAAAAACACTGTCTGCGTCAAATTACTTGAAGAACAAGTCTATGAACACAATCAGAACTAGACGTTTACCCTAAGCTGTAAAAATATGTGCTTTTGCTGCCAATACCTTTAGATCAGACTTATTTACCATGGAGGAACTCCTGAAATAGTTTTCAAGTCTCAGGAAACCCCCACTAAACTTGTTAGTCCTACGGTACATTTATTAAGTTGTGGATAGGTTTTTTAAAACGAATACATATCAGGATTTTCTTAAATCAGAACGTTACTCTCTGAATCAACATGAATTATGTTTATTCCTTATACTGCTAGCATTAGTAAATAGATAGGAATGTATATTATATTTACTTGTTTAAACCTTTTTTATTTCTATTTTTTTTGCTTCCTGGTTTCTGGCCAGGCCAAAATGATGTTGTACATCCCAGGAATCTTCGTGGTTACTTTTTTTTTTCTTTTCCTCTGGAAGAGGGGTTTTCTCAGCTAAGCACGCCCTGCATGCCTGAGCTAAGATAGATTTGAGGGTGTAAATACTACATAAATTATCTGCCATTTCTCAAGATGGCCTTGGCTAAAAATGCAAGGGGGGGGGGGGGTGTTTTTCAAAGTGACAAAGTGATTTGGAAGCATGGAGACATGGATTGGTGAGTTTGCTTTAAATATTAAAAATTAATTTATTAGCATTATTGGTTTGCGGTGCTCGGGAACAGTTAAGTTCCACTTTTGAGTAGTAGTTTCCCCCCAGTTGGTGCCTACATCCAAATTTTATAATAAGTATTGGGGAATAGCGTGAAGAGCCCCACTGACTGCATCTAGGAGTGAAGTTAGGTTACTGTTTCAGTTACAGACAAGCTCTTAGTAGTATGAAATCTATCTACATTCTTCAGACTGATTTAGAAAATGCATTCCCCAAATATAATAATACCTTACTCGTGGGAAAGGCAGGAATCCACTTACAAGATGATTAAAACTCCCCCGTAACTACTTTTCTTCCCTCCCTGCTCCACCTATCGTCATCAATCATCTTATCTTACTCATTCCCAATATTTGAGGATAATGTAAGATGATTATTTAATGACAGTATATTTTGGAGCCAAACTTCGGTCGCCAATGTCTTTCTTTTTTTTTTTAAGTACATACTTGTCATAGTATTATGACAAATCCTTAATAAATGGTTCAGTGTGACTAAAACATTTAAAGTAGAAGGGGAGGCTCTATTTTAACCGAAACGGCCATTAATCCCGATGGTATGAAATTTGCATGGTTCCAATTTTTTAAATATGGTTCTTTGCATTTTTTTTTTCTGTTAAAAAGTCCCCCGTGATCGCAAAGCTTTGGGGTTTAGTGGATCACTGCGGTTGTTGCGCATGTTCTCCGCCTCCTTAGGCCCGTCACTACCAAAAGTGACATACCTAGCCAGCAGATGTGAACACTCAGAGCTAGTGCCATCACTTCCGACGTACCCCTCTGCCTGTTGTTTTGTGGCGTTTTTATAGCCCGATGGTTGGGTGGGATGGGGGGCGATGCTGGGCAGGTAAGGCTGGGTGGGATGAGTACAGAGCTACTCGGAGCTTTGCTGAATTTATTACACAGAGGACGACAGCGGTTTAAAATGGAACTTTACCATTCCTGACGAGTTTCCTCCTCTCCATCATACCCCCCTTTCGTTACAGAGTCAATACATTTTTTTTTCCCTCTTTTTGTTTGTTTACCTTTTTATCTAGACTGATTTTCTTCCTAACCCCTCTTCTGTCATTCGCCTAGGCTAATGACGTCAGCCCTCCCCGGTGCCTCTCGGGATTTGTGACGTGGATATCCCGCGAGGCACCGGGAGCATCTATTCACTAAAGCAGGAGGGGGTGGGCCTAGCGGCACATCGTGAGGAGTGCCTGTGGCTCCCGGTGACATCCCAGAAGAAGATGTCGGCACAGGACCCAAGTACTGGCTGCAGAGAATGGGGTTGGCAGCAGGACAATGCTGGATCCACTGGATGGGTGAGTATCCTTCCTGTGCAGAACACAGCATCAGGTCGGCGGAGGAGGAAAACATTTTTTTTTTAGGGGGGTTGGTTAAAGTTCTGCTTTTAAGGAAGTGCCTGTAACCTGTCACATATAACAAGCCGACCGTTGTCAGTACAGAACAGGAGACTGCTGATTGTCTAGCTGAGACTACTGTTTCTAATCTAGACAATTAATAATTCAGAAAATGCATAATAAAAAAGTTAATGTTATTTGACCTACTAATCATAGGCCCATTTTGATTCTTAATGTGGAATTCCACTTAAAAAAAAAAAAAACTTTGCATCATGCATCTAAATTTGGATCCTTATTTTTAACATAATCAAGTTTGTTCACATTCCTTAGCAGATACGAAGACAAAATAAGATCCTCAGAATCTAAGTCTATTTGGAAATGTCCTCGTAGTCTCAGAAATGCCCATTCTTTATCTGTTTATGTAACAAATGTATCCATTTTTGACCTACGAGCAGCTGTAGATTTGTGGTTATTGGTTATAACTGAACATATACAACAAGGACCTGTTCTTTGTAAAGTCTTCTGTTTTGGGAACGACAAAAAGCCATGTACTTACAGAAAAAAAATGACTTGTCTATGAATATATGGCAAGACGCATCTAGAATTACTTTGGGAAATAATTGTATCTACACGGAGGTTATATAAAATGAGTATACTGTAATTACCGTATCCTTAATCTGAACATCTTTTAACCGGTGAGAGATCTGTAGGGTTTTGCTCAGCAATTAAAGCATGTTAGAACAAGCACTGCGATTCCCAGTGGCTGCTGCTGCTTTATTAATGTTTGCCAACACTTGAGCCATTCTGTATTCAGCCTTAATGACTACATGCAGATTTTCATTACCTTGAAGATACCATAATTGAAAAACAGTTTTCTTCAGGATTAGTTTCATAATCGCTGATTACCTGATCTCCAGCTGCATTTACAAGTTAGTGGAGTGGAATGTCAAAAAACAAATGCTCGATCTGATTTCATTTACAACAATATTCACAGATGTACTATAGACCACACAGCACGGACAATGTGAATATGGCTTACAGTATACTTGCCAATTTCCTAATGATGCTATACAGTATGTTTTAATGTTCCCCATAATAGCACACATGCAATATGTAAATTACTTTCCACTAACATTAAAAAAACGTATTTATGACACATGCACCTAACTTTTGGCTACACTACTGTAACAAACTGTCTACTATCTCATGCAGCAGAATTTTTATACGATTAGTTCCCTGTAGGATACAACCCATAGGCCTGATCACCCCATGTGCATTAGTATTATCTCTCTGTGTGCAAGCAGGAAGATTGGAAAGATCTCCCTCTTACCGGCTCTTCCATAAGAGAAGAGTTTAGGCTCTTTTTCATGTGCTGGCAGGGAGATCAAGGTGCCGGAGTCCTGTGTGTGTTTGAGCTTTAGAGTGCACACCCTAATGCAATAGGCCGCGCACACCTATGATACAACCACAACCCTCTGATGGGGATGGAGGGTCTGGTCCCTGGCCTTCTGGCCTAGATTGGGGTAGCTCTAGCTCCGGTCAGTTTTAGGGGAGAGAACACTGACTCCTCCTTCAGGAGTATTTCCAGAATGTAATTAGTTAGGAGGGATGGGAGCGACAGTGGGGCCTGATGGTAAAGGGCTCTCACCAAGCTTCCAGAACTCCAGGCCTTCCTGGCTGGGGTGGGGGCTGCTGTGGTCTGGGTTGGGGGTCAGGTTTGCATAAAAAGCCAGTGGTGAATGTGTCCCTGAAGTGGCAGTTCAGGGGTGCCGTACAGTCACAGTGTTTCGGCACTTGAGTTATGGCACCATGGTCACTTCACCACAACACATGTTTTTCGCACCTGCCTCTAGGGCCGAGCCTTTTGGCTAGGACCAGGGAAAATTTTTATTCCTGGCTGGAGGGCCGGACATTGTATCTTTTCACTCTCCCACTTCCTTCTCCCCTATTTCCTTTTTATTCATCCCCGTGTTTGTCACTTTTTTGTATTTTCTTGTTTGATGTGTATACACGTTTGTCACTGTGTGATGAGTAGGGTGTGGGTCCTCGGGCCTACTCTGAAAGTCTTGGGAGGGGGTGGACAAAGGCCTTTTGGCATGGTTCGCCCTCTCTCATGGGGTCTCCCTTCGGGGGAGTCCCACCTAGTACTTGGGTGGGTCTGTTTCGGCAGACCTTCCAGAGAACGGGCATCTGGTTTCGGCCAGATGGACCCAAGTGAAGTACCTCAGTCCCCGTCTGGAGCCTAACGCCCTGGGGGATCAGGGTAAGTTCCTTCCCTAGTGGAGGCACAGTGTAACACCCGTTGCACGTTTTTGTGTTTCACTCTTTATGTGTGTGCACTTTTTTTGGCACCAGGTGGAAGTTTGTGGGTGTGTTTTGCACTCCACTGGCTTTAAAAAAAAAAAAAAAAATTGCAGGTGCATTTTGCGTTTTTCAATACACGCTTGCAACCAAAAACCAGAAAAATGTCCCTGGCCCTTTTCATAAAATGCACAGATGTGAACTACATCCATAGGAAACCATGTTAAATGGACTGTAGTGTGTTTCTGCAAAACTGAAAACACACTAAAAAATGCATAGGTGTGAACCAGGCCTAAGGCTCCGTTCATATTCTTGCCAGTCGGGAACATGTGCCATGTGGCCCAATGCAGCGTGATTAAAAAAAAAAAAAGGGCCAGGGACTTCTTTTCCTGCCTTCTGCCTGGTAGGGCAGCCTGTTGAAATAAATGTGCTGCCTACATGCAGAATGCAGATCGCACAAGTTTGAACCTAGCCTGAGTAATTAATGGAGCTAAACACACTATCCAGCATGTTATCACAGACAAAAGGAAGATGTATTCAACCAAAGAAATGTATATTATGGTTGTGCCATAGATCTATGGCAAATGAGTTGCTGCCCACATCCATAACTCAGATATAAAATAGAACAATTTCCTTTATGGGACTCACATGGAGATCCACTTTCTGCAATAAAGTCACCAAGAAGACTGTGACTTATGATCTCTTTGGTTAAATATAAAATGGAACAATTTCCTCTATGGGACTTTGAAAGGCAGAAACTCCTTGACCATCAAGATGTATTTGAAACTATTTGTATTTTTATTAGAAAAGTTAAAATTGAGGATATAACTTCAAAAAGAAACACATGTATGTACAAACAAAATAACCACCTGACTCTGTCCAGTGAACAGAGCTAGGACAGCGGGTGGCAGACGCATTTCAAGGTTAATAACAATAAAAACTTTTCTTCAGGGACTAGTGCTTCAGTGATTGGTTGTCTACAATTGAATAGAAAACAAAGAAGCAGTAAGCATTCATCAAATAACATATAGGTAAGCTTTGCAGTAAACATATTAGAATAATAGAATGTCAATTTTAACCATATATTTCTTAAAAAAACACCAATACTGCATACATCTAAAAAGAAAAAGGGAGAAGATCTGCTGCCAGAGGTCAACCCGATTGACAGGAGCCGATTGAGGGAGAATGGGGGGGGGATTTTCCAGGCCCAAACACAGAGGGCGCCCTCATTCAAAAAACAGCCCAGAGCTATCAACATTGAGGCAAAAGACCACTCAAAATTCTCAGGTCTAAGTAAAAGAGAGGGAGAAAGAAGGGCGATAAAAAGCCTGTTTGTTATAAAGTGTGCGCAACTGTGATAATAAAATGATATATATTGGTACAGAGAGAAGATAATTCTCTATTTGGAGCACACACCTTTAAATAGTCTGGTGGGTTGATAGTGTGCAGTCCGAAAGAGAAGCATATATAAAAGACCAAGGCAGGACAGCACCTAACATCTATAAGAAAAATTAACAAATAATGTGTCACGCACAGGGTACAATGCGAGAGCAGAATTGCATCTCCAAGAATATTGAGTAACAAAAATTCAAAGAATCGTTTGCAAATTTAGCATACAGAAAGCTGGTGTTTACCTGTGGTCTGGATTAAAGAATGCTTGCTTGGTCTGCACGGTGCTGGGAGCAGTATAAGACTGAACACCAAGGTGTCCACCTTTTTTATATAGAGCATATCCTGCTAATCAACTGTATCTCTTACAGCTGTGAGTAGGAAGGAGAAAGGGCTGGAGGGAGATGGCGCCCTCCGAGTCCCTGGTGCACAGACCCGCCCCCCAGAGCGTCATCTCGTCAAGACTTGACGAGGTATAGAGCGCCGCTCGGAGACAGCATCATGACGTCGTCCATTGGGCGGGATGTGATGCTCAGGTGACTGGTGTCCACGTGCATAATGGGTGCCATGGCAACGAGAAGAACACTCGGCCAGGTACGCCCAGAAAAGTAGAGGCCAGTCTCATCAAAGAGAAAAGACACGGGTGGCCCCCATGCGCTGAGTGAGTGACTAAGATGAGCTCAGTGCGTCCTCCCCCAGTGGCTGGATTTGCAATGACCGGCAGCGGAGATTAGCCCTAAAATTGCAGAAAAGAGCCAGAGAAGAAGAATACAAAATAAATAGATTATATAGGTCAGAGAAAATATAAAGGGGAATCGAAAAAGGAGAAAAACAGAGCCGATGAATTATGATCCAAACATATGCAGTGTCTATCAAACCCAAATTAAAGAATTGCATCAGATAAGAAATTGCAAAGAAATAAATACCATTGATATGTATCATTCCTACTTAAAGCTTAATATAATGACAGTTTTTATTCTTCAAAAGACAACATGGCGTACCCAAACATAAAAGCCTGTTAAAGGGTCAGACTCACGTCATTGAGATCCCATTCAGATCCCCCCAGACGTGAATCCTTCCAAGAAAGGCCTGAATGAAATAGATTCATTCAGGCCTGGGGGTCTGGTTGCGTTCAGGCAAAAGATCTCTGTTTGTGTTGCAAAAGGATCTTATTCCAGTCGCCTCCACGCATACCCGAATGTACACGATCTAGAATCAAAAAAGATATCTTTGCAAAATTACCATTTATGTATGGCCGAAACATGTCTACCAAGGGGAAGACTTGGGTTACAGGATTTCATGGGTGCTATGTGTCGGTACGCTCGCTTCCAAAATTCAAGGCTTGTCTTGCCTACATAAAGACACGCACAGTCGCATGACAAAAGATATACAACTCCAGAAGTTTGACAATTTGCATAGTGGTTTGGTAGATACTTTTCACCATTAGGCAATCTTATATTTTTAGCAGTGTTCATAAACTGGAAGTAGCTACAGCCCCCACACCTGAAAGTCCCTGGATGTTTACAGGGATCTCTCTTTCCTCCTCCTTCTCCCAAGTATTCGCTTGTGACTAGTTGATCTCTTAACGATTTTGTCCGTTTGAATGTGAATGAGGGATTATCTGATACGAATAAGCCAATAGTTGGATCGAGTTTCAGCACATGCCAGTATTTTTCAATTATATTCTTAAAGGTCTTGTGTTGATTTGAGAATTTTGGTAATGATCCGTATCGGATTGGTTTTATTTTTAGCAGACATGGGATTATAAATAAGCTCTTGTCTCCTTAAGCAAGCTTTTTTTTGAAGGCAGGTGGTGGAATATCCTCATGCCAATAGCCTTTTTAATGAGTTAGCTTCTTTTTTGAAAGTGTTGTAATTAGAGCAATTTCTTCTGACCCTCCTTTTCGATTCCCCTTTATATTTTCTCTATTTGCATTCTTGTTATCTGGTTCTTTTCTGCAGTTTTAAGGGTTACTCTCCGCTGCCTGTCATTGCAAATCCAGCCACTGGGGGTAGGACGCACTGGGCCCATCCACTGGGGGTAGGACTCACTCAGCACGCGGGGGCCACCTGTGTCTTTTCCCTTTGATGCGGCTGGCCTCTACTTTCCTGGGCGTACCTGGCCGAGTGTTCTTCTCATTGCCATGGCGCTCGTTATGCTTTGCGGGCCGCAGATGCCAGTCACCTGGGCATCGCATCCCCGCCCCTCTCCATCGGGTGGGTGACATCATGACACTGTCTCCGAGCGGCGCTCTATGCCTCAAGTCTTGCCGAGATAACACTCGGGGGGAGGGTCTGCGCCCCAGAGACTCGGGGAGCGCCACCTCCCTCCAGCCCTTTTTCCTTCCTACTTACAGCTGTGAGAGATACAGCTGATTAGCAGGATATGCTTTATAAGGCTGACACCTTGGTGTTCAGTCTTATGCTGCTCCCAGCACCGTGCAGGCCAAGCATTCTTTAATCCAGACCACAGGTAAACACCAGCTTTCTGTATGCTAAATTTTCAACCCCATAGACCCTGAGGGAGAGGTTTTATTGTTATTAACCTTGAAACGCGTCGGGCACCATCTGTGCTAGTTCTGTTCACTGGACAGAGTCTAGTGGTTATTTTGTTTGTACATACATGTGTTTCTTTTTAATATTTCACCTGTAGAATATATATACATTCAATTTTGACTTTTCTAATAAAAATATGAATATAGTTTCAAATACAAAGAAAGAAACAAGAGAGCGCACCAGCCTAGCGCATTATCCTTGGCAAATTTTAATGAATTAAAAACAAGGTAAAAAGCTACTCACAAAAGTCGCAGGTAAAAGAGCATATCGAACGCACAAAGGCAATAGTTCCAGTGGTAGGCAGCTGTCCAGATCCCAGGAGGGAGGCACACGGACCGCCGCTGGCTTACGCGTTTCGAAGGTTTAACCTTCTTCCTCAGAGCCTTAGTGGTGGCAGTCTCCTGCCGACTTTTTATACACATGTTAAGCTGAAACAGACTGATCTGGTTGGTATCAGGACTCCTCCCTTAATTGGTGGGCGGTCCTCTGAGAGGAGGGGAGGGGGGAGGGAGGGGGGGGGGGGGGGTTTGTTATGGATCTTGACAAAACAAAATAAACATTATTGAAGGGCCATGACATATTGATTTGATGATTAATTAGTGTGCTTTCATAACCATTATTGTTATCACTAGTAACATTCCAGTGTAAAAATGTAGTAAATACACAATCTGCTGTTCTACCCTTACATTATTACATCTCATAAATACTTACAGAGGAGTGTGAGTGATCAGAGGGTTATGAGTATGAGAAAGGGGGAGGGGGGGGTATTGTACCTTAACTACTGTTGATCTGATGTCATCTCCTCTGCTCAGATGCATTTTTCTGCAGGGGCTGTGTCCGTATGGGCTGCCTCTGCTGTCACGTTCGCTCCTGTGCCCCATGAAACTAGGTGGAACGCACGCCGCCGGTCTACTTCCGGGTTGCGTTCCACAGGGCGGAAGTGCGGTCGTGATGTCACATCCTGTGCGCCGTTCGGCGCCTGGGATGTGACTCAATATAGTAAACAGTGGCCTCCATCTTGCTGTAGACACAGATAGAGGTCAAAGTCAGACTAATAGCGTCTGACTACTACCAAAAAGAGTGGAAATGTTAAAAATGTATAGCTAGATGGATGACAACAATGAATAGTATCAATAAAGGGTGCTGAGCAATAGTATGCAATAGAACCAGGGAAATTTGAGGGGGACCAAGGGAGGGGAGTGATGGAATCTGGTCTAAAACAAAAATTGGAAATAACAATGCTCAAGACATGTGTATTTGGAAGCCAGCAGGAGACCCACTTACATAGTATTTAAAATACATGGTAATATAAATACATACATATAATACACCTTCTATAAACCGTTATAAATATATGTATACACATATATATAAAAAGTAAAAGCCTTATACACATTCAGCTTAACATGTGTATAAAAAGTCGGCAGGAGACTGCCACCACTAAGGCTCTGAGGAAGAAGGTTAAACCTTCGAAACGCGTAAGCCAGCGGCGGTCCGTGTGCCTCCCTCCTGGGATCTGGACAGCTGCCTACCACTGGAACTATTGCCTTTGTACGTTCGATATGCTCTTTTACCTGCGACTTTTGTGAGTAGCTTTTTACCTTGTTTTTAATTCATTAAAATTTGCCAAGGATAATGCGCTAGGCTGGTGCGCTCTCTTGTTTCTTTCTTCGAGAGCAGCAAAGCCGAAGCCCATAGCCCCTCTTGAATTTCTTTAGCTAACACACCAGTGCGCAAGAGTACTTTTTTCTAGTTTCAAATACATCTTGATTGTCAAGGAGTTTCTGCCTTTCAAAGTCCAATAGAGGAAATTGTTCTTTTTTATATTTAACCAAAGAGATCATAAGTCACAGTCTTCTTGGTGACTTTATTGCAGAAAATGGATCTCCATGTGAAACGGTCAGGCTTTTACGTACAGCTTCATTTTTTTAACCATCCCACAAAAAAAAAAAAAAAAAAAAGAAAAGAAAAGAAAACTTTGAGTGCCCTGCTTTTCTGATCCTTTTACTTGAGCATATAAAAGTATTGTTAATGGGAAATAAAATTCTGTAAAAAAATATTTTCAAACGTAATTTCACTTGCATACTAATTAAGATATTCTTTTTTTTTTTTTTTTTCACATCAGATCTATCTCCGAGCTACTGATGTTAAACTGATGAGACAGCTGCTCATTATTAATGAAAACATTGAATCTATCAAATGGATGATGGAGGAGAAGGATCTCATCACCAGCCAGGAAAGCAGCTTGAGCGGGAGTCTTTGCAGTCTATTGGAAAGCCGAGACACCTCATTACATGGAAGTTATACCAGTTTGCACGGCTACAGTGATGGGATGGATGAGATCTCGGTGGGAAGCTACTTGGACACTCTAGCAGATATTGTTCCAGGACATTGTACTCCAGATTTTGATCAGTACAGTGATACACAAGAGAACCGTGGTGACTACCAACCACTGGGTAATGATTCCAGTGAACAGCTTGATGAATATTACTGTATCAGATAGAGCAGGGAGTAGAACAACCCACACTGGATGAGTGAAGCATTTTTAAAGGGTAATTCCACTTAATAAACGGTCTGAACAGTTCCCATATTCCATCAGCCTGTGTCTCTCAGCACCCAGGTTCACTAGGAGCTTTAAGCCTCTACACTGACAAAAAGAGGCTCAGTGGTTTTTTTGCACACCTTACTTACCTCACTCTTGCTAAACCCACTGCCGCTTAGTGAATTTCTTCTTTAATTTTTTTTTCCAGCTTCTAAGAAATAAAAGATGTACACATTTGTAATAGAAACAATGTGCCTTGTTTCTACTGATTTAATGTTTGAGATAATTTACTATTTATTATGTGTGTTTTAATTGTACCTATTTTATAATGTAATTGACTAAACCTCTACATTGCAATAATAATTTTCTTGCTTATTTTTAAGAACTGGGGGGGGGGGTTGCTTATGTAATGCCCTGTACACATGATAGGATTTTCCGACGGAAAATGTGTGATAGGACCTTGTTGTCGGAAGTTCCGACCGTGTGTGGGCTCCATCACACATTTTCCATAGGAATTTCCGACACACAAAGTTTGAGCGCTTGCTATAAAATTTTCTGACATCAAAATCCGTTGTCGGAAATTCTGATCGTGTGTACACAAATCCGACGCACAAAGTGCCACGCATGCTCAGAATAAATTAAGAAACGAAAGCTATTGGCTACTGCCCCGTTTTTAGTCCCGACGTATGTATTTTACATCACCGCGTTCAGAACGATCGGATTTTCCGACAACTTTGTGTGACCATGTGTATGCAAAACAAGTTTGAGCCAACATCCGTCGGAAAAAATCCATGGATTTTGTTGTCGGAATGTCCGATCAACGTCCGACTGTGTGTACAGGGCATAAGACTGTTAAATGGCTACTTGTCTTTGTTTTTTGGCTGACCTGTAATTCAAATTTTTAAAAAATAAATATAAACGTCACTATGATGCACAGTATAACCTTTTAATATGATGCTAAATTCTTAGGCCTCATTCACACTATCACTCCTGAGTTTAGCTTTTCTAAAAACTGGGAAAATTTATCTGAGAGATATAAACAACTTTTATGCCACCCAGATCATTTTTTCCTGCAGTTAGGGCCTCATGCACAGTGGGCGTTAAAAACGCTGCTGATGGTCTTGTAGCTCATTCCAGCCTTGTGCAGGTCTACAATCTTGTCCCCGACATTCTTTGACAGCTCTTTGGTTTTGCCCATGATTGTGGGTTTCATTAGCATGATTGACGATGGATCTACATATTATTTTTAATAAAGGAATTGTCAAAAACTGCTGAAGGGCCTGCCGTTTTGTAAACATTTTTCTATTGCTGGCAATGGTATTATATTGCCGGCAATTTAAATGTGATTTGACTAGTTTTTTTTTTTCTTTACAGTACAGTACAGTGCTACAGTAGGTTCTATCCAGGGTACAGATGCGCCACTTTACAGGCAGCCTAAGGGACCCCACAAGCACTATATTTAAAGGAATTTTTTATTTTATTGTTGCACTTTTAAGCATCATTAAAATCACTGCTCCTGTAATCTTTTTAAAAAACGTTCTGCATTGATGTCCCCCAGGGCAGTACCCGGACTCCCATGCCCTTTTTATGGCCAATAACTTGCATACAAGCCTTCAAAATGAGGTCTTTTGATTTTTTTTTTCAAGTTCAGGTCCCATAGACTTTAACCACTTCAATACAGGACATTTATACACCCTTCCTTCCCAGACCAATTTTTAGCTTTCAGTGCTCTCACACTTTGAATGCCAATTACTCAGTCATGCAACACTGTACCCAAACAAACATTTTATCATTTTTTTCATACAAATAGAGCTTTCTTTTGGTGGTATTTAATCACCACTGGGTTTTTTATTTTTTGCGACATAAGTGAAAAAAGAGCAAAAATTTTGAAAAAAAAAATTTTTTTTTTAGTTTCTATGATAAAATTTTCCAAATAAGTCATTTTTGTTCATAAATTTGGGCCAAAATTTATACTGCTACATCTCTTTGATAAAAATAACCCAAATTAGTGGATATTATTTGGTCTCATTTCTTGAGGCCCTGAAATGTCAGGAATGTACAAATACCCCCCAAATGACCCCTTTTTGAAAAGTAGTCAGTCAAAGGTATTTAGTATGAGGCATGGCGAGTTTTTTGAAGTTGTAATTTTTTCCCACAATTCTTGGGAATAATAAGAATGTTTTTATCACAAAATTGTCATAATAACAAGTTATTTCTCACACACAGCATATGCATACCTCCAATTACACCCCAAAATACATTCTGTTACTCCTCCCGAGTATGGCGATACCACATGTGTGACTTTTACAAAGCCTGGGCCTTACAGAGGCCCAACATGCAGGGAGCACCGTCAGGGGTTCTAGGGGCATAAATTACACCTCTACTTTCCTAACGACCTATTACACTTTTGAAGGCTCTGGAGCACCAGGACAATGGATTTACCCACAAGATGACCCCATTTTGGAAAACAAACACCCCAACGTATATTCTATGAGGCATTGTGAGTCTTTTGAACAGTTCATTTTTTTCCACAAGTCTACGGAAAACGTGGAAAGAAAATTAAAACATTCTTTTTTTTTTTACACAAAGTTGTCAATTTATTAGATATTTCTAACACATAGCATGTATATAGCAAGAATTACACCCCAAAACACACTTTGCTACTCTTCTCGAGTATGGCGATACCACATGTGTGAGACTTTTACACAGCCTGGCCACATACAGAGGCCCAACACTGAAGTAGTACCTTCAGGTGTTCTAGGAGCATAAATTACACATCTCATTTCATGCCTACCCATCACACTTTTGAAGGTCCTTGAGAACCAGGACAGTGGAATTACCCACAAAATGACCCCATTTTGGAAAGAAAACACCCCAATGTATATTCTATGAGGCATGGGCTGCAGATAGGTACTCTGGTACTCTAATGGGCTGTTGTCAGGTCCTTGGGTACTCTGATGGGCTGGTGACAAGTACTCAGATGGGCTGTGACAGTTACTCAGGTACTCGTATGAACTGTGACCGGTACTCGGCTACTCAGATGGACTGTGACAGGTACTCGGGTACTCAGATGAACTGTGACAGGTACTCGGGTACTCAGATGAACTGTGACAGGTACTCGGGTACTCAGATGGACTGTGACAGGTACTCAGATGGGCTCTGACAGGTACTTGGGTACTCAGATGGGCTGTGAACAAGTACTTTGATGGGTGGTGACAGGTACTCTAATGGGTGGTGACAGGTACACTTTATTGGGGGGGGCAGTCAGTGTGGTTGGTGTGTACTGTAAGCAGTAACGAGATGTTACCACAATCTCCTTCTCACGCACGATCAGTGTGTGAGGAGGAGAACCCGGTAACATCTCGTTACCACGATTTGTTGACATTCTGTGACCGGCTGTGATTGGACACAGCCGGTTACAAGGTAAAGAGCCAATTGGGCTGTGTCAGGGTGACAAGCCTCGTTCCCAATCGCCACTCCCTAGGGGCGTGCGCAAGGGCAATACATGTGTCTGGCTGTGATTGGACACAGACGGTCACGTGGTAAAGAGCCATTTTTTATTGGCTCTTTACATGGATCTGGGATGGGCTGTGTCCGAGGAACACATCTCATCCCTGATTGCCGCGCTGGGGGCCCGCAGGAGCGGCGAGAAACCGAGGACATCATATGACACCCGCCCAGGATGGGAGATCCCATCTGCAGATGTCATATGACTATAGCCCGGTAATGAAGTGGTTAATAGGGTTCGCTGCTCGGGTCAGAACTTTTTCCCTGTTCGGGAGTTCTGGTGTTCGGCCCATCTCTATTCAGGAGCTGAAATGATCAACTTTTGGCCTTCCAATCTTTACACACAGCGCTCCACAGGAGAACCTGCAGCAGATTACTGTAAACACATTGCTTCCACACTGTTTGGACTTGAAGGGATGTGATGTCACAATTGACATCACGGTACTTCCTGTCAGTACACAAACTGCTTTTTCCCTACATGCATTTCCATGCAATGGCAAAATAAGAATAAAGTAGATTAAAATTTAGACTGATTAAAATTTTTGTGTTCGATTAATCGATTCTTTTTTTAATCGATTAATCGACTAATTTCGATTAATTATAATGCACATACAGATCCAACTACTTTTAGCTGATTTAGCACCGTTGTTATGGCAACGGACAAAGCCGGACATAGCGGGCATGGCTAGGACGTCACATGCCATAAACTCAGCCTCACCGTGCCCATAATCGCAGCCTCACTGTAGTCCGTGCCTGTGCCTGGATTACAGTCTGCGGGCATCTCCCGCTGTGTGTCTCGGAGCTGAGTGTAAAAAACTTTGGCCACGCTGTGAGAAAAGTCCCGCCCCCCTCCTAGATCAGCTCGTGTGATAGACAGAACACTGCATCTATCACACGAGCTGATCTAGGAGGAAGGCGTGACTTTTCTCACAGCGCGGCCAAAGTTTTCACACTCAGCTCGGAGACACACAGCGGGAGATGCCCGCAGACTGTGTATGACATATAGTGGAGGAGGAGGAGGAGGAGGGAGCGGAGTGCTGCACTGCAGCCACAGCTTGGCCCAAAGCTGCCCCAGGGCAGGCAGCCTACCGATCAAAAAAATGAACGATTAATCGAGGAATTAATCGTTAATTTCTGCAGCCCTAGAATAAAGCTCTCCTAAAATTCACTTTAAACATTACCATTCTGCTAAGCTACCTAAAAGTCACACAAATATGATATAATTTTAATTGGCATCTGTTCCCATCTGATTGCCCTATAGAGGAGAGCACGCTGAATAAGGAGATTCCGCTTTACGGAGGTACCAGTGTGAAAGGGGCCTGACACCAGAGGCTCAGGACACAGAAAGCAAAGTATCAATATATCTATACATTTAGCAAAAATGTGCGTGAGGTGCCTAGGATTTGTCAAAGGCACCTGCAAGAGGTGAAGGAGTTTGCTACAGGACAGCTCCCAGGTTGCAACCTTGCACCGATGCTGGCTACAGCTGATCAGATCCTGCGAAGACCAGAGATCACTGGGGTGCTGTGAAGCAGGAGGGAAAGTCTGTTGCGGCTCAAGGAGGGAAAAAAAGGCCTGAAATTCAAAGGGCTAGGAGAAAAAAGCCTGGGGGCCACTTTTGGCAGATGTTCATTAGCAGTACAGGAACAAGACTGAAGACATGACCCTTTCTACCCATCTTATATACTTCTAGAGCCTTCCACACTGGTATCATGTGCGAACATGTTCTGTGACTCATGCTACTTTAGACTAATTTTTAAAGTACACCTTTCATCAGAACAATGTAGGCTGCCATTTCCAATCTCTTCTTTTGAGAGAGATAAGCTGGCCATACATGGATCAAAATTCAACCGCATGGTTTAGGAGATATCCCCTGTATTTGCATGTGCCAACATCATTGTCATTGGCCGTTGCTTCAGCTAGACTGTGCCGTTAGCAGCGGCTCCCATCGCGGCTCTGGCCAATCACAGCGCCGGAGCCCGTGATACCCGGAAGTAACTCGATGTCGGCCGCCGGAGCGGTGTATGAGGATGGCTGCGGGGGCTTCGATCTCAGGCAAGCATACTAGCTCATTATGTCTTTGTCTTGCAGGTTTTTTTTTTGGGGGGGGGTTCTAGGGTTTACAACCACTTTAAAATACAATAACGCAATGGGGAGAATCCCTACATCCACCTTGCTTGCTTGTTTTGTTTTTTGTTTTCAGTCAGCCTGCCAGCGAAATGAAAAATAAAAAAGATAGATCTATGGCCAACTTTAGCTCTTTGGTTGTCATGTTGGTGCTTTTGGCTTTATTTCTTTCAGAGTTATTGACTAGTAAGGCCTAATGTACACGGGACGCTGAGGCAACCTCTTCTGAATGATTTTTTGACAGCTTGTAACCGGCGTTTAAAAACGCCTGTTTAGCCGCGCTTAGTGGCGTTTTTCCGCATTCGCGTCTAGGAGTGTTTATTTAACCACTTCAATACTGGGCACTTATACACCTTCCTGCCCAGACCAATTTTCAGCTTTCAGCGCTGTCGCAGTTTGAATGACAATTGCGCGATCATGCTACACTGTACTCAAACTAAATTTTTATCATTTTGTTCCCACAAATAGAGCTTTCTTTTGGTGGTATTTGATCACCTCTGCGGTTTTTATTTTTTGTTAAACAAAAAAAGACCGAGAATTTCGAAAAAAATAAAAGTTTTGCTTTTGTTTCTGTTAAAAATGTTTGTAAATAAGTAAGTTTTCTCTTTCACTGATGGGCACTGATAGGGCGGCACCGATGAGGTGGCACCAATGAGTGGGTACTGACGATGAGGAATGATATGCGGCACTGATGGGCACTGGTAGGTGGCACTGATGGGTGGCACTGATAAGCAGCACTGATGGGCATTGATAGACGGCACTAATGGGCACTCATGGGTGGCACTAGTGGGCACTGATAGGCGACACTTATGGACACTGAAAGGCTGCAAAGATGGGTTCTTACGGGTGGCGCTGATAGGCAGCACTGATGGGCACTGATACGTGGCACTGATATGAGGCACTGATAGGCATCCCTGGTGGCACTGGCAGTGGTAGGCATTGGAGTGGGCACTGATTGGCAGCTGCCTGGGCACAGATTGGTATTTCCCTGGGGGTCTAGGGGCATACCTGGTAGTCCAGTGTGGATGGCCATCCTGGTGGTCCTGGGCGTCTTCCATGGTGGTCCTGGGTGGGATCCGAGGGGGGGCTTTGCTGATAAACAATCAGCACAGACCCCCCCCTGTCAGGAGAGCAGCCGACCGGCTCTCCTCTACTCTCGTCTGTCAGACGCGAGTGAGGAAAAGCCGATCATCGACTCTTCCTATTTACATCGTGATCAGTCGTGATTGGACACGGCTGATCACATGGTAAAGAGTCTCCGTCAGAGACTCTTTACCTAGATTGGAGTTGCAGTGTGTCAGACTGACACACCGCAACAATGATCGCCGCGATGCGCGCCCCCCATCGGCTTAATATCCTGATCACGTCATATGACGTCCGGTCAGGATATTGAAACCACTTTGCTGCCGTCATTTTTCTATATGGTGGATGGCAAGAGGTTAAGATAATATCATAAGATGCTACCAAAGCACAAAACAGTATTATTTAACTATTTTATCCATTCTGTGAGACCAGAGTGAGTAGTAGCAGCAGCTGAGAGAGCAGCAGTGTACTTGTATCCACCTCAATTTTGGTGCTTTTACTATGGATCCTATAATGAGCATATGTGAGGAAATGCTCTTGATGTTGCTGTTGATGAGGCTGGAAAGACGTCGGAAATTGCGTCCGAGGACCAGAGTTCGTCACTGCTGGACTCATCCATTGATTGCACAGCTCATGTCTGTAGGATATTTTTCCAACATGTATGTACAGCTGTGTAGTTTCCCTGATGATACATTTTTAATTGTACTTGCATGTCCATTGCCATCTTTGACCTACTTGAAAAAGTTCCAATTCTACTTTGGCTAGCAGCAATGCTAGTGGTGTATTGGATTTGATCGTGTGCTTATTAGGGGTATAAAAATTGTCTATGAACCATTGCAAGCAATTACAATTTTTTAAAATATTTTTTTAGTAGTTTTTCATCATTTGCTATCATTTTTAAGTTTTGTAATGTAAAAAAAAAAAAATAGGGCACCTTTAAAAACGCTTCTAAATAAAAACGAGGCTAAACGCCTGTACCTCGTTTGGCGTCGGAAACTTCGGCGTCTGAACTAATTTTTTTTGCCTTCAACGAAAAGCCTCTAAACGCAACTGCCTAAAAATGACATTAAACGAACCTGTGTACATGTACACATAAGATAACATTGGATGAGTTCAGGGACAGCTGAAAAAAGCATCCAACTGCCTCTGAACATCCGTTTACCAGCAGCAGTGTACATGAGGCCTTACAGACATAATGGGTCTTTAGACTGATGACACTTTTTGACACTCTTGTACACTTCTAGTTCTAGGCAGCTAATTTTTTAAAGGAGGCCAGCAATGGTAATCCCCATACATCCTTTATACAGTTGTATTTTGAATACTTACAAATTATGGAATTCTGCAGACCTGCACTCCCCTTAGTGACTTGGCGTCCCATCACTCCTCCCCTCCTCTGCAATGTAAACTGCCATGGGCAGAGCTGACGTGTCATTGTTGGCCAACTTCCTGGAATAGGCAGCCAGCTTGCAGTCCCTAAGGAGAACCAAGATGATGGCAAGGGACCTTTGATTATATCTCAGCAGGACAGCACTGAATCCAATGGGCAGGTAAGTACTAAAGAAGACAAGGCATCATAACAAGTAAGGAAGAGGGGTAAAAACAAAGGTGTTCAAAATACAACACTACTGATAAATCACCTTTTAGAAACTCCACTTTTGTTAATCCAGAACTATGCTCACCTCAGCTCCAGTGAAGCTGCGTCTCCAAGTTTCCCATCTGACCGCTGACATTTTTGGGCGGTCTCCATCACTGCCCACTGTCATTAGCTGAGTAGGGATAATGTCACTGCAGCACATGCACGGGAGTTTAGTTAAAATTTGCCGAATTTGTACATTGAGCTGCGCTAGCACGGCTCACTGTACAAGAGCGGACAGGTAAGTAACTTTAATGTAGAAGAGGCAAAGCATATCTCTTTCGCATTAAACTTCCTGGTTGTTTGCAAATCCTTAATTTTGGCCTCTATTTCCACTTTAGAAAATGTCCCTCTGCTGCCAAGTTTTTCACTTTACAAGAAAGTTAGTAAACCTAATTTTAGAACTTTACCCATTTGTATTCTGTAAAACAGCCCATAGATTACTCCTTCAGGTGGAAGGAAAGAAAATCACTTGATTCCCCCATCAACACAGTCGGTGTTGATTGGGGAGCGCCTCCTGCAGCGCGATTGTGTTCTGCTGGCAAGGGGGGCGCGGGGAGCCTTCCTGGTCAGAAGAACACAATTAGTGCTAGCAGCTAAATCCGACAGGCTGGTTGTACCCAAGTCAATTAATGGATTGACTTGGATATAATCATCATGCCCATACATGGATCGAATCTCCGCTGGACCTTGCTGAACTGGCTAATTTTAGATCCATGTATGGCTGGCACAACTGCAAAGACTTGCCATTGTTGTAACTTCCACAGACTGATTAGTAGAAGGATTTGCCTGCTATAATCGCACAATGGGGTTGATTCACTAAAAGCAAATAGACTGCAGTTGCATTTTCAAGCTTAGGAAATGTGGTGCAGCTTCACTTTCTAAAAGAATACCCAATCAGATGCAAAGAAAAAAAACAGCATTTTTGCTTGTATATGTTTGGATTATGGAGATTTTTCACAATTACTAAGCTCTGGGCAAAATGAAGGCAAATATGCTTTCAAGGTGTACAGTCTATTTTAGTAAATCAAACCCAATCAGTCCCAGGGTTAAAGAAATAATAAATAAAAATCCACATCTCAACTTTCCTCCAGATGTGCCATTGAACTTTTGCAAAGTTGTGTGAGAGAAAGTCTCTAGAATGCATTTTGGAAATGAAAATAATATATCTACTGATAAATTTACAAAAGCGGTACACAACACCCCTGGTGTGGACATGGCAACGGGTAAGTGACACCATGTGTGGCTGAAATAAAGGAGATTAAAAGGTAATGAGAAGAGCTATGAAGCTTAGGTTTAGTGGAACAATATTTTTTTAAATCAGCACAAGGGATGTACCAATGATTGAAGTGTGCCCCTTGCTGGTGGCTGCTTTGTTCATTGAAACTTTCAGTCTTCTGCCCCCTGGATACCCCCACAGCTGTGATCCACTAGACAACCAAACACTACCCTCTCTAGACAATGCTGCTGTCCAAGGGTGTCTCCATTGCTCCTATAAAGATAGAGTAGCCACCCTAAGATAGGAAGTGTGTTACCGGCTGGATCACCAGGTGAAAAAAAAAAAACTAAAAAAAAAAGAAAACAGATGCAGCCAAAACATTTATGGATTGGTAAACTGGGTTTAATACCACTTTAGGTGATGTGTACCCCGAATCCTTTAATTGTTATTGTACAATCCATCCATCTTTTATGTTAGCCATTCTCAAATTACTGTATTGAAAATACTAATGATGCAACCTCAAGTACGTAATTGAATACAACCAAAGACAATGTGTGAACCTATATTGTTTTTTGCAGTCTTTCTTATTTTACTCTACTGCAAGATATGGTTGGCAGCTAGCCCTTTGTTCTCCTTTTAATTGTTTGTATCAAAAAGAAAAGTTCATAGATGACATCACCAGTTAATTATGCTATCACTTTATTGTGGCAGAGAAAATGATTTACGATTGCTTTGTTCTGGGTATAAGTAAATATAGTAATGGGGAAATCCCTGCCAAGTGAACAAAGGTTCTATTATCACATGAACTACTAAATAACTTTAAATGTTGAAAGCTTAATAAAAGGAATATTGGTATGAGATTTTATCTGAGAGCTATGCTGGTAGATCTTTCATCTAGCCTAACACAATGAGGCTCAAGTTAAAGACTTATTTGAAAGTTGCTCATACATATTACACGTTTGCTGTTTAGTTCCTACAATCAAATCAAGTATATCTGTTTACTTCCTGTAATTTTGACAAGTTTAGGAGTATGGGGGGCAGGCTCCAGAGTGTGAACAGCAACCGATATCCCAATATAACTTCCAGGGGCATTGTTTGGATTGTAGAAAATCTTGAGCAGAAAAAAACTGCAACGCTTTTGTGAATGGTACAGACGGCTACATTTTACAAAGCAATGGATGTGGCTTAAAGGGGTTTGGTTAAATCCAACCTAAGTTGAAAGTGATGGAAGATTCATTATTTTCAGTTGTCACCAGAACAGGAATACAGTTGGGCTGGATCTTCCAACTAGGACAACTGTCTAAAGCCTCGTACACACAATCGGATTGTTGGCCATCAGAGCGTCAGACTGTTGTCCGAAGGGCGTGTGCATAGATTTTTTCTTGCATACTAGTGCCACATAATTGTCAGCCAACAACCACGAACGTAGTGATGTACTGCGTGGAATTTCAGCTCTTGAGTGCCACCCTTTAGACACCTTCTGCTAATGTCGTGTTTGGTGAGCATTGATTCCGAGCATGCGTGGACTTATGTACACACAATCCGAAAATCTGACAACAGACCATTGTCCGCTGAAAATTTATGAGCCTGCCATCCAACATTTGTTGGCCGAAAGTTGGACAACAATTGTCTGATGGAGCGTACTAACGGTCCGATTTTAGGCAAACAGTCTGTCATCACACAATTCCCTGCTGAAAATCCGATCGTGTGTACTAGGCTTAAGACTGGGTTTACTAATCCTTGAATAGATTTGCTCTCAATTCTTGTTGTGCCTACACTACATGTAGTAAAGTGAAACCTCTTAAATGGGACACACCAAGGTTTTAAAACATTCCCTACTCCCCTGGTGCCCAATATATGGGCTATGGAACACATCTTAGGCTAGGTTCACATCTATGTGTGTGCAGTTCATGTGTTTTTGTAGTGCCTTTTTGACGCTTTTCTGAATACATTTGCATGCTTTTGCATTTTTTTATTTAGGTAGGAGGAGTTCTATTGATGTCTGTGGAGCCAAAAACGCACCATGCTGGCCATGGGTGGATCTAAATTTGCCCAATTTAGCAGGGACCAGACAAATTTAAATTCATGTGTGGTCGCTCTCACTCAATGAAAGTCAATTTAGCGATTGACTGCTGTAAATTGGGCTTGTTGGAAAATGTTTCTCAATCTGCATCTGCAGTCAATGGGCTGCAGCCGCTGATCAATGTATTAAGTTGATGGAGGTGTCTATTTGTATTTCTTCAAACAACCAGCTGGCTGAATGAAACAAAAAACAACCCATCTATGGCCAGGTTTAGACTTGCGGCTGGGGGGCAGTTTTTCTGCCGTCCCTTAAGCTGCAAAGGCAGCAGATGGGGGTGTTCTCGTTCTACGACTGTGGCCAAAAATTCTTCCCCGTGTCACATTCGGCAGGCTGTACTGCCGCCCAAGGGCACCTATTCAAGCAAAAAGGCCATGCCATTACTGCCGCCCCTCAACTGCATCCAATGCAACACATCGCTTCCTCACCACCTGTGAATGCCTCTGAAAATTGTTTTTTAGAGGTGTGGGCAAACTTGCTGCATGTCTAAACTTAGGGTAGAGAGAAGTGATACAGATTTTGGAAGATTGTACAATCTATTAGCATTTATGATGGGATACAAAAAGTGGAACAGCTTACATTATGATAGAATGTTCAAAAGCGGTACAAAGATTGAATATGGAAAGAACAGGCTCTCTCTACCCTGGGTGACCACCAGTTACCGAAAAGAATACAAAGGGGATTCAGGTTTTAATAGCTTAGAGGTTTATGGGTTGAGAACCACTATGACATCACCAACCTAATGAGGAAGATGTATCTTTGGAGCAAGGGCTTCCTGTTTGTGAGGCCCTGCTGCCATTTGCTGATGGAACTATATAATCAACTACACTGAATAATCTGGCAGGGGTTTGGAGAAGCAGATTTTCCAGTATTCACTCATTTTATATTCATCAGCTTGAAGTTGACTGTGTGTGTATGATTGATATTAACAGACAAAAGGCACACTCTATGCCCAATATTATGAGGAAATCTTCTGTGCTCAAAGTTTCCAATGAAAAATACTGCTAAACTGACAAGTGTTTACAGAATAATTGTTCATAGGCATATGTATAATAGATTGTTCCCCAAACAGTATTTATGTAATGACATTCATCCTTGTCAAGGACTTTGGATAATTAACATTTCAGTCACATTTTTTCCACCTGGTTATTTACATGTCAGTACCTTTGACTTTTAATGACATGTATATAACATCTGGAATAGATACTGTTTCACATAATCCTTCCAAATGTTCCTTCCCCACTTCATAGATAACTACTCATTGTTGCTTCTTTCGGATTTATTTTTTCTCTTGTGTATGCCAGCAGAAATTTCAGTGCCTTTATTTTTCTATGTAGATACAACTAAGCAATACATTTTGGGAACTTTTAGGAATTTTATATCATAATAATAAAGATAGCCTTTGTTAACACACATTTTACATTGCTATATACAGTATTGTTAGAACATTGCCTATTTTATTGAACAAAAGGTTTACACATATCTATGTTGCAGAAGTTGTGTACCTTCCTACTGGACCTTGTTTTTAATTGGCAGTAAAGCTAAAGCCCAAACAGGGGCACAACAAAAACGTTTGCACTGGGGCTCTAACAATAAATTAAACCTTTATTCTCCAAAAGTATCCATACATATCCACTACTTAATGGCCCCGTAATCTATTTTTTTTAAAATGTTTCTCACTGTGTTTTTTAAACTCCTTGTATCGTCCTCCATGAGCTCCTGAACCTCTCCTTTTTTCCCTGCACTTCCGTTTGTTTGGCATAAACAGTGCATGTTTGTTGCAGCCATCTGCTCTGCTCTATACACACTACAAATCCCATAGTCCCTAGTCCATCTTGGAAGTGAGCAAGAGAGGATGACTACGTTCCCACATACAGTGGAACTGAGGAGAAAGAACTTGGCCATCCTCTAACAGAAAGTTGGATCATGGCATCAAAAAAAAAAAAGGAATTTGGAAATTTTGGTGGAGGCTGAGAGCAATAGAAGTTTATGACACATACCTACAGTGCCTTGAAAAAGTATTCATACCCCTTGAAATTTTCCACATTTTGTCATGTTGCAACCAAAAACGTAAATGTATTTTATTGGGATTTTATGTGATAGACCAATACAAAGCGACACATAATTGTGAAGTGGAAGGAAAATGATAAATGGTTTTTCAATATCTTTTACAAATAAATATCTGAAAAGCGTAGCGAGCATTTGTATTCAGCCCCCTTTACTCTGATACCCCAAACTAAAGTCTAATGGAACCAATTGCCTTCAGAAGTCATCTAATTAGTAAATTGAGTCCACCTGTGTGTAATTTATTCTCAGTATAAATGCAGCTGTTCTGTGAAGCCCTTTGTTAGAGAACATTAGTGAACAAACAGCATCATTAAGGCCAAGGAACACACCAGACAGGTCAGGGAAAAAGTTGTGGAAAAGTTTAAAGCAAGGTTAGGTTATAAAAAAAAACATCCAAAGCTTTGAATATCTCACAGAGCACAGTTCAATCCATCACATGAAAATGGAAAGAGTATGGCACAACCACAAACCTACCAAGACATGGCCATACACCTAAGCTACCAGAGAGCATTAATCAGAGAAGCAGCCAAGAGGCCCATGGTAACTCTGGAGGAGCTGCAGAGATCCACATCTCAGGTGAGAGAATCTATCCACAGGACAACTATTAGTCATGCACTCCACAAATCTGGCCTTTATGGAAGAGTGGCAAAAAGAAAGAAATTGTTTAAAGAAAGCCATAAGGAGTCCCGTTTGCAGTTTGCGAGAAGCCATGTGGGGAACACAGCAGACATGTGGAAGAAGGTGCTCTCATCAGATGAGACCAAAATTGAACTTTTTGGCCTCAAAAGCAAAACGCTATGTGTGGGGGAAAACTACCACTGCACATCACCCTGAACACACCATTCCCAGCATGAAACATGGTGTTGGAAGCATCATGTTGTGGGGATGATTTTCTTCAGCAGGGACAAGGAAGCTGGCAGAGTTGATGGGAAGATGAATGCAGCCAAATACAGGGCAATCTTAGAAGAAAACCTGTTAGAATCTGCAAAAGACTTGAGA
This sequence comes from Lithobates clamitans, assembly GCA_037952925.1. Lineage (NCBI taxonomy): Eukaryota > Metazoa > Chordata > Amphibia > Anura > Ranidae > Lithobates > Lithobates clamitans. The sequence goes on from JBBGZY010000216.1 coordinate 1,285,744, forward strand.
CTGGGGCAGAGGTTCACCTTGCAGCAGGACAATGACCCTAAACATACAGCCAGAGCTACAATGGAATGGTTTAGCTCAAAGCATATTTATGTGTTAGAATGGCCCAGTCAAAGTCCAGACCTAAATCCAATTGAGAATCTGTGGCAAGACTTGAAAAGTGCTGTTTACAGACCCTCTCAATCCATCCTGACAGAGCTTGAGCTATTTTGCAAAGAAGAATGAGCAAAAATGTCACTCCATAGATGTGCAAAGCTGGTAGAGACATGCCCAAAAAGACTTGCAGCTGTAATTGCAGAGAAAGGTGGTTCTACAAAGAATTGACTCAATGGGCTGAATACAAATGCACGCCACACTTTTCAGATATTTATTTGTAAAAAATTCTGAAAACCATTTATCATTTTATTTCCACTTCACAATTATGTGCCACTTTGTGTTGGTCTATCCCAAAAAATGCCAATAAAATACATTTACGTTTTTGATTGTAACATGACAAAATTTGGAAAATTTCAAGGGGTGTGAATACTTTTTCAAGGCACTGTAAATAGAATTCTTTTAAACCAGAGTATAGGCACCTTTCACATGACCGTTCCGATCAGGTCAGTTTTTCGGGTGGACCTAATCAGACAGTCCATTCATCCCTATGGACCGGTGGGTGTAAACTAACTTGTATCCATTTACACCCGCCTACCTTCGATCCGGTCTCCTAAAAACAAACATAAGGGGATCCGTTCTCTTCCACGTAGGCAGATCGGATCGGCTACATGTTCCAGAGTCTATTTACACCCAACCGCCCATAGAGCAGAGCAGGCTTTTTCTGTGTCTGCTCTGCATAAATGGAGAGGACATGGACCAGTCATCAGCCCTCTCTGCTCTGATCAGCAAGGGATCTGTGAGTGGATCCCCTGCTGATCGGAATGGAGTCTGTCCTGTGTGAAAGAAGTCTTTCACTTTAAATGCTTTTAAAGTAAAGGGAGTTGCAAAAGAGGCCTTATCACTTACAGTTTCTGACTCCCTGCCACAGCAGGCTTCAGTGCTCTCCTCTTCTCTCCAAATCTCCACACTGTGGACAGAGCCTCAGCATTATCAAGTACAGTACAGGGCTATTACCCTTGAGTTGTACGCGGTGGAAAGTAGGGTGTGGCCACAGTTGGAACGAGTTTACAAAGAAAGCTACGGTAAAGTGCTACGGTAATGCTGCTGCCAGACTTATCCACCTTACCAACCGCTCAGTGTCTGCCAACCCTCTCCTCCAATCCCTACACTGTCTCCCAATCACCCAGCGAATTTAATTTCAAAATACTAACCACAACATACAAAGCCATTCACAACTCTGCCCTGAGCTACATCACCAATCTTGTCTCCAAATATCACCCAAAACGTCCTCTCCACTCTTCTCAAGACCTACTACTCTCAAGCTCTCTCGTCTCCTCCTCATATGCTTGTCTCCAGGATTTCTCCAGAGCCTCTCCAATTCTCTGGAACTCGCTACCTCCACCAGTCCGGCTATCCCCTACTCTTGCTACCTTCAGGCGATCCCTAAAATCTCATCTCTTCAGGAAAGCCTATTCAGTCTCCAACTAATCTTTTACCACTTCCATCAGCTCATTCCCCACAGTTACAACCTTTTGTACCACCTGCCCCACCCTATTAGATTGTAAGCTCTTCTGAGCAGGGCCCTCTTAATCCTCTTGTATTTTATTGTATTATAACTGTATTGTCTCCTTTCTATATTGTAAAGCGCTGCGTAAACTGTTGGCGCTATATAAATCCTGTATAATAATAATAAAGTGGTTGCACGGATTGAGGGAGTCATGTAAGGATTACATCTTCCTCTGTAATTATTATTATTATACAGGATTTATATAGCACCAACAGTTTGCGCAGCACTTTACAACATGAGGGCAGACAGTACACTTACAATACAAATCAATACAGGAAGGATCAGAGGGCCCTGCTCGTTAGAGCTTACAATCTAGAAGGGAGGGTCAAGTGGAAACAAAAGGTAATAACTGTGGGGGTAGAGCTGATGGAGAAAAAAAAAAAAAAACACTTGTTAGGTGTGGGTAGGGTAGGCTTTTCTGAAGAGGAGGGTTTTCAGGGATCGTCTAAAAGCTAATAGAGTAGGAGATAAGTGAACAGATTGGGGTAGGGCATTCCATAGGATTGGAGAGGCTTTGGAAACGTCCTGGAGGCGAGCATTGGAGGAGGTGACGAGGGATCTAGAGAGGAGGAGGTCTTGAGAGGAACTAAGAGAACGAGTAGGTTGGTATTTACAGACAAGGCTAGTGATGTATCTGAGGGCTAAATTGTGGATGGCTTTGTACGTAGTTGTTAGTATTTTGAATTAATTATTTGGCAGAGCGGAAGCCAGTGGAGGGATTGACAGAGAGGAGTAGCAGACACAGAGCGATTGGTAAGGTGGATGAGTCTGGCAGCGGCATTCATGATGGATTGAAGAGGTGATAGACTATGTAGAGGTAAGCCAATGAGAAGGGAGTTGCAGTAGTTGAGGTGAGAGATGACCAGCGAGTGAATTGAGAGCTTTGTTGTGTCATTGGTTAGAAAGCGGCGTGTTTTGGAGATGTTGCGGAGGTTGAGGCGGCAGGATTTGGACAGTGATTGGATGTGTTGCTTAAAGGAGACTTCAGAGTCCAGGACTACACCTAGAACCTTGGCATGTGGGGATGGGCTTATAGTTGTGCCATCGATTTTGACAGAGAGATCAGGGGTAGGGGCATATGGGGGGAGGAAAAATTATAAGTTTGGTTTTGGATAGATTGTGTTTGAGGAAGTGGTGTGACATCCAGGCTGTTATATCTGATAGTAAATTAGTGAAACGTGAGGAGACAAAGGGAGTGAGCTGAGGGGTAGAGAAATAAATTTGGGTGTCGTCAGTGTAGAGGTGGTATTGGAAGCCATGGGAGGCTATCAGCTGACCCAGGGGGGAGGTGTAGATTGAAAATAGGAGAGGTCCAAGAACAGAACCTTGGGGGACCCCAACTGAGAAAGGAAGAGGAGAGGAGGAAGTAGAGTTGTAAGAAACGCTAAAGGTGCGGTTGGATAAGTAGGAAGAGAACCAGCGAAAAGTACAGTCACGAAGACCAAAGGTTTTTTGAGGAGGAGGTGTTGTCAATCTCTGTAATCCCCAAGCCTAACGAGTATTTAATTCTTGCAGTGTGGGGGCCCTATTGCAAGGGTATTTTTTTTGTTGTGCCTAGAGCTGAGCCTTAAAATGCATGTAAACCTCAACAATGAATGTTCCCTTTTGCTCTGTTAAGTGTACCATTGAAAGCATTTAGTTTTTTCTGTTTGCTAAGTGCAAAAAAAAAATACGTGTTGATCCTGCCATAGATCCAGTCAGCTTGTAAGTTCCTGTGCTTTCCACTGTGTTATCTTTGTGAAATACAGAATACCCTTGTATGCTGAAGAGAGCTCTGTTCTGTAGTCCTATCACACTTCATGTTCTGGGAAACAATAGATACACTACAGAGTTAGCGTCATCAACCTAGGCAGAATCACTAGGTGACCGTAAAGTCTGAAAAGTAAAACGAATGCAGACAGTATATCTAAGGACTGGTAATCTGCAATATATTACATTATGTTTTTTGGAATTAGACACTTTAACAAAATGTTTTCTGCTGTAGTTACTGATCAGATGTGTAAAAAGCCTTTGGCAAATTCCTTTATGCAAAATAGTTTTAGTTTATTCATATGTCCAATCATGAACTATAGGCAAAACTTTTTTTTTCTTTCTTTTTAGGGAGGGTTACCACTCCTGTAAATTTTTTGCCATCTGTGTTCCACTGGAGAGCTTTACTTTCACTTCCTGTCCCATAGCCAAAATAGGAAGTGAGAGAAAATCATTGGATTTTGGATTTTCATTTACTTTCACTTTTAACCGCTTGCAATCCAGCTGCCACAGTTTTACTGCAGCAGAATAGCACGGCTGGACGAAACGACGTTACCTTACGTCGCTTCGCCTTTTTGCCACTAGGAGCGTTCAGGGGAGAGGAGACAGATCGTGTGTTCTATGTATGAAAACCGATCTCTCTCTCCTCCTAGACAGTCCCATCCCCCCACAGGTAGAAACACACATAGAGAACACAGTTAACTTCTTGAGCGCCCCCTAGTGTTAACCCCTTCCCTGCCAGTGACATTTACACAGTAATCAGTGCTTTTTATAGCACTGATCGCTGTATAATTGTCAATGGTGTCAAAAGTGTCCGCCATAATGTCGCAGTCCCGATAAAAATCGCAGATCGCCGCCATTACTAGTAAAAAAAAATAATAAAAATGCCATAAATCTATCCCCTATTTTGTAGACGTTTTAACTTTTGCGCAAACCAATCAATTTACCAAAAATATGTAGAAGAATACATATCGGCCTAAAGTGAGGAAATTTTTTTTTTTATATAAAAACTATGTGGGATATTTACTATAGTAAAAAGTAAAAGATATTGTGTTTTTTTTTCAAAATTGTCGCTCTTTTGTTTATAGTGCAAAAAAAAAAAAACCGCAGAGGCGATCAAATACCACCAAAAGAAAGCTCTATTTGTGGGAAAAAAAGGACGTCAATTTTGTTTGGGTACAGCGTCACACGACCGCGCAATTGTCAGTTAAAGCGTCGCAGTGCCGAATTGCAAAAAATGGCCTGGTCATTGAGCAGCCAAATCTTCCGGGGCTGAAGTGGTTAATGATAATGGTAAACAAGACAAATAGAGAGGAAGAAACGGGAGCACAGACAGCAATAATTACCTAATAGGTAGTTCTAATGCTTCTTCGCTATTTATAAAACGAAAAAGTTTTGCCTTTAGGTTATTCATTAAGTGAGAATAAGAAGTCTGACTATTCTGGAATATACAACACCTATTTCAGCCACTCATATGATTTATTTATTCCAGTGTTTTGAACCGTTGTCAGGTTGCCAGGGCTGTATTTAGTCACCGTTCTGCCCTAGGCATATCTCAATGATGATGCTCCTTGGTACTAATATGTACTATTGGAGGCAGCATGTAATATGCTTTATAAGCAAAGCAACCTTTCAACTGTGTAGACCAGCAAACAAGAGAAAGGACAGATAAGTTAATGCTTCCTGAACAATAAAGTGTCTTCTCCTTCTTCGCAACATGCCCTGCATCACGTTCCCCTTGCAGTCCTCTTGCTGATTTGGCTCCTAATATCTACAGGTGGCAAGAGAAGAGTTATGACAATTTGTAAATGAGTGGTGTTTCTTGGCGACAGGCACACGTGTTGTCCTACCTGGCTTGATGGGTTATGTACTGACCAGATGGTATACTGAATGAAACCTGGATGGTACTGTGTGACCTGCGTTGGATTTTTCAGTCCCCAATATTGTGTACCTAAACATTGAAGCCCTTTACATTCGATATTACTGGTATTTCCTGGATTTTACGCATTATGTCGCCCTTAGTCCTCTGTTACCTGGCCTGTCATGACCTGGTCTAAATGCTATGTTTGCAATCTAGACTACTGCTTTTTTTACTGCTTGTGCTGTTTTCCTGTCCCCTCCGGGTGTGCAATTATGCCCACCCAAGGCGTTGTGGTTGGTTTGCTGACTACTTGGTCTGACTGGTTAACACATAAATCCATTTGGTGTCTGGGTCCTGAAGAAGCCAATTCTCTTGGCGAAAGTCGACCATGCAGACAACACCAGATCAATTCGCTTGAATCTTGTATATCTTACTAACCACATACAATGTCTTATTGTGTGTATTATTTAGTCCCCCTTTTGTCAGGTGAGGACTCTAGTTTTTTGGTGATTTTAAAATTGTATAATACATTTTGTAACATTTTAAACATGTCTCCACTTTATGGCCATTACAGTTACCTTTGTAAGGTTCAGGGTTTTTTTTACCAACTTGTGGTAGACAATTTGTAAATGTTGAGGCTTAGTGGCACTCCCTCTAACCCTGCAGCAAAAGGCACATACCCTTGAGTACTATTATGGCAAATATCGACCTACATTATTTTACGAAATGGACAGATGCTGTAGAATGTTGACAACAACTACCAGGTTGTCAGGAAAGGGTCCATCCGCTGGTAAGATATATCGTTTGGCGTGCAGTACTGGGGTCCACCAGCAGGTGTCTCCTGGCAATTTTGAACTGTCAGGAGAATATTTCCCTGCTGGTGTCATTTCATCTTTTGGCCGCAGTACTGACGTCCACCAGCGGATGGATCCTGGCAGTATGGAGCAGACAACACTCCCTGCGCTCAGGTGTTACTTGAAGACAATTATAGTCAGTCCCATAAATACCCAGCAAGCCCTCACATGCTTGCCTTGGTATCTCTCTCCTTGAGCCTGACCTCGTTTCCCTGTTTACCGATCCTGAGCCTGCATCCGACCTTGTTCCCCAGCTTATTCTGACCTGGTCCCTTCTGTGTTCCTGTGCCCTTCAGCCTGATCCATCCCCTCTCTGTCCTGTTGGTCCCCTGTCCCTCATTTACTGATCTTCCCGTGTATGACCTTGGCTTGGCTAAACGTTTATGCTTCTGGTTTATCCCTTGTCCTGCTGACCTGCCGTGTATGACCCTGGCCTGGCTGACATCTGTGATTCCTGTACTGCCCCTTGCTGTATATATTGTTGTGTGTGGTGGGTTTGTTGTGTTGGTTGTGCACTGTTTGTATTTTCTGATTTATCACCTATTTTAATAAATATTATTATTCACTTACATGCGTTTTGGGTTATCTCTGTGCAGTCCACACAGTCTGGTCTACTAGTCTCCTGCCACAGGTCTAACATAAAAAGATATTCTGTGTTATTTCGAGCAGCTCTCAATATCCTCCCTGTGACTTATTACACACCATCAAAAGTGTTTATATCAGTATACAACATCCTCTAAAATATACATCCTTAAATCTCATACACCACAAAATATTAAACATTTTGAAGCAATAAAAAGCAATACAAGAACTGTGCAGAAATGTAGAGCACTATACTCAAAAACAGAACTCCACGTCTTTATAAACAATACATAAATTGTGTAGAGCAATAAAGTACACCATGCAAGGATAATAAATTAACGTTCTTCTAAGCAATGTCCGTCTACCAATTTCTTTACACATGTGAAGACAATGAAGAAAAAGGAATGCAATCAAATTCACTTACTATTAATAAATTATCTTTATCTTCTATGCAGTAATACCACCATGGGGAAGGAAACTGACCAATACATACGGACCTCTAAAGAATAGAAGGTCAAAAAGTGCTCAGAGATCTATTAATTCTTTTGATTCACTGCAAAATGCTCCAAACTTTTTTTTTTTATTGAGATCCATTCTTTTATTTTCAAAAAATTTTTATTAGTAGTAGCAAGAAAATTTTTTACAGAACCTTTGTAAAAGACATTACATGGTGCGAAGATATGAAGATACATAAGAAGCAAAATAATTCGAGGAAAAACCTCTCAATGCAAGAAGTAAATTGAATGGTCCAATCAGCAGAATTCTTAGTTACAGTTTAGAGTAAATCAAAATTATAAACTAAAATAGACATATCTCTGGCCATAGGACAATAAAGGGTGTGTAATCTGCTAGAGCAAAAACCTACATGAGTCAGGTATAACTCATTTACCGGATTAAATGAGGAGTGGTTGTAATGAATAAGGAAGACTTTATTACATTATTTGCAAATGAACTGGGATCAGGGGAGACGCCCACCACCCGCCCCTATGGGAACACACTGCGGGCTTGGGGCCACTCCCCCCTCCCGGAACCCCAACCTCAGTCGAGTCTAATCTAAATGGGGTAGCCCAATATCAATATCTAAATGTGGCTATTAGAAATGTCCTATCCCGTAGAAGGTTATCTACGAGTGGTCGGACTAACCTAGGGCCATAGATGTCCTCATAGAGGGAGTTATTTAAACAATCAGGATAGCCCTGGGGCTTTGGAGCCAGAGGGTGTTAGGGTTTTACCATGTCCCTCCGGAGAGGGGTAAAAAAGAAGTATACAAATAATCAAATAAATATCAGGGTTGAATATTTTACATAGAGAACAGTCAGAGAGTCTGAGGTACTAAAGGGAGAGGGTAGTCAGGGAGACTAAAGGAGTGGGAAGCAGGTGGGGGAAATACCATCGCACTTGATGAGGAATGACGTCGGAGTCTCTCAGAGAGCCTGTTGCCCTGGTAGGCTAATGCCTGGGCGTAAGGAAATATGGTAAAAGTTGGCCCAAGGTTCCCAGATAAACTCAAACTTACTAACTTTATCTTGGATATTGCTCACTATCTTTTCTTGTGCCATAATCCAGGACATTTTATGCTTCACCGCTGTGAATGGGACTCTGTGTTTTTTCCAGCAAGAGGCTATTGTTATTTTGGTGCCCAATAGAATGAAGAAGATCAGTTGTTGGGTGTATTTATCAACCTTATCTACTTTCAGATTCAATAAGGCAATCTCCGGAATTTGAGGGATCTGAGCGGTGGATATTTTGCGGATCACTGAGAACACTTTGTTCCATAAGCCCCTTATCCGTGGACATGTCCACCATACATGGAGCAGAGTCCCTATGTGGTTGCAACCACGGAAGCACAGCGGGGAAGCATCAGGATATATCTTAGCCAAAAGATAGGGTACCCTGTACCATCTCATGAGCACCTTAATGCTGCCCTCCATGAGGGAAACATTAAGGATTCCCTTAAATGAGCGATGAAAGCAGTAGAACCATTGATCACTTTCCCATGAGATATCAAGGTCTTTTTCCCAAGACAAGGCGTATGGAGGCTTGGACACAGCAGAGGCAAGTGAAGCATATATGATGGAGATCCCCCCTCTCTGATCCACTGCGCCCGCACACCATGATTCATAATTAGTTATTGAAGGGGGCTCTGGTTTGTTTGGCCAAATGGAATGAAGAAAATGTTGGATCTGCATAAAGCGAAAACGTTCAGCAGGGGGCATTTCAAGCTTACTTGTACAGAGGGCTAAAGAAAGTGGGCCTGTGGAGGAGAAATAGTTCCCTATTCTGAGTAATCCTTTATTCAACCACCAACTAAACGCTAAAATGTTCATTCCCGGCGGGAAGTCAGGTTTATGAAAAATATGTGTCAGGGGTTTAAGGGGAGAAATCAGGGAGGGATTTTTATAGAGTCGGTCACATAATGCAAAAGAGTGTGATAATGTGGGGGCTAGAATGGGTGGTCTCAATTTGGAGGGAGACCAAAGTAAAAAATCAATTGTGTGGTGAGGGACTGCAAGGCGTTCCATTGATACCCAATCAGGTTTCTGGCCCTTTGAGTATACAATGGATATCTGGGCTAGCTGGGCAGCCTGATAATACCACCAAATGTTGGGAAGTGCTAGACCCCCTTGTGATTTGGGGCGGAATAGAATGTGTTGTGCACAGCGACTTCCCCTTGATCCCCAAATGAATTTTATGATTTTGGATTGGAGTAAGTGAACTTGTGATTTTTGGATAGGGATGGGCAAGGATCTGAATAAGTAAAGAATACGGGGTAGGAGGGTCATTTTGACTGCATTAATACGGCCAAGCCAAGATAAGCTATGGTTATCCCAATTGGATAGGTCCAAAATCAATTTACGGAAGGTGGCAGGGTAGTTGGAAGAGTAGAGAGAGGCTATATTTGCTGTGAGATTGACCCCTAGGTATGGAAGTGAGACCTCGTTCCAGGAAAACGGGAAGTGGTTTTGAAGGCTACCTAGAACATTAGGAGGGACCGAGATGTTCAGGGCGGAAGATTTGGCTACGTTAACTCGTAGACCCGAAATCTCCCCAAACTTATCTAGCAAAGTGAAGATATTAGGAGTAGAGACTAGGGAGGAAGTTACAAAGAGTAACAAGTCGTCGGCAAAGAGGGCGCATTTGTGCTCGCTTTTACCACACACCACCCCTTTGATGTCAGGGTGAGTTCTGACTGTGATAGCCAGGGATTCCATGGCTATGGCAAACAGAAGGGGGGAGAGCGGGCACCCCTGTCTGGTGCCCCTTTCTATTGTAAAAGGTTCAGAATAGAAGCCCTGCAATCTGACCTGTGCAGTGGGGCCGGAGTACAGGGCTCTAAGGATGTTCATGAAACGTTGACCAAAACCCCAGCGTTCTAATACATGTAATAAGTAGCTCCAGGTGACTGTGTCAAAAGCTTTTTGCAAATCGATGGATAACAAATAGCCGTGTTGCGGGGGCCTCCGTCCCATTGAGATTTAAGAAGAGAGATAATGTTAATTGCTCTTCGGATCTGGTCAGGTCCTTGTCTCCCCCCGGGATAAAGCCCACTTGGACCTTGTTGATATAAACTGCTATGCAGGAAGCTAACCGGTTGGAAAGAACTTTAGTTAATATTTTTAGATCATTGTTAATTAAGGAAATAGGACGGTAATTGGAGACCGTAGTCGTGTCTTTGCCAGGTTTTGGAATGACCGAGATCCAGGGGAGATCCAGACCTGAGAGAGTTAAAGAATTTGACCAAATACGGAGTTAAGATAGGTCCGAATTCTTTGTAATAGCCCGCGGAAAAGCCGTCAGGTCCCGGGGCCGAGTTTTGTTTCAGATGTTTAATCACCCCGGGTACTTCTACTTCTGATACGGGATCGTCCATAAGGTCAGAATGCTCAGACGATAATTTTGGGAGGGGTAAGCTATTCAGGAAATCCGATGTAGAATGATCAGATGTTGATTGTTCCTGTTTATATAAAGATGTATAAAACTTATGGAATGTTTCCATTATATTTTTTGGGTTTTGAGAAAGTTCGCCGGAAAGAGTGCGAATTTTGGGGAAAGCAGCCGATCGAGGTCTTGGAGACAATTTGGTGGCTAATTTAGTTCCTATTTTGTCAGTCTGGTAGTAAAAGCGTGCGCCTGACCACCGGAGCTGTTTCTCAGCCTCGGAGGTGAGGGCCAAGTTTAAAGAAGTCCGCGCATTTTCCAGCGCCTCTAGAGAATCCTTAGTGGGGTTCTTCTTATGGGCTCTAGACAGGGATTGATATCGTAGCTTAAGGTTGTTAGTGTCAGCCGTACGTTCCTTTTTAAGGTTGGAGGAGATTTGGATAATCTTCCCTCTGAGAACTGCCTTATGGGCCGCCCACAGCGTTTCCGGAGAAACTTCTCCCGTGTCATTTAAACGAAAATATTCCTGAATTTCTTTAGCTAGAATCGAGCATTGTATTGGGTCACTAAGGAGCCCTTCATTAAGGCGCCATAAGAATTTATTTCCCGGGTTAGGAGATTGTTGCAGATATAGGAGAACCAAGGAGTGGTCCGAAATGGGGGAGTCTCTAATAACTGCTTTGTGAGCCCTGGGGATGTTATGTGATTGTATGAAAATATGGTCGATTCTAGAATAGAGGTGATGTGGGGCGGAGTAATGGGTAAAGTCTTTGGACCTAGGGTTCATTTCTCTCCATATGTCCACCAGGCCTAGAGAATGCAGAGTGGATGCTATTTTAGTACTATGTTTTGGGGGTTTTCTGGAGCGAGAAGGTCCCGACCCCGATTTGTCAAGGGAAGTATCGAAAGGGAGGTTCGTGTCTCCTCCCATTATTATTTTCCCCTCGAGTTTTGGGCCCAGAGTGGACAACATTGTGGAGAAAAAGGAAGCCTGGCCTTTGTTTGGGGCGTAGTAAGAGATAAATGAGTATAATAAACCCTCAATCGTCCCTTTTACCAATAGAAACCTGCCCGCCTGGTCTTTAATAACTTCGGAGGGGGAAAATTTAAGGTGTTTTGCAAAACAGATGGCTACCCCTTTAGACTTATTTTCAGCATTGGAAAGAAAAAACTGAGTGTAGTTGCCATGTAAAAAGGAGGGGTTGTATGAGGCTGGGAAGTGAGTTTCTTGCAGTAGGAGAACTGTGATTTTTTGTGATTTGTAGTGATTAAATAGTTTGCGCCGTTTGACAGGGGAGTTCATGCCTTGTACATTATGCGTGGCTATACAGATTTGGGGAGGAGGGTTTTGGAATCCGGGATGTAGCGACATGGTTAGGAGAGACTCCGGTAGTTGGTGAGGTGAGGAGGGGAGAAAGTGGGGGAGTATCGACCTTGAGAAAGAGAGACAGGTCATGTCAAAAACAATGTAAAACAAATGATATAAACGATCAGACATACTTAGTGTAACTAAATAAGAATCTAAGAACCCTAACAGGGGGGAGGGCAGTCAGCCACCCCCTAAAAAGGTTTTTCCCAAAAAACGGGAACCCCGTAAAAGGGGTTGTGAAGGTGTTTCTGAGTGGGGGAAAATACTACTCAGGAACTCGTGGAGGCGAAGTGCAGCCACTCCGGCCAAACCGCCATATAGAAAAACAAAAAGTAGAACCGTAAAAGCAAAAATTGTAGGAGTCCTGAGAGAAGTGGAGCAACAAAAAGAAAACAAAGCAAACGTCTCAGTATCCCAACGGGGTCTGGCTAAAAGCCAGGCAAAAGAGAACGGGGGCTTGGGGTGTCAGCGTCCCATAGCCTAAAGGTTGCTCCAGGGGGTCCTGGAGAGGAGAAGGCACTGTTGATAGCAGACTTTCCATTAAGGGGGGCGTCCATCTTTGGATCTCTTGGCTTGTTGTTTATGCCATAAGGGTTGGATGGGGCTCGAGGGTGGTGGTCTCTTCACAGACTGAGATGTTCTGGAATCCGTGGCAGTAGATGATGTTGGCGAGTGAGATATAAGGCCCAGTTGTAGCAGCAGACGTTCCCCATCTCCGAAATTTGTGAAGCTGTAAGACTTGTTTAGGTAGGCAAAGTTGAGGCGAAAGGGGAACGACCATCTGTAGGTGATCGATTTTTGCTATAGGATGCTCAATAGAGGCTTTAATGATCTCCTTCTCTGAATCGTGAAGGGGGAAAGGTCCGCAAAAGTTTGAATCGAGTGTCCCTGGAAGGAGAGATTTTCAGATTCTCTTGCTCTGTGCATGACTTCTTCTTTGACTCTGAAAAAATGGGGTTTAACCACAATATCTCTGGGTAGGCCATCTTGGCGTGGAGGTTGCAAGGCCCTATGTGCCCGGTCTAGTTCCAGCCTGTAATCTGGTATATCCGGGTTTAAATGTTTGATAAAAGAACGAACTATTTTATCTGTGTCCTTAAAGGATTCTGGAAGGCCTCTTAGTCTGAAGTTGTATCTGCGAGACCTGTTCTCGAGGTCATCGAGTTTTGAGTATGCCATATCCATTTGGTCATGTAATTCTTGGATCCTGTCAGTGTTCTGGTTGGCAACTGCAGCAATTTGATCAGTCTTTGATTCGATTGCTTCAATGCGTGCACCCAGCTGTTGCAGATCAGCCTGTATAGTCGTGATAATTTGTGAGGCATTGTGTGCCAAACTTCTTGTAAGCATATTAGAGAAAGTGTTCATTAGGGCTGCAAAGTCAGTAGGGATGGGGGCAGAGAGATCATTCTGAGGGCTGGGTGGGGGGCAGCTCTCCTTCATCTGGGATAGGGGGGGGTGATTCCATAGAGCTGCAGCCTAAGGAGTTCGTGTGGGATCCTGTTAATAGCCCATCCTGGGGATTACTCACAGTTTGCGGTTTCATCATGGAGCTGAGGGAGGGCAGGGGAGGAAAGTCTTCCAAGGATGCCTCCAGATTCCCTGAGGAGCCTCGTGTGGCGCCGGCCGCCGCCATTTTTGTGGAGGCCGCAATCCGCGGGCCGGAGTATAGGAATCGGGAAAGGTCCCGTCTTGCCGAGCCCCCGGTCATGCGAGGGGGTCCCTCAGGACTCCAAGAAGTGAGGAGGGGGTCCGAAGTTTCGGTTCCGCTGCTATTTGTGGCTGTGGCAGGGATAGTAGGCCGGAGTGGAGCGGAGCTCTCAGAACGAGCGACCGTTCATGGGGCTGCCGCGCATGCGCCTCTCTTGAGATCCATTCTTGACCTACTCCCACACTGCAGATGTACACAATTATGTAGGATGTGCTATTTAGGCACTTCTGTATCAAGATAGCCACCCAAATTCTGTTGGATTTTGGTGTCCAATGGAAGACACCAGCCTCCTTAAGCTGGTTGCCTGGAGCCCACGAGAGGGAAAACATTTTTTCTCCTATGGGTTCCTGGTAGCCTGAAGAAACAACACAGCGCCCATGGACTGCCTACCTACTGCAAGTACTGAACCAGGATACAAGTGAACGAAGCAACTGCAGACCAGTCACTCGGGCCTTTGTTGCAATTTGTTGGGATTTGTTGCAATTGCTACTTCCAATAAAAAGCAGACAGTGTGGAAAATTTGAACATAACTTGATTTGTTTAAACAGGATTTTGCATATTTGCACTTATATGTGTTGGAATGCAGTAAGGACAAAACTTTTAGTGCACATTATCAGTCAGTTTTATAAAATCATCATTCTTTTGTCAAATAATGACATAGTTAGTTTTTCAAATAATGCCAAAATCCTAAATATTTATCATTGTTATACAATTGAAAATAGTATATTCTTGCTTAAACAACATCACCTCTTTTTCCAATATGTATCCTTCAGTATGAAAGCAAATCCTAATCCTACACCATAATCCTTTGTAATAGTGCAGCTTTAAATAGTAGCTTGTAGGGCACATGATACACATGATCCCTGATTTGATAACATGTTGGACAGTTTATTAAAAATGTATAATAATGGCTACTTACCAGAGCACTGGAGCTCATCATGGAATTACATCTTTGCATCTTTTATTAAGCTTTAATTTATCTTTCAAGCTAATCATTTTTCTGTTCAAATAAAGGAAACCTTCATGCAGAAGACTGGACACATATTTGGAATGATGCCATCTCGACAGAGGTCAACATGTGCTTTTCTCTGCTGAAATTTCTCCCAAAGAAGTTTGGACTGAGAACACTCACATCCGTCAGGTTAAGATATCTGATGCTAAAACTTTTAATCCTTTCCTAAGACAACAGCTGAAATTTCTGCTTGTTGTTAATTCATTTTTGATAGACAATTGTTTGTAGTATTTCTGTAAAAATCTGGTCATGGACTGTCTTACAACAACATTGACCTAGGAAGTACCGGTAACTCAATGTAATGAAATGTGATGCATTATTGATTCTAGATTATAAAATGGCTGGATTTCTAATTGGAGACCACATTACCAAGATCTTTCCTAAATTTTTGAGGCCACACATCTACCAACTCCATACATTTGACATGTTTGTTTTCATCACTGGAAACAGGAAGATCTTAAAGCTTTCCTAACTGTCCTGAACTTGTAAAATATTCCTAACATTAAAGCATTTTTCTAACACTTAAAGCGGTAGTAAATCCTATTAAAAAATCTTCTGGTCCCCCTGCAAAGGAATGTCATAATGCAAAGCATACTAGCAAATTATGAAAGACTTACCTGGTAAACAAAGCCTTCCAGCGGCGTGCTGTCACCGCTGACAGGGCTTTCATCTTTAACCGATCTACCTTCCGAGTTAATGAATGACATGTTGGGACATCAACACAATTCTAATCTTTTTGGCTCTATATACCACCACAATGGATTTGAAATGAAACAAACAAGATATGATTTAATTGCAGACTTTCAGCTTTAATTTGATGGTATTTACATCCAAATCAGGTGAACGGTGTAGGAACGGTGTAGGAATTACAACAGTTTGTATACGTGCCTCCCACTTTTTAAGGGACCAAAAGTACTAGGACAATTGGCTGCTCTGCTGTTCCATGGCCAGGTGTGTGTTATTCCCTCATTATCCCATTTACAAGGAGCAGATAAAAGGTCCAGAGTTCATTTCACGTGTGCTATTTGCATTTGGAATCTGTTGCTGTCAACTCTCAATGTGAGATCCAAAGAGCTGTCACTATCAGTGAAGCAAGCCATTATTAGGATTAAAAAACAAACAAAACAAAACAAACCCATCAGAGAGATAGCAAAAACATTAGGTGTGGCCAAATGAACTGTTTGGAACATCCTTAAAAAGAAAGAATGCACCGGTGAGCTCAGCAACACCAAAAGACCTGGAAGACCACGGAAAACAACTGTGGTGGATGACCGAAGAAGTCTTTCCCTGGTGAAGAAAACACCCTTTACAACAGTTGGCCAGATCAAGAACACTCTCCAGGAGGAAGGTGTATGTGTGTCAAAGTCAACAATCAAGAGAAGACTTCACCAGAGTGAATACAGAGGGTTCACCACAAGATGTAAACTATTGGTGAGCCTCAAAAACAGGAAGGCCAGATTAGATTTTGCCAAACAACATCTAAAAAAGCCTTCACAGTTCTGGAAAACATGCTATGGACAGATGAGACGAAGATCAACTTGTACCAGAGTGATGGGAAGAGAAGAGTATGGAGAAGGAAAGGAACTGCTCATGATCCAAAGCATACCACCTCATCAGTGAAGCATGATGGTGGTAGTGTCATGGCATGGGCATGAATGGCTGCCAATGGAACAAGTTCTCTTGTATTTATTGATGATGTGACTGCTGACAAAAGCAGCAGGATGAATTCTGAAGTGTTTCGGGCAATATTATCTGCTCATATTCAGCAAAATGCTTCAGAACTCATTGGACGGCGCTTCACAGTGCAGATGGACAATGACCCGAAGCATACTGTGAAAGCAACCAAAGAGTTTTTAAGGGAAAGAAGTGGAATGTTATGCAATGGCCAAGTCAATCACCTGACCTGAATCTGATTGAGCATGCATTTCACTTGCTGAAGACAAAACAAGCAGGAACTGAAGACAGTTACAGTAGAGGCCTGGCAGAGCATCACCAGGGATGAAACCCAGCATCTGGTGATGTCTATGCGTTCCAGACTTCAGGCTGTAATTGACTGCAAAGGATTTGCAACCAAGTATTAAAAAGTGAAAGTTTCATGAATGATTGTTAATCTGTCCCATTACTTTTGGTCCCTTAAAAAGTGGGAGGCACATATACAAACTGTTTCTACACCGTTCACCTGATTTGGATGTAAATACCCTAAAATTAAAGCTGAAAGTCTGCAGTTAAAGCACATCTTGTTCGTTTTATTTCATATCTATTGTGGTGGTGTATAGAGCCAAAAAGATTAGAATCGTGTTGATGTCACAATATTTATGGACCTGACTGTATTTTTGTTTAGAATGTTGTGGACATATGCTATACTTTTGGCTCCTGAAGAAGTGGACCATGTCCAGGAAACATGCCCACCCTAATTCATGCGCCCGACCCCTAATCTACATGCAGGGCACTGGAGGCATGGATTTCAACAGGGTTTTTTTTTTTTGGTATCACATGATTAGAGCCTGAGGCTCTAAATGGCTATAAAGGGTGGGCTCTGGGCCCAGAGCACTGTGCTCTGAGCCCAACCAGTTGTAAAACAATAGCGAATTAAAATTCGCTATTTTCTTCCTGATTCTCCTTCTGGCCAATCAGGAAGCGAGTTCTGAGACCTGATTGGCCAGGGAAACTCAGGACCCACTTCCTGTTTGGCCGAGAGGAGAAACCGGGTTGTTCGGCCAGGAGGAGAAGCCTGTCTGTTCGGCTGGGAAGAGAAGCCCCGGCTCTTCCCTCAGCTGGAGCGAGGTGCAGCAATCCTACCCATCCTCATCCCCCAAGGTAAGGCCGCCTCCCCATCCGTCACCTGCGCGCGATGGGGGGGGGGCAACGGCAGTGCGAGTAAGGTGGGTGGCGGCGGTGTGAGTGAAGGGGGGTTTGATTGCTGCCCCCTCCCCCCAAAATAATGAGCACTAGCCACCACTGGTCAGAGGGGCTGAAGTTCTTGAGGAGGCCGGGGCAAAGAACAGAGAACCCATCCTAACCAGCTGCTTCTGCGGGCACAGAACATAACCAGGGCCCAACCACTGAAGTAAGCAGGAACCACAACTCTACTTGTAAGTTTGAGAGTTAAAGTATTACTAAACCCAGGACCCTGCATTCACTATATCTGGTCTCCCACAGTACACTGAACATGGAAATGCAATTATTTTAGTAAATATAAATTGCTAAATACCTTTTTTCATCAGCAGTATATAGCAGTCTTGTGACATCTGTCAGTGTTTGGTAAAGCTTTTAGGAGGAGTTTTCATTCTACTCTGACTGTCCTATGAGGCTGTAGGACCCCC
The DNA here is from genome assembly GCA_037952925.1 of Lithobates clamitans. NCBI lineage: Eukaryota > Metazoa > Chordata > Amphibia > Anura > Ranidae > Lithobates > Lithobates clamitans. Next base: position 1,303,744 of record JBBGZY010000216.1, read on the forward strand.
ATCCTTCTGTTTGGACAGTGCTGATTGGCTCTGTGCCAATCACATGCAGCCTCCAAAGAAAAAAAAAACTCTCTAGCAATACACACGATTGGAAATTTCGACAACAAAGTTTTGTTGGTGGAAAATTTGAGAACCTGCTAGCCAACATTTGTTGGTGGAAAGTCCGACAACAGATGTTCGATGGAGCATACACACGGTCGTACTTTCAGCCAACAAGCTCACATCCAACATTTGTTGTCGGAAAATCCGATCGTGTGTATGGGGCATTAGGCTGGCCAAACACACATTTTTTCAATCTACAGGCTGAAGAAAAAAAAAATCAAATGGATTCCTCTATTGATTTTTTAATCAAAAAATGTCGGGTAGGAGAAGACTGACATGTTACTGATAAACCAGCCAAAATTTGTATAGTGGGTGGCCCTATGCCTGACATCCTTTAAGTGCCCAAAATTCAAAGAGCAAATGCAAAACTAAACCACTGGAAATCGTGAAAAGCTCAGTGTACCTAATCTGATTTGTTTGAAAGTACCACATTTTTTAACTGTAGTTGATAAATGTCACCTGCACAGCAGTCCTATAGTTCCTTCCAAACCTCTATGATGCCATCACCATTTTAAGGACATTCTTCTTTGCTCAGCTCCAGCCCTGCCCATGCAAAATGCATAGTGGAACATTACACGCATACAGAGTGTCACATTACAGAAAATTCAGGATGGGAGCTTTTTTTGCTGAGTATGTGTGCAGTGCAACGATTCTTTGACCTCAAGCACACAGGACACTAAAAATGCGGCTGTTAGAGGTGTTTGACTGTTTTTTTCTGCCTCTAAATGCCCCTCCATGTTAGCTGATGTGTCCTTGTACACAGAAGCATTTAGAGGCAGGAAAAAAACATCAGTTGCACGTTCAAAAACGCACTTGGGCAAAAAAACTGCCTGACGCACCTAAACACGTGTAAATACGACTAAAAGCTTTGGGCACGTTAAGAAGAGAATCTATGTGGTGATGGGATATTAAAGTCTTTGTGTTTTGAAGCGCACTGAAGTTACCATATATTTGGTAACTGCTCTCAAACTTTGTGTGTCGGAAAATCCGATGGAAAATGTGTGATGGAGCCCACACACGATCGGAATTTCCGACAACAAGGTCCTATCACACATTTTCCAGCGGAAAACCTGACAGCGTGTACAGGGCATTAGACGTGCACAAAGGACAGCAATATTCAAGTAAGAATACAAATGACACTTATATTTAGACAATATTTATTTATCCCGAAGTTCAGCTTTAACCTACTTGATTTTCAACAGGTTTTTAGGAGACTAAAGTTTTAATCTACTAAAGACCTGTATGTTTTTATAGCAGCTTCAAGAGCGGAGAATCAGTTAATGAATTTGTCTTCTGTGAGAATGGAATTTTTACTCAGCTAACCTCTAAGATACAGTTCCGTTCCAAATTTTGGAAAACATTATGGTAAAGCATAATCAATCATTTTTTTGTTTTAAACTGTTTATTGCACTTCATGAGAAACTATTTGTAAGACACAAAAGATCTACAATCTCCCTATGCAAGGATTTATCAAGCTAGAACTAGCAGGTTATTATTAACACCAATAGAAAAGTAACAAAATACAGTGGGTAAAGAACTTGATCTTGTCACATAGAGCAGCGTCTTTTGTTTATGGCTGTGAATGATTACATGTTGACAGGGTAATGTAATCCAGGCGTATTATGTCAACCAACATGATTATACAGATGATGCATGTCCTTCATGACGTAATAAAAAAATAAAGGTAAGGTTTCTGAACTGAGTCACAGCTAAATTAAAGATGTTATTGGCACACTCCAGGAAAAATTACATAAATTTCACCTAAAAATGTTTAAAACAGAACTCCGGGGTTTTTCAAAAAATCCCCAATAAGTACACCCCCCACCACACAAAACACTAAATAGTTATTAGATTTGTGAAGTGTCTTACCGTTTAAAAGATATGACTGATTGCATTTTCAGGAAGCCAGCTTTGTGATTCAAAAAATGCTTCATGTTTTCTGGCAGGGAGGATCTCTTATGCCCCGTACACACGATCTGAATATCGTACAACCGTTCTCGCTAATAGTCGCAAGTAGAAATTGAATAGCTAAAATAAAGTTGCGAAAATTCTCGTACGACAGACAAAGAAAAATCGGAAGTGGAAGTCACGGAAGCCACGTAATGTATTTGTATTGTATTTTCGGACGACAACTATACTGACTAAACGAACATCATACGATCTGGAATCGTACAAGGAAAATTTCCGGGGATGTCCGATCAAATAATATCGGATGAACGGTCGTGGTCGGCTGTCGAAAGTAGTGTACACACGATCCGAATATTGTACCATCCTTCCTCGGACGACCGTTTTCGTACGATATTCGGATCGTGTGTGCGGGCCATTAGAACATTGCATCATATCCTCTTCTCTCTCTCTAACTGTAATCAGACTACATTTCCCATGAATCCTTGGGATGGGAGTGAATGTGAGAGGTACACTAGGCTCGTACATGTAAATGTGAACTCGCCCACTTCAACATAAATCACATCCCCTCATTCTGCAGCCAGCAAGCCCTACATAACACACGGTATAATAGGTTACAACCTTATAAATACATGAATTTTAATATAAATGCATATTAATGTAATATTAATTGAATGCATTTAATAAATACATTTAAATGAAATTCATACATTTAATGCATTTACTATAAATGCAAACCAGTGCAGCTTATCAGGGTCCACCAGTGCCGAATGTCAGGGACCACCTTGTCAGGGACCTCCAGTGCCACTTGTCAGGGACCACCATGTCAGGAACCACCAGTGCCACTTGTCAGGGACCACCATGTCAGGAACCACCAGTGCCACTTTTCAGGGACCACCATGCCAGGGACCACCAGTGTCGCTTGTCAGGAACCCCCATGTCAGGGACCACCAGTGTTGCTTGTCAGGGACCACCATATCAGGGACCACCAGTGCCGCTTGTCAGGGACCACAATGTCAGGGACTACCATGTCAGGGACCACCAGTGCCGCTTGTTAGGGACCACCATGTCAGGAACCACCAGTGCCGAATGTCAGAGACCACCAGTGCTGCCTGTCAGGGACCACCGGTGCCGCTTGTCAGGGACCACCATGTCAGGGACCACTAGTGCCGAATGTCAGGGACCACCATGTCAGGGACCACCAGTGCCGCTTGTCGGGGACCAACATGTCAGGAACCACCAGTGCCGCTTGTCAGGGACCACCATGTCAGGGACCACGATGTCAGGGACCACCAGTGCCACTTGTTAGGGACCATGATGTCAGGGACCACCAGTGCTGCTTGTCAGGGACCACAATGTCAGGACCACCAGTGCTGCTTGTCAGGGACCACCATGCCAGGGACCACCAGTGCCACTTGTTAGGGACCACAATGTCAGGGACCACCAGTGCCGCTTGTCAGGGACCACAATGTCAGGACCACCATGTCAGGGACTACCATGTCAGGGACCACCAGTGCCAAATGTCAGGGACCACCATGTCAGGGACCACCAGTGCCGCTTGTCAGGGACCAACATGTCAGGAACCACCAGTGCCACTTGCCAGAGACTACCATGTCAGGGACCACCATGTCAGGGACCACCATGTCAGGGACCACCATGATCGCTGATGCTGCCCCCGCCATTATTATGATTGACAGTGCACTGTTCCTATGACATCAGCGATTGGTGTTTTCATATAATACTTGACACAGTGGGAGATCCACGCTGTGTCATACAAGTAATTACTGATGATAATCCTCGCTCTGCACGGAGATAGCAGGCGGCGGGGTGGGGGAGGGGGGCATAGTGGAGGGGCGAAATGCTGGCAGGTACAGAGGAGGAAGAGGAGGGAGGAGGAGGACATCTCCTCCATGGGTGGCACAGACCGGGGGCTCTGAGACCCCTTCCGCCCACAATATGTCTGCTTCCTTCCTGCTCATTTTCAGAGGACTACAAGGGGGCGCTGGATGAGCTTAGTAGAGGGATAGAAGCCAGCGGTCTTACGCCCCGTACACACGGTCGGATTTTCCGATGGAAAATGTCCGATCGGAGCGTGTTGTCGGAAATTCCGACCGTGTGTGGGCTCCATCGGACTTTCCGACACACAAAGTTGGACAGCAGGAGATAAAATTTTCCGACAACAAAATCCGTTGTCGGAAATTCCGATCGTGTGTACACAAATCCGACGGACAAAGTGCCACGCATGCTCAGAATAAATAAAGAGATGAAAGCTATTGGCCACTGCCCCGTTTATAGTCCCGACGTACGTGTTTTACGTCACCGCGTTCAGAATGATCGGATTTTCCGACAACTTTATGCGACCGTGTGTATGCAAGACAAGTTTGAGCCAACATCCGACGGAAAAAATCCTAGGATTTTGTTGTCGGAATGTCCGAACAAAGTCCGACCGTGTGTACAGGGCATTACAAACAAGATTTCAGCAGGCAATAACGTTTTTTCAACAAGTTCAGCAGCCTATTGCTGAGGAACTATAGAGCTCAGAAAAACATGGATGGCAAAGTTAGTGAAGGTAGGATATCAGGAACAAGGACATGGGAAAAAAAAATTGTCCGGAGTTCTGCTTTAATTCACTGAAAGTCAATCAGCTTTAGGGCCACTATTTAAACATGCAATGGGCATTTAGCTGGTGAAAGCCTAATTTTAAAGAGTTGTTTATCCTATTATCCAACAAAGAGTTATTTTTTCACCATTAAAGTGGATCTTCAGTATTTTTTTCATCTTTCCAGTTATTAAATCTTCTGCCCTTGTTGTTTTAACTTTGGATAGTAAAACTTTTTTTCTGCCAGTAAATACCTTATACAGCCCACTTCCTATTTCTTGTCTGGTCATTAGCCTAGGCTTATGAAATCATGCACAGCTCTCTTTCTCTCTCACTCTCGTGAGAGTTTGCCAGGAAGGGAGGGGGGATGAGTCATACGTGGGCCAATGAGAGCTGCAGGGCTGGAGGTGTGCCTCCTGTGTGTCTGTGTAAATCCAGGAAGTAAACAGGTAGCAGCTTCAGTTGTCCACAGTTAAAATGGATGCAGCCAGACTTAGTGGAGGGAGATTTCTGCAGCATATTTGGCAAGTACAGAATCACATTATATATACAATAATATGCAAAGTGGTTGGAGGGAAGCTTCAGAATGGCAAAGATGTTTTTATTACAAATTATGTGAGCAGACTGCAGTTCCTCTTTAAGCAATGTGAAATTGCCTGATTTTGCTTTGCCAAAATGTAAGTATTGGTGAAATTAGAAGGCAGTTTCGGTGCACACTTCTGCAAATATTAGGGAAAAAAGTATGTTTAAAAACATTCACGTCCATCCCTAATCACCACTTCTAACAGCTCCTTTTCCTGCTCTCCTCTATAGACACCTTCAAATTATTCATATCACCAACCCTGATAGTAGTGGCATTTCAAGGACAGTCAAAATAATATATAAAATCTATTAAATAGTATGTTTCCACTAAATTCAGCAGATCTGTTTGGTCCTACCTAGCTTTACTTCACTTCGTAAACTGTCAGTTGAGCAATGTTGCTACTGCTTAATAAATGCTAGTTTTACCAACTTTTGTTTATTATACTTTTTTTTCACCCTTTCAGTTATTCACCCATGTTATAGGAAAAAAAAAAGCAAATAGGGGTCAAACAGCTGGGTCCATTGACTGGACAAGCCCAAATGATTGAAAAATTGTTTCATTGGCTTAAAATTGATATTTCTTGTCTATGGTCATTAAACTTTTTGCTGGTTACTGGGAGGTCTTTGATTGATTTAACACTGTCTAGCTTTTTAATGGATTTAACAGCAGTGGCAGTGTGTTTTGTAGTTGTTTCCCTCAATAGAAGCCAGTATTTGTATAGTTTTATTATTTATGTTTAAATAAATAAAAAAAGGAAGACAGGATAGGAGAAGCATACAGAAAGAAAAAGGGAGAGGGAAAATTTTACAACAACCTTAACAATACTGTAGAAATGCCATACAATACAGTGTTCTGTCTGCCTCGTGGCATAAACTAAGGTACATGGGATACCAAGCCGTAGTATGGGAAAAAAAAAATCAGGAAAAACAGCATTATAAAATGACAAGTGTCCTGTTAACATGCAAGGCTGGCATAGGATGATTTATGCATCAGTTAAGATAAAAGACAGTATATACCCCCCATATGACTGCTGTCTATCATTTCCACGGTATTAAATGGATAAACCAACCTTTGAAGATCATTTTTGAAAGGCTAAGTTGCTGGTCAATAGTAGGTGGAATGGCATTAAAAGAGTAGAGTTTATGGCATGGTAACCAGTGCATTACAGGTGAAGAATTGGGAAAACATTGGGCCCATATCTTTTGGAACTTAGCAGGGCAGCCTTTGTGTACATAAATAAATTCTTAAATGGGTGTGTTGTGTTACTTAGTTAATCAATTTAGCTCAGCACTTTAATTTGGAGCAACCAGGATTCAGGAGTTGGTGGGGTAGCCTGAAGCCAGATGCATGCCACCTTCTTACGGGATACAAAAAAGAGTTTCCTGTAGGAAAATAGTTGTAAACATATCCAGCTCTAGGTTTGACAGTAGGCCCAGAAGGCAACATTTAGGGTTCAAGAGATTGGGTAGCCCAATCTATTATGAAGGAATTTTATAACCTGTTTCATTACCCTTGAACAACTGGACACGGCCAAAGTAGATGAAAGGTGTTTTGAAAATTAAAACGTACAGGGTACAAATACGGTTGCCACCTCATCCCTTTAAACCCGAACACATATTAATTGCACAGGTTTTGTGGCTGATTAAGGTGGTAATTAAACTCACTTAGTTTCTTATCTGCATTTAATTAGCCTTAGAACCTGTGTAATTCAGATGTGTTCGGGTTTAAAGGGATGAGGTGGCAACCCTAGGCACAAAGGACTATAAATGGGCTTAAATTTAGAGAGCTTTACAGGTGTTAGGTAAGATCTATGTAGCATATACATTATATTGTGATTGTACATGTCTACCAGACACTTCTCCTCTTCTAGGGTTCCCACATCATTATCCCATTTGCATTTAGGTTATTGTTCCATGGTAGTAGCCTGGGGGATAAGAAGCACTTTATAACTAGTAGAGATTGGTTTAGTTGATGTTGAACCAAAGATACTCTCCATTAGAAGATAGGTAGACAGCTTACTTCAATCCCCATGGGATTTGCGATCTCAAAGCACACCTGAAATGGAGGTAGTTGAACAAGTTGAAATTAGAAGCTGATTGGCTACAAGGCACAGCTGTGTCAGATTTCCCCTCTCCACTTTTAATAAATCAACCACAGTATATGGTAAACACCTCTTGTGCGCCATAATTCAGAATCTGGCATTGAAAGGAATTCAGACAGCAGTTTCTTGTACCAGATGGGAGTAAATCTGTGAGGAGCGGTCAAATTTAATTTGACCAAGGCTAGGTTCCATACACCGAGATATTGTGGGAGGACTGCAGAATTCCACAGAAGCAGACTACAACCCTTTTTTATCTCACATCACAGTATATGGTGGGGGGGGGGGTCTGCTTTTCTTGCAAATCTAGTGACTTACGACTTGCACAGTAGAATAAGAAAGAGTGTCTTTTCAGACTTATGAATATGATACACTGTATGTGAGACAGATGGGCCACTATATAATAAAAACTGAAATCTGTCAAGGCAATAGCTCCCGTTGAGAGAGATTTTTTGAGTACAGACCATTTTAATTCCTATTCAAACTCCATATAAAAGGTTTAACTACTTGAGTACCAGCCTGTTATACTCTTTCATTAAAAGAAAATGTTTCATTTTTCAGTGCTGTGATGATTCGACTGGCAATTACTCGCTCATATAACTCTGCATACAAATACATTTTTTATAGCTTTTCTTTGGTGGTATTTGATAACCACTTTTTTTATTTTAACTATAAAAAGGAAAAAAAAAAAGACCAGCGATTCTGAAAAATCCTACTTCCCATTACTAAGCATATCAAATAAAAATGTCATGATTGAATGAAACCCCCCCCAAATGACCTTTTTTTTTGGAAGAAGACACAGACTATTCTTTTTGAGATGAAGAAACATTGGGTGGTTAAAAACGTGAATTGTGTGAATATGAATATATATAAAAAAGTTTGTTTAGTAAATACCAAGGTGAAAAAAAGAAAAAAAGTGAAAAAAGAAAAACTGAAACAAGGTCCCATCAAAAAAAAAATTCCATAAATTCTTAAATAACAGTGCCCATCCAGATGAGCAAGAATACATTTGCAAAAAGAGAATCAAGACAAAGTTTTCAAAGCAAACAAAGTGCATCCAGATCACCACCCAAAAGTGTATGAATAACCTGCTTACCAGAAAGCGATGACCGCTGCAGCAGTCTCGCCCAGCCTAGGGAAGTAAGGTCTCCCTCAACCTTCATGGGAAATCCAGAACTCCCACTGTTGCTAGAGGTACTCAAAGACATAAAACGAAAAAGACTTCCATGGTGTAGTATGTTGATAAATGAGATTTAATAAAAAATAAGTTTGCACTTACAAAAGAAAGGTCATCTATCAGCAAAACAAGCAGTGTAGATACGATTTGCCAGAGTTGTGGTCCAACCATTAGTCTCACTCAATTTCCTATATTGCTTGCCCATCCACCTTTTCGGAAAGGACGAACGTGATGACGTCACCGTCAAAGGCTCCGAAAAAAAACGTAAAACAATGAATGCAGCAACCACATCTATGGATTGGTAAGCAATATAATACATTTTTGTTTTTGAAGTTTAATTCAGATTTAAAGCAGAGTTCCACCCATATAAAAGTCAGCAGCGACAAAAAGTGTAGCTGCTGACTTTTAATAATCGGACAATCACCTGAACAAAGCCCGGCTCCTCTCCCCCTCCTCGCCGGCATTGTGACTGTGGGCACGCATTGTGTATGAGCAAACCTCCCTGTGATTGGCCAGGCAATCTTCTGGGACCTGTGACATGTGCCAGAAGATTGCACGGAGGGAGGGGGGAAAGGTGAACTTCCTTCTGGCTCTGCGGAGCCCCGGGAGGAAGTGGGAGCTGGATCCCCTAAAAAAAGGGTATCCGCTCCCCCACAAAAAAAATGACATGCCAAATGTGGCATGTCAGGGGGTCATCTTCACTTACCATGTAGACCCCTGGTGATCCAGGTAAAAAATGATTAATTTGGAAAGAGGTGAAGAAAGCCATTGGAATAGCAAAATTCATTAGTACAGTACATAGAGTTTCAAATATAACGACAAAGCTAAAGGAAACTTCTAGATAGCTTGCCTACAGAAAAAAATTGAGTAAAAACCCTAACCCACCCAATTCTACATTGTCTCCTAATTTGTGTAATCATGATTCCAAACAAACAACAATCTTAAATTAATGCTCAGTAAAAAGGGTAAACGTGAGACCACTGGAGAAAGTGTTCAAGGGAAGTGGTCTTGAATGCACATTTAAAAACAATATAAACCAAAAAAGAGTAAACTACGGAGATGATTATTTGCTAAACAGCAAGATGGCACAGGTATTACTAAGCAGGCTAGTTGTGGAGGGTGAGAATATTGGTAAGTCTTATGCCCCGTACACACGGTCGGATTTTCCGACGGAAAATGCGTGATAGGACCTTGTTGTCGGAAATTCCGACCGTGTGTAGGCTCCAGCACACATTTTCCATCGGATTTTCCGACACACAAAGTTTGAAAGCAGGCTATAAAATTTTCCGACAACAAAATCCGTTGTCGGAATTTCCGATCGTGTGTACACAAATCCGACGCATAAAATGCCACGCATGCTCAGAATAAATAAAGAGATGAAAGCTATTGGCTACTGCCCCGTTTATAGTCCCGACGTACGTGTTTTACGTCACCGCGTTCAGAATGATCGGATTTTCCGACAACTTTGTGTGACCGTGTGTATGCAAGACAAGTTTGAGCCAACATCCGTCGGAAAAAATCCTAGGGTTTTGTTGTCGGAATGTCGGATCAATGTCCGACCGTGTGTACGGGGCATTATACTTCACTAAGTGCATCTGCTCAGTGAAAAATAGAAAAAGAATGCAGCTCCATGACAACGTTGTTTGACAGTCCATCTTTCCCTATTGCCGCCCATAGATCCTCACTTGGATCATGACATAAAACAACACAACATCAATTTTCTACAATACTCCCTACAGGCAATCTCACCTCTAACCTATTTGACATTATTCTTTGCATGTACAGGTCACGGTTGTGGAATCAACAATTAATTTAATTTCTTCAGTCAATGCCTGACAGACGAGTGCTAGGATCCTGTCCCACCTTCTTTATAGATTTATTACTATGTGATTCTCCCCTGACACACTTGGGCCGCCAAATGTATTCTATTTTGTCTTCCCTCTCACATCCATATTTTCCTACGTACACAGCTACATGGGAAAAAGAATTAGCTACTCACATTGAATCTGATGACTGTGTAAAAGCATTCATCCTTTCCCACAAACTCTCTGTAGCTAGTTCCTCAAGAAAAAAAATCTAAATCCTTACTCAGTAGTATAGATGCCCAAACTTATTACATCATTCCTATCTATCTCTTCCTAATATTTGCTGGCAAATATTATCATTTGCTACCCGTATGTATTAAATCTGCAAAAAGGAATTTTCTCCATTTTCTGAAAGCAGCTAGAGTTGTCATCCCTCGTTATTGTAAATCTCCACAGATACCAACCATAACTGAATAGGCACTGGAACTGGATTCTATTATGGACTTAGAGCACCTTTTAGCAGCAGAACATGACAGGCTAGATAAACATACTTCTACCTGGGCCTCCTGGACTGTATTTCGCAATTCACAGGAGCTTTGAGATATGCAGTCCTCTTGAAAGCCATGGTCTATTGTTGGGTCCATGGTGTGAGGAGGTCACATCTCCCCCTTAAGCCTAGTACACACACGATGAGATTATCAGATGAATGATTGTCTGTTCTTTTTTGCATGCTAGTCTCCATATCGAATGTGAATAGGTTACTAAAGTACAAAGGTTCGGAAGTGCTGTAATGTATTTGTATTATATTTTCAGGAGAAAACAATACCGATTAAATGAAAATTGTACCATCTGGTATCATACGAGAATGTTTTTTTGTGTTTGTCCCTTCGGAAAATGTCAGCTGTGTAATAACGATCAGATTATCGTACGATCGCGTCGAAAGCAGATATTTTCATCTGGTTTTCTCATCGTGTGTACGAGGCTCTACTCTCTTCCATCTCTATCTTTGCCTTTCTCTTTTATCTGATGTTATTTCCCTTGATTTCTCCTGCTCTTACCTTTTTCATATCACTCTTTAGCATTCACATTATAATTACCTTTACTTATTTTACTTTTACCTGCATGCTCTTGAGCTGTCAGTTCCTTAAATCTTTCAGTTCTAGAGGTAAGATTAAATGTGACATCTGAGCTAGTTTAGTACAGTTGATACTTGTTGTTTTAGGGCTTTTTAGAATGCTCTGCGATAGTGTCATACAGCTCCTGGCCAACAGTATTCTCTTAATCTGATCATGTCATCATTGGTCTGCATATCTAAAAACTCTCTCTCATTATATACGCTAACATACCTTGCTCATATCGATTTATGATAGATGCGTGAACACTATGCACTTCTCCTATATCTTGTCTTGTGTTTACTGCTGTAAAACTAAAAAATAATAATAATAATAATATGATTGAACTAAACAGCCTCCCACATGACAGAACAGATAACAGAGTCCACTGAGCTGTAGAAAATTTCAGTGTGCCATTCATTGTCTGTAGGGTAAAATGCAAGAGTGTAACCAAAAAATACTAATTCAGTCCAAAGAACAGGTTAACATGTAGTGAAGCTTGAAATAAGAGGTCCTGATAACACAAGGACATAACCTAAACAGGGGGCAATGGTAAAATACAAGCTGTGATCCACATTTCAGTTAGATACCAGGTATGTGACCCAAGTACCATAAAAAATAAGGGGTAAATGGAAAAAAAAGAGCAAGGTTGTTGGAAGACACCAGTGTCAGGCAAGATTATAGCTGGGGTTTAACTTAACAAGGCTGCAAATATATGGAGTAGGTTGGTACTCTTAAAAGACAGCAGACATCACAGCTGGTATACCCCTTGCTCCAGGCCACTGGCAAACATGCCCTCAAGACTGGTGAAGAAGTGTATGCAGATTTCATCCACAACTCAAAGGTGGACTGGATACATTATGGTGTATTTGATGTGAAGAATACTCAGGAGTTTCTTGGCCTCCAGAAACTTTTTATCTTTGGATTTTGTCTGGAAAGTCCAGGAACACCACTTTTTAGGTATTGCAGATAGAAATTTCATGAGATGCATGAGATGTAGGATTGCAGGTAAAGATGGCATCAAGGATCTTTTTAGTGTCTAGTATGGTCTGATCAGACGCCAGTGGATGAAGTAGTGTGACAGAGCTCATGGAAAAGACACAATAGTAGGTAGAAAGCAATAGTAGGAAGTAAAAATGAATATGTGCCGAGTGGAGACCTAGTCAAATTCATTCAACTCCATGCCTCTCCAGGCAACGTCCTAAATATATGATAGATATATATATATATATATATATATATATATATATATATAGATAGATAGATATATATAGATATATCTATCTATATATATATCCCTTTAATATTCCTTTATGTCTCTTTACATTCTTTCAATGTAATACTCCCCCTTCACTGGAAAGCATATTGTACACACAGAACAACTATTACATAAACTTTGAAATATCATGAATTCCTTTAACATAAATCATTTGCCTAATATGACTTTAGGTATCTTTGAATGTCTGCTCTGCATCACTGATATACATAGTATATACGTTTTACATGCAGACAGTCATTCATATGTATATAATAGTGAAATTAAAAGAAACTGTGCTACAATGTTTTTGCTTAGGTATTCTATATCCCTTTCATGACTAATGCCGCGTACACACGACCGAACTTTACGGCATACTTGGTTCGGTGGACCGGAGTCCGTCGGACAATTCGATCGTGTGTGGGCTCAAGTGGACTTTTTTTCCCCAAAAGTTAGAAATGAAAACATGTTTCAAATCTTTTCGACGGACTCGAGTCCGGACGAAAAGTCCGCTCGTCTGTATGCTAGTCCGACAGACAAAAACCGACACTAGGGCAGCTATTGGCTACTAGCTATGAACTTCCTTGTTTTAGTCCGGTCGTACATCCTCACGTACGAATCCATCGGACTTTGGTTGATCGTGTGTAGGCAAGTCCGTTCATTTGGAATGTCCGTCGTAAAGTCCATCGAAAAGTCTGCCGTAAAGTCAGCTCGTGTGTATGCGGCATAAGCCTATTTTTGAAATTTGGTGTTTACAATCTAAAATCTGTATTTTTTGCTAGAAAATTACTTAGAACCTCCAAACATTATATATATTTTTTTAGCAGAGAATCTAGAGAATAAAATGGCAATTGTTGCAATATTTTATATCACACGGTATTTGTGCAGCAGTGTTTTAAACGCAAATTTTTGGGAAAAGGGACACTTTCATGAATTTTAAAAAATACAAACAGTAAAGTTACCCCAATTTTTTTGTATAATGTGAAAGATGATGTTACACTGAGTAAATAGATACCAAACATGTCACACTTTATAATTGCACGCACTCGTGAAATGGGAACAAACTACAGTACCTAGGAATTTCTATAGGCGACGCTTAAAATTTTTTTTACGGTTACCAGGTTAGAGTTACAGAGGAGGTCTAGTGCTAGAATTATTGCTCTCGCTCTGACGATCGCCAAATACCGCACATGTGTGATTTGAACATCGTTTACATATGCGGGCGCGACTTCCGTATGCGTTTTCTTTGCTGCGCGAGCTCGCGGGGACGGGGGCGCTTTAAAAAATTTTTTTTTTCTTATTTATTTTATTTATTTTTATTTTTATAAATTGTGTTAAAAAAAAAATGTATCACTTTTATTGCTGTCACAAGGAATGTAAACATCCCTTGTGACAGTAATAGGTGATGACAAGTACTTTTTATGGAGGGATCGGGGGTCTAAAAGACCCCCGATCCCTCCTTTGCACTTCACAGTATTCAGATCGCTGAAAACGGCGATTCTGAATACTGTGTATCTTTTTAAAACCAGCGCCATTGGCAGCCGAGTAAGCGGGAAGTGACATCATGACGTCGCTTCTGTGTTTACAATTAGAAGGCTGGAACGAAGCCGCCCACAGCTTCCTTTCAGCCCGCCCCCAGCCGCCGGAGGCACCTGATTGGTCAACGGGCATCTCGATGGTACGGGAGGCCCAGTAAGAGCGGGAGGGGGGGCATCCCCTCCCGCTGCTCCGGTACAACAGCCGAGCGGCTTTTTGCCGCATCGGCTGTTATATCTGGATAGCCGATCGCCCGCTGTAAACAACGGTACCAGGATGATGCCTGCAGCTGCGGGCGTCATCCCGGTATAACCCCAGAAAGCCGAGTACGCACATCTGCGTACGCTCGGCGGGAAGGGGATATCATTATGTATCAATAAGTTGGTAATATAAGATATTGCCATAGATTACAAATGATGAGAAAAAAGTATTCTTTTAAATATATAAAATATGTGGCGCTGCTCTATCAGTCAGTAACAGTCAGACAATGAAGAAGCCTAAACCGTAAAAATCTGAGGTGGGAGATGAGGTAAAAATAAAATCCAACTCATAAATACAAGACAAAAAAATAATATAATAAAAGGCTAGGGACTAGTACCGCACAGGAGTCCCTCAGAAAAGACAACAATTCTGAAATGCAGAGGTAGGTAGGTGAATGACAATCCTTAAACGCTCAGTGAAAAATAAATAAATAAAATAAAATCAATAATAGACTATATCAGCCACCCTGCCTCAAGGGGAGTGACAATCAAAAAGAAACTTATAAATAAACTAAATAGCTTCTCAACCAAACTGCACAAAAAAACTTGGATAATAAGCAAAACACCAAATAAAACTTGAGGTGTACCGCAAGTAACAGCTAAAAATCAATAAATCTCTAGTGATGATAACATATCTTGAGAGTGAACCATAATAAACTATGTGCAAAAAGTGCAAAGAAATCTGAAACATGCAAAAATTCCATAATAATGTGAATCCACAGTATCAAAATATAATGCAAACAGTGAGAGATGGTGAAAACATAATATTCTAAATGCACTATAAATGAGTAATAAATGAATAAAATAATGAATAATAAATAATATGAGGACAGGCAATCCCACAACAGAGATGCCTTCCCACACAGTGACAATGGTGCAATTTAGTCCAATTTAGTGTCAAGGTTGGGATTCGAACCAGCGACCCTTCTTACTGCTAGGTGAAAGTGCTATCCACTACACCACTGTGCCGCCCAATGTATACAGCCACAGCAAATAGTCATGTTCATATAAATCTTAAAAAAACTGATTTGCTTTCTTTCTGCCTTGTTACAGGTAAATGGGTCGCTAAATAACTGAAGCCAGGATCAGAAAGAAAACCCCAGAGCTTGGATATTTAAATGAATAATTAGTAACAGCAGTACCCACCTTTCTGTCCTCACAGTTTTACTTTGGCCATTCCCATACATACTTTTTAAATTGGGCTGCATTTGCAAATTTTCCATATTGTAATACAATGGGTCTTAATCAATGTTTCCACCACCCATGCAAGTCAATGGTGTAGGACACTGATAATCCCCTTAGGTATGTAACCACTGACACCAACACCTGGGAATTCCTTTTCCTGCTGATCAAAGCTTGCACAGTCTTTTTCCTCTCACTGACCACCAATGTAAAGGGCATTCATCCTCCATCTGGCCACCAATGTAACAGGTATTCTTCCTTCCACTGATCACCAATGTAAGGGTTATTCTTCCTTCCTGGTGATATCAGGGATATTCTTTCTCCCAGTGACCTGTAATATAAGGTAAATCATTTTTTCCAATGACCACCAGTGCAAGAGGCATACTTCCTTCCATAGACCATTACATAGAGGGGCATTCTTCTTCCCACTGACCACTAGTACAAATAATATTCTTCCTCCCACTGGCCATCAATGTAAGGAGTATCCTTCCTCCAACTAACCCCCAATATATGCAGGCATTTTTCCCTTTACTGAGCCCAAATCTTGGGGCCTTTTACTGACCAACAGTGTTGGCGCATTCTCTTACCTCTGTATGTATGTAAGGACTATATTATACATATCCTGAAAATGGCAAACTATGGGAAAAGGAAGCAGCTCCCAAGAATTAACATCATAAAGGAAAAGAAGAATCTTTGAGCTGAATTATGCCTAACAAAGAGAAGACGGGACTGAATTTTTTTGTTACTTTAAAGCGTACTTAAACATTAACAATTAAATTCTTTTGTTTGGTTTGTTTAAACTACCATTGAAAGAGTATTCATATCTGTTCTATAAGTGCATAAAAGAACAGCTGATTAGAAATCTAGTAAGATGACAACTTCCTTTGCCTCTGCTTCACTGTTATCAGTTGGCATTGTTCGCAATTGAGCTATATCTTTTCATGTGACAACACTGAAGAAATTACACTTTTCTACGACGTAAAGTAGTGAGTGTAAGCTTGTAGTGAGTGTACAGCTTGTATAACAGTGTAAATTTGCCGTCCCCTCAAAATAACTCAACACACAGCCATTAATGTCCAAACCCCTGGCAACAAAAGTGAGCACACACCTCAGTGAAAATGTGCAAATTGGGCCCAAAGTGTCAATATTTGTGTGGCCACCATTATTTTCCAGCACTGCCTTAACCCACTTGGGCATGGAGTTCACCAGAGCTTTACAGGTTGCCACTGGAGTCCTCTTCCATTCCTCCATGACGAAATCACAGAGCTGGTGGTGTCAGAAACCATGAATCAGACCGAGACAGAAGTGCAGTTAAAATCAAACTTGTTTAATAATTAATAATAGTAAAAGGTAAACAGGGCAACGTAGTCAAATCATAGCCAGAGTTCGGTGACGCAAATGGATAGTCAGTCAAGCAAGGACGTCAGGGAGCCAGAGATCAGCATACTTCAGGACAGGCCAGGAAATCAGGAACCTGGAGAATCAGCATAGTGGAACAGCAAGCAGGATCAGGAACCAGAAGGGACATCAGCCAAGCAAGTCTTACACAGGTACACAGGAGAGAGTCTCTGGATGTGTTGACCAAGACGAAGGCAGAGAATTACTGAACTGAACAGCTTAAGTAACCAGCAGGACTGACAAACAGGATATCATCATCAGGTGTGTCACTGTGGAAAAGATTGGAGCTGGCAATTAACCGACAGCTGAGCGGTCTGCTCTGAGAAAAGGGCTGAGCCCAGCCCTGACAGGTGGATGTTAGAGACCTTGCTCTCCTCTGCCTTCCATTTGAGGTTGCCCCACAGATGCTCAATAGGGTTTAGGTCTGGAGACATGTTTGGCCAGTCCATCACTTTTACCCTCAGCTTCTTTAGCAAGGCAGTAATCGTCTTGGAGGTACCCCCTCCCCCTCGGAGGTCCACCAGGTTTGAGGGGAAAACGTCTATGGAAAGCACGGAGGAGGACAGGGGCATGTATGTCCGAGGATGAGAACCAAGTGTGTACCGTACCCTTTCCAATGCACCAGGTACTGTATGCGCCTACGGAACCTACAGGAGTCAACAATGGACTGTACTTCATACTCCTCATGGTTCTCAATCTGTACTGGGTAAGGATGTGGCACCGAGGTGGTAAAGCGGTTGCAGACCTAAGGTTTTAATAAGGAGACATGGAATACATTTGAGATACACATATTAGAAGGAAGGTCTAAAGCGTAAGCCACTGGGTTAATCCTGCAGAGAATACGGAAAGGTCCAATAAACCGAGGTACCAACTTCAGTGAGGGCACATGGAGTCGGAGGTTGCGGGATGACAGCCAGACCCCATCCCCAACCTGGTAGGAAGGTGCAGGCAGGCGTCTGCGGTCAGCATGGAGTCTGTACCTATCATTGGAATGTCGCAAAGCCTCCTGGACTTGCGCCCAAGTGGAACGAAGACCACGGAGCTGCTACTCTAATGCAGGGATGCTCTGCGGAACAAATGAGTCAGGCAACATGGAAGGTTGGAAACGGGGAAGCAGAATTCAAGGCACTATTGTGAGCAAACTCCGCCCAAGGTAAGAGGTCTGACCAGTTGTTATGATGGTCAGAAATAATAGTATTTTTATAACAGCTTACCTGTAAAATCTTTTTCTTTTGGGGGCGTGGCTTGGATGGCTTCCCGAGCAGACGTGTCTCACTGAAGCTCCCGCTCCGGCTTGCCTGCATAGAGCTGGAACCTGCATCTCTCCGCCACTAATTATGGGCAAACCGCGCAAAAACAAGGAACCGGACCCCAGAGGACATGCTACCCGTTCCTCCTCGGTCCCCCCGCCACTCATTACCGAGTATTTCGGGCAGGGAGCTATGGCCGGATACCACGAGGCCAAGATGACGCCAGCGCCACACGCAGCAATCTCTCAATCTCCTCCTCTGCAAGCCTCCCTGGACCGCAGGAGCAACAGGTACGGATCCGAGGGTGACTTACCCACTACCCACTCTCCGATCCCCCCTGCTGACCTTTCAAATCGGCCCCCCCTCCGGAGGTCATATACTGGGCAGCCTATCGCAGACTTTTCCCCCATGCCTCATAGGGCCTGCACCCTCTCTATCCTCCGGCCAGCCATCCCCCTCCTGGGACTCCTATGCTCCAGAATGGGACCCCCGCTCCCTGCCACAACGCTCCCAACTGCACAGGGACAGAGCCCCCTCTCTCTCCCCCCTCCAGAGGGACACGGTCCAGGCTCCAGCACCTTCCCAAGCCCATCAGGATCCCAGGGGGCTTATTCACACACGAAGAGCCCGCAAGGCCCATTGCTAACTAAGCACTCCAGCACTACTCCCCCTTCACTACCACCTCAGAGGGGACCCCCCATGCCAGCTTCCTATTCAGCTGTAGTGCAGGGCTCCCATGCCCACATTACATCAGATTTTGACCCTGACCCTGAAGCATGTACATCTTGGCGAGATTACGTCCGTTGTATGCCCACAAAACAGGACTTCCGTATGCTAATTCAAGAAGTGCGGGACACTTTTAGAACTGAGATTAGCATGCTTCACACTGATCTTCACCAATTGTCCACTAAAGTCGCATCCTTAGAGGAAGAAACAAACGACACCAAATTTGAAATCTCACAAATACATGATCGCTTAACTTCACAAGCCACCACCCTTAGAGACTTCCAACGCCACCTTGAGAACCTCGACAATAGAGGTAGGCGTAACAATATTAGGGTCAGAGGCCTACCGGAGGCGACACAAGAAGAAGACCTGAATGTGACTTTGCAAGCCATTTTCAATAGCATTCTAGGTCGCCTGGAACACCAGCGAGTTAAGCTGAATCGGGCACACCGAGTTTTACGTCCCCGTGGGCCAGGATCCCGCCCACGAGACGTGATCTGCAGGGTACACAACTACACCCTCAAAGAGGACATTATGAGAAAGGCGCGAAATATGCATGCCATTGATTTTGATGGGGCTTCCCTACAACTTTTCCCAGACCTCTCATGGATCACCCTTCAACAAAGAAGATCTTTGCAACCACTCCTCACCCTGTTAAGGGAAAATGACTTCCGCTATCACTGGGGTTTCCCCTTTAGCCTCACGGCCAAAAAAGATGGAAAATCCACAACCCTCCGATACCCGGAGGATCTTCAATTTTTCTGCAGAGAATTGGATATTCCGGTACCACCTACCCCTGGTTCGGAACCGTTGCCAGCACCCCCACCTCGCCCAGAACCGTGGATCCAAGTCGCAGGCAGGAAACGCACAAGACCGCGATCTGGGGGTCCTTCCCCACCACCTCGTCAGAGATGAACTGCTGCTCATTTGAATTCCTTCCTTGCCTAGATGTCTGACTCCAGATTTACACGGTCTGTCTCTTCCTGTTTCTCTGCCTGATAACCCGGAGACATATCCTGCTTATCCTACTCATCTATAGTATGGACCTACTCAGCAACCAGATTCTCTCTCAAGTTAACAACACATGTATGATTGTGATTATAAGGTTTAGATAGGACTTGTATAGCTAGCCGGGTTATGCCATCCTCCCCCCCATGCTCCTCCTCTTTCTCACACTCCCTCTTCTTCCCTACCCTCTCCTCCTTTTCTCCCTTCCTTCTCCTCCCCTTCTCCCCCCTTCCCTTCCCCTTTCCATCTCACCCCTCCTGCATCTACCTACGCCCATTCACTTACTCTCTCTCTCTCCCCTTCCTCTTATTTTCTGTCTCTATTATAAGACGTTCCTATCACATTTACTTCCCCATATGACAAATCTCTTTAATTCATTTCTTTCTGACACACCCATCCCCAGAGATATGCAAAACTCCTACCTGACACTAATCCCAAAACCAGGGAAAGACCACACTCTGATAGACTGATAGCACTTCTCAATACAGACTTAAAAATTTTTACGAAACTACTGGCAAATAGATTAAACAACTTCATGCCATCCCTGGTCCATAGGGACCAGGTGGGCTTTATCCCTTGTCGACAGGCTGGGGATAACACCCGTAGGGTTATTGATCTGGTGGAGGTCGCGAACAGGAATACAATGGAGGCAATACTGCTCAGCCTGGATGCCGAAAAAGCCTTTGACAGGCTAGGCTGGCCTTTCCTGTTCGCGACTCTCAACCGGGCTGGTATTGAGGGCCCATTCCTCCGAGCTATCACCCATCTATACTCGGCCCCAACAGCCCAGGTTCGTACTAACTTTGCCAGTTCTCCTACCTTTCTGATCTCTAATGGGACCCGTCAAGGTTGTCCACTCTCCCCTCTTTTATATGCCCTATGCATTGAGCCGCTAGCAGCCCATATCAGAAATACCCCAAGTATTCATGGTATTCCAGTCCGTACTAGAGATTTTAAGATATCCCTATTTGCGGATGATGTCCTCCTCACTCTCACCCAACCTCGCATATCTCTCCCGAACTTACAAGTGGAGCTGGAGAGATATAGCACCCTGTCAGGGATCTACCAGCACCAGACCGGGGCGCTTGCATGCGCCTATGCGCCGGCGCGCCCCTGTACAGACGCGGCATCAAACTGCTGCTGTTGCTGTGCATCAGCGCGGCGCTCCGGCACGCGCGGGTGCATGCGTTCGCGCCGGTTTGGCGCCATTGAGCACATAAAAGTTCCCCTGTTCCATGGGAACATCGCTGCTTCGTCTCAGCTCTGTGATTCTGTTTGAACCTGCACCTGATTGTCTGCTACCTGATTTGACCCGGCTTGTTTGACCATCCGACCTGCTCCAAACCCGACCCGGCCTGCCTGACCACTCTGCTGTCTTTACCTGCTACCGTTGCCAACCTCTGCTTGTTCACCGACTCTGCCTCTGCCTGCCGTGATTACCCGTATCAGCTACCTGCCGACCCGGACCGTCTGACCCTGCTTGTGCCTGCTACTCCCCCTTGCTGTTGCACCTTCAGCTTCAGCTCCTGTGATCTCTCACCTCCAGTGTGTCAAGTCTGCTGTTGCTTCCAGTCTCCACCTCACCTGCAGTCCAGCCATCCCAGGAGGGATCTCTGCCTCAACATCAGAGACTATACTCCAACAGGCACTCCTACCCCACTGCGCTCAGGAGACCACTGTCCCCACTCCAGTGGCTCCTAAACCAGCGTTGTATGAGAGGTCTTCTCCTACAAGTCAGGCTCTACTACCAGGTACCTAACACACCCTCTCGGGTTATAAAATTAACAGTTCTAAGATGGAGGTTCTTCCTCTTAATTTATCCCCCCATACACTTTCAACACTTTCACAAACATTCCCATACTCTTGGCGGTCCTCTTCTTTAAAATACCTGGGAGTACATATTTCACCCACATACGATACTCTATACAAGGCCAACTTCCCCCAAATGTTCGCCTCTATCAGAGCCTCCCTAACTAAATGGAAATCTCTGAAACAATATAGCTAAGTATTATCTAGCAGCTCAATTAAGGCCTATAGCCTCCTGGTGCACCCTACATGCTTACAATAGGTGAACACAGATAGAAAAGTTGTGGCTAGCCCCCATACACCCAAACTCCATGCTTTGGAGCTCTGATATACCTCCCGGCAGCGTACAATTGCTAGGACCAATGGCTCTCTTACGTACACTATGGCGACTGGCCAAATTGAAATATCCGCTCTCCACCACATCTTCCCCAGTCACTTCATTCCTATTTACACCCAATATCCCTGACAGCTTAACCTCACAGATGTCCCATTTCTGGATGGATAACAGGCCAACAGGCACTCCTACCCCACTGCGCTCAGGAGACCACTGTCCCCACTCCAGTGGCTCCTAAACCAGCGTTGTATGAGAGGTCTTCTCCTACAAGTCAGGCTCTACTACCAGGTACCTAACACACCCTCTCGGGTTATAAAATTAACAGTTCTAAGATGGAGGTTCTTCCTCTTAATTTATCCCCCCATACACTTTCAACACTTTCACAAACATTCCCATACTCTTGGGGGTCCTCTTCTTTAAAATACCTGGGAGTACATATTACACCCACATACGATACTCTATACAAGGCCAACTTCCCCCAAATGTTCGCCTCTATCAGAGCCTCCCTAACTAAATGGAAATCTCTGAAACTGTCCCTTTTTGGTAGACTTGCAACCTTGAAGATGACAATACTACCTAGACTTCTATATCTTTTTGAGACGCTCCCTATTCCCATCCCGTGCTCACACCTAAAAAAACTTCAGGGTGACCTGATAAACTTTTTCTGGAATTACAAAAGACACCGCGTTGCTAGATCGGTTCTATATGCTCCACGCAACCAAGGTGGACTGGCGTTCCCCAATATAGCTAAGTATTATCTAGCAGCTCAATTAAGGCCTATAGCCTCCTGGTGCACCCTACATGCTTACAATAGGTGAACACAGATAGAAAAGTTGTGGCTAGCCTCCATACACCCAAACTCCATGCTTTGGAGCTCTGATATACCTCCCGGCAGCGTACAATTGCTAGGACCAATGGCTCTCTTACGTACACTATGGCGACTGGCCAAATTGAAATATCCGCTCTCCACCACATCTTCCCCAGTCACTTCATTCCTATTTACACCCAATATCCCTGACAGCTTAACCTCACAGATGTCTTATTTCTGGATGGATAAGGCCATGTTCCGTTATGGACAACTAATTGACCCTAAAACCAGAATGCTACGATCCTTCCAAGAACTGCAAGAGACTTTTGACATCCCCAAACAGGCCTTTTTCAGTTACCTACAAATACGCCACTATGCACAATCACTGAGGTCGAATTTAAGATTTTCTCCCCTGACAGACTTTGAAAAGCTATGTTTAGAGGGTTCGTCCCCTAAGGGCATGATTTCCCGCACCTATCAGATACTGGTCACTGACATCTCACCAGATGGGCCGCGACACCCATATATGGCTAAGTGGGAGCAGGCATTGGGCACAGACTTATCCTTAAAGACCTGGCAATCCATATGGACCCAGGCTACTAAAAGCTCCATATGCACACTTTATAAAGAGAATCAATATAAGATTCTATTTCATTGGTATCAGACCCCTGACCTGCTCCACTCCATATACCTCATGGCTGACTCCCGCTGTTGGAGATGTTATAAGGATAGGGGAACATTATTTCATGTCTATTGGACCTGCCCTCTAATCATCCCCTACTGGGGTATGGTACAATCCCTACTCCAGACCATCTTTGATGTTGAAGTGCTCCTTGATCCGAGGATTTTTTTCTTGGGCCTTCCACCTGCCACCTTCTCTAAAATATCCAAAAAACTCTTAGCCCATGTGCTTACTGCAGCACGCTGTTTGGTGGCTCTAAAGTGGAAAAAAAGAGAAACCCCCTCACTCACTGAACTGCATTCCAGGATCAGAGATGTCAAGAGAATGGAATATCTTACGGCCTCATTAAATGATACTCTTGAAAAGCATAACCGTATTTGGGAACCCTGGGTTCTGTTGGAGACTCCTGCGACCTAATGATATGTGTCATTTATGTATTTATGACCCATCCCCCACCGACTTGTTCCGGGTTCTGGAGATGGGTGGCCGTCCCCCTCCCCTTCTTCCTCCTTTCTCTACTCTTTTCTTTCTTTTTTCTTTTTGTGAATTTATACATTTATGCAAAGGGTACTAACGGATATACTGTTTGAGATGTATTATAATCCAGTAAACCCACTTTATTTTCTCACTAACTGTTTATATTGAAAGGCTTCGCCGCCCAATGTTTGGGCGATTATGTGCCAAGTTGAAATGTGACATTGCGATCTCTTTCTCTCCCTGTACCCAATGCTATAATGCTGTATTGTTTTTCTGTGAAAAAAATAATAAAAATGGTCAGTTATAAAAAAAAAAAATAATAATTCTTTTGAAGTACATCACAGGACACAGAGCCATAGTAATTACTATGTGGGTTATAGCCCACCTTCAGGTGCTGGACACTGGCACACCCTAAACAGGAAGTTGCCTCTCTATAAAACCCCTCCCATGCGGGAGTATCTCAGTTTTGTAGCAAAATAATACACGTGTATACTAGAAAGAGGGGTAGGACCTCTGTGTCCTATGATGTACTTCAAAAGAAAAGGATTTTACAGGTAAGCTGTTATAAAAATCCTATTTTTTTTAATCATACATCACGGGACACAGAGCCATAGTAATTACTATATGGGATGTCCCAGAGCAATGCCAACTGAGGGAAGGGAGACACAACAAAAGTAGGGCACCATGAGATCAGAGGACTTATACTGCTGCCTGCAGTACACTGCACCCAAAGGCGACATCCTCATGTCTTTATACATCCACTTGATAGAATCTGGTAAATGTATGGATTGAAGACCAAGTTGTGGTCTTGCAGATTTGAGCCATGGAGGCTTGGTGATGCACTGCCCACGAAGCACTAACAGCCCTAGAGGAGTGCGCTTTGATTTAAGAGGGTGGAAACTACCTCTTTAAACCATAAGCTTGAATGATTACTTGTCGAATCCATTTAGAAATAGTAGATTTTGATGCTACCTGTCCTCTTTAAGGACCTTCAGGCAACACAAACAAAACATCCGTTTTCTGAATCTGAGCAGTCGCCTTTAAATAGACTTTGACTGCTCTCACTACATCAAGAGAATGTAGTGATTTTTCTTCCAGTGAACAGGGTTCTGGAAAAAAATGAAGGTAGAACAATATCCTGGTTTAGATAAAAAACCTGATACTATCTTCGGTAAAAAGTTAGGATGAGGACGCAATACTACCTTATCCTTGAAAACAATAATAATATGGCTCTCTACAAGAAAGAGCAGCCAATTCTGATACCCTTCTTGCAGCAGATATGGTTACCAGAAAAAATAATTTCCTTGTCAAAAAAGACCAGGGGAATCTGTCATATCAGCCCCCAAAAAAAGCCTGTTTTGTAATGCTGACAAAACTAAATTCAAGTCCCAAGGGTTCAGGGGTGACCTAACCGGAGGTTAAACCGTGTTACCCCCTGAATAAAGTTACGAACCAAAGAATGCGAATACCGATAAGGCCGAGACCTGTCCTTAGAAAGCACTCAAGGTCAGCTTTATTTCTCACCCCATCTGCAGAAAGTCAAGGATTCTACCTTTGACCTATTTCCTGGGGTGCAACCCCTGGTTTCACACCAGGAGACATATGCTTCCCAGACTCCATAATATATAACCCTTTCATGACTAAGCCTATTTTTGAAATGTGGTGTTTACAAGTTAAAATCCGTATATTTTTTGCTAGAAAATTACTTAGAGTTCCCAAACATTATATATATTTTTTTAGCAGAGAATCTAGAGAATAAAATGGCGATTGTTGCAATATTTTATATCACACGGTATTTGTGCAGCGGTGTTTTGAACGCAAATTTTTGGAAAAGGGACAATTTCATGAATTTTAAAAAATCCAAACAGTAAAGTTACCCCAATTTTTTTGTATAAGGTGAAAGATGATGTTACGCCGAGTAAATAGATACCAAACATGTCACCCTTTATAATTGCACGCACTCGTGGAATGGCGACAAACTACGGTACCTATGAATTTCCATAGGCGACGCTTTAAATTTTTTTTACGGTTACCAGGTTTGAGTTACAGAGGAGGTCTAGGGCTAGACTTATTGCTCTCGCTTTGACGATCGCGGCAATATCTCAGATGTGTGATTTGAACACCGTTTACATATGCGGGTGCGACTTCCGTATGCGTTTTCTTCGCTGCGCGAGCTCGCGGGGACGGGGGCACTTTTAAAAAAAAAATTTGTATTTATTTTTTTTATTTTATTGCTGTCACAAGGAATGTAAACATCCCTTGTGACAGTAATAGGTGGTGACAGGTACTCTTTATGGAGGGATCGGGGGTCTAAAAGACCCCCGAACCCTCCTTTGCACTTCACAGTATTCAGATCACCAAAAACGGCGATTCTGAACACTGTATATTTTTTTAAAACCGCCCCCATTGGCAGCCGAGTAAACGGGAAGTGACGTCATGACGTTGCTTCCGCGTTTACATTGAGAAGGCTGGAACGAAGCCGCCCACAGTTTCGTTCCAGCCCACCCCCAGCCGCCGAAGGCGGCCGATTGGACACCGGGCTTCCCGATCGCACGGGAGGCCCAGTAAGAGCGGCGGGAGGTGGCGGGAGGGGGGGGGATGTCCCCTCCCGCTCCTCCGGTATAACAGCTGAGCGGCTTTTAGCCGCATCGGTTGTTATATACGGGTAGCCGATCGCTGGCTCGAAACAACGGTACCGGGATGATGCCTGCAGATTTTCCTGTGTGCAGCCTTTACAGAGAGCTTGTTTCCATGCCTTGGCCACAGTAAATTAGTTTCTACTAGAATAAAGTGGATTAGCCTTTGAGTGGGAGCAGAGATCTCTGGAATCACGGCATTGAGGAGGGCAGCCATCGGGGTCCTGAGGATCTGGCAATCAGCGAGCTTGTCGATAACATTCAAGATTTTTCTCAAAAAAGGGCGTATTTTGGGGCATTCCCACCAAATGTAGGACATTGTTCCCGAAAGTTGGCAACCTCTAAAGCATAGGCATGAAGGCCTTGTGAACTGCCCACGAGGTCTTCGCAGAGGTTCCCTCAATATTGTTGAATTTAAAGTATTCCTTTAAAGGTTTCTCAATCATGGTGACTATGATTGGATCAGAGAGGAGGGACTGATTCAGTCTCCAGTGCCTCTGTCCAGGCTTTGGAGAGAGAAGGCGAATGGTAATTATCACTAGTGAGTGGTCTGACAGGACCTAATGTAGGAGTTTAAGACAAGTGGGATAGTGTGTGTAGGAATCAGAATATGCTCAATCCTGGCATATGTGTTGTGTGGGGTAGAGTAGTGCAGGAAATCTCTTGTTGAGGGATATAGTTCTCTCCAGACATCAGCTAGGTCCTGTGTGTGTGTGTATTAGTTTAACTATCTTGTGATTTACTATGGGTAGGTGGGTAAGCCAGGCTCTGGGTGGCTTAGATTTATCTACTCCCTGATCAAAGGCGACACTGGAGTCACCCCCCAGGATGACTGTGCCTTCCAACATGGGGATAAGGGTGTCAAAGAGACATGAGAAGAATGCCTCCTGTCCCTTGTTAGGGGTATTATAGGACACCAGGGAATACATTTGTCCCTCAATCATCCCCGTAACTAAAAGGAAGCTACCCTCTGGGTCTTTAGTATCTGAGATCCAGTTAAACTTGCATGATTTTGAAAAGACGATGGCTACCCCTTTGGTTTTATTTTCTGTATTTGCTAGGAAAAATCTAGGGAATTGGGCATGTAGGAATGTAAGACTGTACCAAACCGGAAAATGAGTCTCCTGGAGCATAACTACATCCAGGTTCATAGATTTATAGGCGTCAAAAACTTTCCTACGTTTGAGAGGAGAGTTTATACCCTGATTGTTGTGGGAGGCGACCCTTAGAGTGTTTTGTGTGGAGCTAGCCATGGGAACAGAGGTGAGGGGTGCGGATGAATCCATTGTTACTTACCATAGGGAGTCTTCTCCAGTATAGGTGTGTGGAAGGAGTTTTCAGTTGGAGCAAGCCAGGTGCGATGACTATCTGCTGGAGACAATAATTCTATAATTAGAAGATGCATGATGGACCAGGAGAGAGAGCGAGAGAGAGCGAGAGAGAGAGAGAGGGAAAGTAGGAGGGGTGAATTCTCCCTAGGCAGGTAACTGACCCCTGGGAGCCATCTTACACAAAAAAGGTAGGTTATCTGAGCTAAATAGTCTCTGATTTCCTATCCCCCGTAGACCTGAAGTAATCCAGCTAATAGGAGGAGGCACATGGGTACCAGGGCGCCTATTAGAAAAATAACATTATAGCTGTGTCAAAAAAATAACCACAAAAAGGCAAAAAACATACCAAGAACAGCAACTATTCAGAAGAGTAATAGTAATAGGAAATAAATTGACCCTGGAGCTTATTCCCAAAGAGATTCTCCCTCCCCCTTGACATACATACATATATATATATATATATATATATATATATATATATATATATATATATATATATATGTCAAGGGGGTGTCATAGCCTGCTGGAAAAATTAGGATATCTTCGAGATAAACCACCACACATAACTGCAACAAATCTCGGAGGACATCGTTGATAAATTCCTGGAAAACTGCCGGCGCGTTGCAAAGGCCAAATGGCATTACGAGGTACTCATAATGGCCTGTTCTGGTATTAAATGCAGTTTTCCATTCGTCGCCCTCCTTGATTGAATACCTCTCTCAAATCCAGCTTTGTGAAAACCGTTGCTCCCTTGAGGCGGTCCGTAATCAACGGAGTTGGATAAGCATTCTTAATCATAAAACAATTGAGACCCCTATAATCAATATAAGGTCTCAGTTCACCACTCTTCTTCACAAAGAAGAAACCAGCACCAGCAGGAGACGAGGACTTGCGGATGAATCCTCGAGAAAGTGCATCTGCAACATACTACTCCATGGCCTTATCCTCCGAGACCGACAAAGGGTAAACCCAGCCACGAGGGGGTATGACACCAAGTTGAAGGTCAATTGCGCAATTATATGATCGGTGTGGAGGCAAACTACTGGCTTAACTTTTGTCAAAGACGTTGCTAAAATCGCGGTACTCCTCCGGCAGGGAGGAGAGTGAAGAGGTGCATGGGACCTTAGCCCCATTTTGGAAACATGTCTTGCTGCATTGCGGCGACCAGGAGAGAACCTCAGCATGAAGCCAATCAAAAGAGGGGTTGTGCCTCTGTAACCAAGGAGTACCAGGGCCTCATTGTTCCACGCAACCTCTGCTGCCAGAGTACGGAATTCAATGGCATAAAGCCAACAGTTCTTGTATTCTGTTTAAAGGACATGAGGCACTTGGCAGCAGAAGCGGAGCGTGCGGGACTGTCAAATACCCTTTTAAAGGAAGCCACAAACTCTGGGTTACTCAGGACAACGGGTTTTTGCATCTCCCATAGAGGGTTTGGCCAGGCCAAGGCTCTCTCAAAAAGCAATGATATCACAAAACCTACTTTGCTTCTGTCTATAGCAAACGCTTGGGGCAGCATCTCGAAGTATATCTTAACCTGATTGAGAGACCCTCTGCATTGAACTGGATCGCCCCCAAATCGCTGGGGAAGCAGGGTGGAACCAGACATACCTCTTATAGAGGTAATACTCGAGGCGGGTGCCTGCACAGAGACTGGAGCAGCAGCGGGGAGGGCCTGCAACACAGGTTGTACCAAAGCAGCCATAGTGGGAGATTCCAATTGAGCCGTGTGATTCAGAAGCGTACTTATATGAAAAAGTGCAGCTCTAAAAAATGTTTAAATAATATATAAGATATATTACAACCAGTAATGTTTTACAAATATGTGATACCACGTGAAAATATCGTGTAAAAATAGTGATGTAAATTGTATGAAACTAGTCCTTAAATAAGTGACACATATATTCAGTCCATAAAAGTAATGCAACAAAATGTGACACAGGAAAAGTAGAAAGTGTGTTTATGGAGATCTACCATTGCTCTGAATGGAGGCTTACCGGAAAAAATGGACCCAGGTGGGCTTATACCCACTGGGTCAGTCAGGCTTGTAAAGTGGGGATCCTTATTGGCAGCTACCACAGAAGGCACGGTTCAAGGTGGCCCGGTTGCTTGTACATATAAGTACATTCCTGTGCAAGATTAGATTGCTTGTTATGTGTCAGCTGCTCATTTAATGTATACTAGACAGCGCAATATATATACACTTTTGTGTGATTCAGGAGCGTCTGAAACGCTAAGGCAAACGGATCCATATGGTGATCCTGCTCATACAACCTGGAAAAAATATTACCAACAAGTGAATTGACTGCATCTTCTGAATTCATGGCCTTCGTCTACTGTCAGAAACCATGAATCAGACCGAGACAGAAGTGCAGTTAAAATCACACTTGTTTAACTGCTTGCTGCCCGCCCACCGTCAAATGACGGCGAGGCAGTGCAGCTCTGGTTCTGGGATGCCGTCATATGATGGCGTCCCGGAATGGCCACTCGGACGCGCAGCGCGGCGATCGTGGTCACGCTGTGTTGCTAGGACACAGCGCGACCCCGATCTCTGCGGCTCTTTAACCATGTGATCGGCTGTGTCCAATCACAGCAGGTCACATGTAAACACGGAGATGCCGGTAATCGGCTCTCCTCGCCTCACAATGACAGAGTGTGTGGCGAGGAGAGCCGATCAGCGGCATCTCCACACAGGGGGACATCTAGGAATGTAATCAGGGCACTGATCATCAGTGCCCTGATTACAATATAGTGTCACCAGTTTCCACCATTGCCAGCAATCAGTGCCCACCAGTGGCAGCAATCACTGCCCACCACTTCCCACAAGTGCCACCAATCAATACCCATTAGCGATGCCAGTCAATGCTGGCAATCAGTGCCGCCTATTAGTGCTGCCCAGCAATGCCCATAACTGCTGTTGATCAGTGCCCACCAGTGCCGCCTATCAGTGCCCACCAGTAGGGCGTATTAGTGCCCATCAGTGCCACCTAACAGTGCCCATCAGTGTCGCCTATCAGTGCATATCAGTGCCCATAAGTGTGGCATATTAGTGCCTCCTCATCAGTGCCACCTCATCAGTGCCAAATAAGGGCCACCTCATCAATGTCCACCAGTTCAGCCCATCAGTGCCGCCTCATCAGCGCACATCAGTGAAGGTGAAAAATTACTTGGTTACAAAATTTACTGAGAGAAAAAAAGTAAAAAAGATTTTTTTTCCAAATTTTTGGTCTTTTTTTGCAAAAAATAAAAAACCCAACAGTGATGAAATACCACCAAAAGAATGCTCTATTTGTGTGAAGAAAATTATAAAAAATGTGTTTGGGTACAGTGTAGCACGACCGCGCAATTGTCATTCAAAGTGTGACAACGCTGAAAGCTGAAAAATGGGCAGGAAGGGGGTGTAAGTGCCCGGTAGGCAAGTGGTTAATAATAATAATAGTAAAAGGTAAACAGAGCAACGTAGTCAAATCATAGCCAGAGTTCGGAAACGGAACAGATAGTCAGACAAGCCAGGACATCAGGGAGCCAGAGATCAGCGTACTTCAGGACAGGCCAGGAAATCAGGAAACCGAAGAATCAGCGTAGTGGAACAGCAAGCAGGATCAGGAACCAGAAGGGACGTCAGCCAAGCAAGTCTTACACAGGAACACAGGAGAGAGTCTCTGGGTGTGTTGACTAAGGTGAAGGCAGAGAGGAACTGAACTGAACATCTTAAGTAACCAGCAGGACTGACGAACAGGATATCATCATCAGGTGAGTCACTGTGGAAAAGATTGGAGCTCGCAATTACCGTATTTATCGGCGTATAACACGCACTTTTTTCCCCTTAAAATCAGGGGAAAGTCGCAGGTGCGTGTTATAAGCCGATCCCCATGCGATCCGACCTGTCATATTTTCAAAATCGCCGTTTGCGATTTGAAAATGGCGCCGCCGGCGCCGAAATACACAGAGCCGGTCCTCGGCTCTTTCCGGCGGCTGTCGTTCATTTTCGGCTCCACTCGTAGTCCCGAGCGGAGCTATCCGAACCTACTCGGCTAGGTTCGGATAGCTCCGCTCGGGACTACGAGTGGAGCCGAAAATGAACGACAGCCGCCGGAAAGAGACGAGGACCGGCACTGTGTATTTCGGCGCCGGCAGGGCCATTTCCAAATCGCGATCGGCGATTTTGAAGCCCAGAATGGCTGGGATCACTGGGGGAAGGCTGCACTGGGGAAAGCTGCACTGGGGAAGACTGGACTGGGGAAGGCTGCACTGGGTAAAGCTGCACTGGGGAAGACTGCACTGGGGAAGGCTGCACTGGGTAAAGCTGCACTGGGGAAGTCTGCACTGGGGAAGTCTGCACTGACAAGGCTGCACTGGGGAAGTCTGCACTGACAAGGCTGCACTGGGGAAGTCTGCACTGACATGGCTGCACTGACATGGCTGCACTGACAAGGCTGCACTGACAAGGCTGCACTGACAAGGCTGCACTGACATGGCTGCACTGACAAGGCTGCACTGACATGGCTGCACTGACAAGGCTGCACTGACAAGGCTGCAATGATGGGCGTTTAAATGTAAGTTTTTTTTCCCTTCAACTTCCCTCCTAAAAGTTTTTTTTTCCTTAAAATTCCCTCCTAAATTGGGGTGCGTGTTATACGCCGGTGCGTGTTATACGCCGATAAATACGGTAACTGACAGCTGAGTGGCCTGCTCTGAAAAGGAAGGGCTGAGCCCAGCCCTGACAGGTGAATGTTAGAGACTTGCTCTCCTCTACCTTCCATTTGAGGATGCCCCACAGATGCTCGATAGGGTCTGGAGACATGTTTGGCCAGTCCATCACTTTTACCCTCAGCTTCTTTTGCAAGGCAGTGGTCGTCTTGGAGGTTTGGGTTTGTTATCATGTTGGAATACTGCTTGCGGCCCAGTCTCCGAAGGGAGGGGATCATGCTCTGCTTCAGTATGTCACAGTACATGTTGGCATTCATGGTTCCCTCAATGAATTGTAGCTCCCCAGTGCCAGCAGCACTCATGCAGCCCTAGACCATGACACTCCCACCACCATGCTTGACTGTAGGCAAGACAAACTTGTCTTTGTACTCCTCACCTGGTTGCCGCCACACACGCTTGACACCATCTGAACCAAATACGTTTATCTTGGTCTCATCTGACCACAGGACATGGTTCCAGTAATCCACGTCCTTTAGTCTGCTTGTCTTCAGCAAACCGTTTGCAGGCTTTCTAGTGCATCATCTTTAGACGAGACTTCCTTCTGGGATGACAGCCATGCAGTCCAATTTGATGCAGTGTGCGGCCTATGGTCTGAGCACTGACAGGCTGACCCCCCCACCCCTTCAACCTCTGCAGCAATGCTGGCAGCACTCATACATCTATTTCTCAAAGACAACCTCTGCATATGATGCTGAGCACATGCACTTAACTTCTTTGGTCGACCATGGCGAGGCCTGTTCTGAGTGGAACCTGTCCTGTTAAACTGGTGTATGGTCTTGTTCTGTTCTTGTGCTGCAGCTCAGTTTCAGGGTCTTGACAATCTTCTTATAGCCTAGGCCATCTTTATTTAGAACAACAATCCTCAGAGAGTTCTTTGCCATGAGGTGCCATGTTAAACTTCCAGTGACCAGTATGAGAGAGTGAGAGCAATAACACCAGATTTAACACACCTGCTCCCCATTCACAACTAAGACCTTGTAACACTAACGAGTCACATGGCACCAGGGAGGGAAAATGGCTAATTGGGCCTAATTGGGACATTTTCATTTAGGGGTGGGGTGTACTCACTTTTGTTGCCAGTGGTTTAGACATTAATGGCTGTGTGTTGAGTTATTTTGAGGGGACAGCAAATTTACACTGTTATACAAGCTGTATACTCAGTACTTTACATTGTAGCTAAGTGTAAGTTCCTCAGCTCTGTCACTTGAAAAGATATAATAAAATTTGTACAAAAATGTGAGGGGTGTACTCACTTTTGTGAGATACTGTATGTAGTGCACAAAACACTTCCCCACGTTTCATGAAGATAATGCAGGGGGGGGGGGGGGGTATTTTGTAGTCCCTGTGCTTGGGTGATAATGATGCTCCTCTTAAGTACAGCAGTGTTTCGCAAACTTTTTTCAGTCCAGGCACCCTTTAAAATGATGCACCCCATTCTAAAATGTAAAAAATGAAACTAAAACTAAAAGTTTTGCCTATAGTACTGCTTTAAGGTAAAAACCCTTTAGCCTTTACAACCACTTTAAGTGTACATACAGAATAATGTTTGTTCATATTCTTTGTTCTTCATTTAGCACATACCTGTACGTGGTGTTACTAGTTTATTAGTGCTGTGACATAATGGGGTTATTTACTAAAGCGGGAGAGTGCAAAATCTGGTGGAACCCTACATAGAAACCAATCAGCTTCCAGGTTTTATCGTCAATGCTTAATTGAACAAGCTGGAGTTAAGCTGGCAATACACCATACAATTTTCCTGTTCAATTTTCTTTAGATTTACCTTCAACTATGTAGTACAAGGGCCTGCCTGATTGCATCCAAATTGAAAGTGTTTAGGTTTGACCTCCTATTATATGGTTTTGGTAAATCTAAAGGAAAGTTGAACAGGAAAATTGAATAGTGTATGGCCAGCCTTAGAAGCTGTTATCATGAGTTTGGCCTTGTTGCTCTACATTCATGTACTGTATTTATATAACTTATTCCTATTCAGTCTTTTATTTTAGTCACGTGATATTTTTACAACTGAACTAAACATACTACTTTGCTTCCAACTGAGCATTGTGTATTTTGGGTCTCTCCTCTGTTTCCTACAAACACCATAGGATGCATTGTAATTACCCTTTTACCACTGATGTACCCACAAAACCTTGGATTGCAAAACAGAGAGAGAGATTGCCCTGCTATAGTTTCCAACGCTTTAGGTATTCCAAGACACCTTTACATGCCCCAGGATCTTATGTTTTCATTCTTAATATAAAATACATTTAAAAAAGATTCAGCAATGAAATTGAAACCCTTTCTTAATGTACACAGTTTATGTGCAATGTGCAAGCCCGTGAACTCGCCAACACTGTTCCCAAAAGACATACATTTTCAGGTGGTTTAAATCAGAATGTCATTTTTTTTGCAGACAAACCCTATATACTTTGATTGTATAAATATATTGCTATTTCCAAGTTACTTTATGTACATATCATGTGCAAGCTAGGAGAAAACATATATAGGTGTATATTTACAAAAAAAATTCCATATATAAACAGCTTTAAATGAAACTACGTCGTAGTACTGCACTTTGCTTTCTATAGATGGTATTTGTAATTTTTTTTTTCAGATTGATTGGTGGCTGCTAGAAATAGAGCACATAAAGAGTTAGCGCAAGAGGATCTCTTAAGTGATTATTTAATAACTATTTACACAATACACACAATACCAATGCTTTTTAGTGTTTAGCTTGTTTGATGCAATTTTAGAAACTTTCCTGGGAACTCAATTTTTTATGTGCCCTTCTGACTTTTAGACTTACAAATAATTTGTTTGACCGTCCAGCTTTAGAATTGCAAAATATGTTTATATGATCTGCTAGAGTACACAGAGGTAAACTATTTGGAAACTGCTTCTTATCACATCTGTCTATGAGCTTCTATTCAGAGTTTGCATTGGTATTGGCACCAAGTTGTGCAACACCATGGGGTATATTTATAAAGCAGTGCATGTGACATTCACCAAACATTTACAGCAAGTGAATCAATCACTGTTTTTGAAAACATTTAAATGCCACGTGCACCGCTTTAAAAGATTATCCCCATGTGAGAGAATCTATATATAAATCTGAATACTCAGTTTTCATTAGTATGTGAAATGTCATTAACCACTTGCCTACTGGGCACTTTTTACTCCCTTCCTGCCCATATCAATTTTCAGCTTTCAGTGCTGTCGCACTTTGAATGACATTTGCACAGTCATGCAACGCTGTACCCAAACAACATTTCTATAATTTTTTGAGACAGATAGAGATTTCTTTTGGTGGTATTTAATCAACACTGGGTTTTTTTTATTTTTTGCTAAACAAACAAAAAACCCCCCAAAAAGTTAGTTTCTGTTAGAAAATGTTGTAAATAAGTAATTTTTCTCCTTCACTGATGTGTGCTGATGAGGCTGCACTGATGAGGCTTTACTAATGAGCACTGATGAGGAGGCACTAATATGCAGTACTTATGGACACTGATAGGCGGCACTGATATGCAGCACAAATGGGCACTGATAGGCAACACTTATGGACACTGATAGG
Organism: Lithobates clamitans; assembly: GCA_037952925.1. Taxonomy (NCBI): domain Eukaryota; kingdom Metazoa; phylum Chordata; class Amphibia; order Anura; family Ranidae; genus Lithobates; species Lithobates clamitans. Next base: position 1,340,092 of record JBBGZY010000216.1, read on the forward strand.
CGGCACTGATATGCAGCACAAATGGGCACTGATAGGCAACACTTATGGACACTGATAGGCGGCATGGATAGGCATCAATAATAGGTACTAGTAGGTGGCACTGATGGGCTGCACTGATGGGCACTGACAGGCAGCACTGAAGGACAATGACAGAGAGCACTAGTGGACAGTAATCACCATCACTGGTGGGCACTGATTGGCAGCATTGGTGGGTACTGTTACGGCTGCACTGATCATCAGAACACTGATGATCAGTGCCCTGATTGTCAGTGCAGATGTCCCCACTAAAAAATGCTGCTTACTGGCTCTCCTCTTCTCATGCACTGTCAGCGTTAGGAGAGGAATAAAATGGTGAAGGGATCAGCGCAATTTCTAAATATTGAATGTAAATGACAATATAAAATAGTTACGTACTAAATGCCACAAACAATAAATGATAAATAGTGAAGCTACAGACCAAAAGATTCTTCCAAATATCTACAAGACAGTTCTTTAAAATGAAATTTCTGTGCAAACAAAACAGTGTTCCCTGTTCACTGTTTTGTTTGCACGGAAATTTCATTTTGAAGAACTGTCTTGTAGTTATTTGGAAGAAACCTTTGGACTGTAGCTTCACTATTTTGCACTTGATTGTGGCATTTAGTATGTCGCCATTTTATATTGTCATTTATATTCAATATATTCAATATTTAGAAATTGCACTGACCACTTCACCATTTTATTAATTTATGTGCACTGTGTACATTATAGGTCTAGTAGCAGTTTCATTTATCATTTATTTAAATAGTTTTTTCACTTGGTAGCGCGAGGGACCACACTCTTCAATTAGGAGAGGAATGCCAATAACCAGCATTTCTTGTTTAAACTGTGATTGGACACAGCTGATTACATGGTAAAGAGCTTATGTCATAGGCTCTTTACCATGATCAGTGATGCCCTGTGTCCCAGGGAAACAGCGCACCACCAATCGCCGCGCATGTGTGCCTGAGAATGGGAGGACATCGTATGACGTCCTCCCAGAATGAGAGTGCTCCCACCTGTCCGTCATTTTACTATACGGAGATGAGCCGAACACCCATCGGTTGGGTTTGCAGCAGAACATGCGAACAGGCAAAAAATTTGTTCGAACACGCGAACACCGTTAAAGTCTATGGGACGCGAATGTGAAAAATCAAAAGTGCTAATTTTAAAGGCTTATATGCAAGTTATTGCCATAAAAAGTGTTTGGGGACCCGAGTCCTGCCCCAGGTGACATATATCTTGCAAAAAAAAGTTTTAAACAGCTGTTTTTTCAATGAAAATGAAATTTTCCTTTAAATATCGTGCTTAGGGGGTGTCCTTAGTATGCCTGTAAAGTAGTGCATCTTTCCCATGTTTATAACAGTGCCACAGCAAAATGACATTTCTAAAGGAAAAAAAATTAATTTAAAAATACCAAAAAAAATGACGTGGGTGTCCCCCCCCAAATCCATACTAGGCCCTTCAAGTCTAGTATGGATATTAAGGGGAACCCTGCACCAAATTTTTTAATAAAATGGCGTGGGGGTCCCCAGGCCCTATATACTCTGAACAGCAGTATATATACTATATGGCCTGCCCTATATACTCTTCAGAAAATTGGGCTTTAGGTGTTGATGGCACCAGAACACTGTAAGCCCTCAGTTACTCTTGTGGGGCACAGGAATGGGCCCTGCTGTGAAATATTATATCAAGAATTGTAATTACACGCCCCTGTTAAACCGGGTCAGAAAAATTGGGCCTTGGGTAGTGATGGTACCACAACACTGTAACCTCTCACAGATTCTCATGTTGGGTGCAGGAACGAGCCCTTCTGTGAAACATGACTGCCAGTTTCTTGTCCTTCTGTGGCACCCCCTCTCTCTAGGCTCACATTACTCCCTTCCTAAACCTGGGAACCAACATCAGAGCCTTCAAATCGTTGCGCATCCTCCAGCAGCATATAACCGACACTGTGGTTGAATAATTCTGGGGACTCCTCCATGCATGATAGTGGGGCTACAAAAGGAATGACTGTGGACAAGGAGCCAGTGGAATAGGCCGCTTTGGCAGCTGCGTTGGAAGGCAAACAACTCTGAGTCTGGGTGACAGAGGATGAGGACGGCTTTGTTATCCACTCCACCAACTATTCTGCATGTTGTGGCTCAATAAAACAGCCAGCAGCAACAAAAAAGGACAAGCGTGCCCCACGGCCACCTGCAGAGGATGCACCATGACCACCACTGTTGACTGTAGACACAGAGGCTGCTCTTTTAGTGGCTTGTGAGCGTCACCCTCTTCTTGGTGGCCTTCCGGACATGATGTATTTTTTTGTTTTGCAACACCACACTACACTGTATTAGATACTGTGTACACTGTTTTTCTCCTCCCGATGTCATGTGACTCGTTAGTGTTACAAGGTCTCAGGTGTGAATGGGTAGCAGGTGTGTTAAATTTGGTGTTATCGCTCTCACTCTCTCATACTGGTCACTGGAAGTTCAACATGGCACCTCATGGCAAAGAACTCTCTGAGGATGAGAAAAAAAGAATAGTTGCTCTACATAAAGATGGCCTAGGCTGTAAGAAGATTGCCAAGACCCTGAAACCGAGCTGCAGCACGGTGGCCAAAACCATACAATGGTTTAACAGGACAGGTTCAACTCAGAACCGGCCTCGCCATGGTTGACCAAAGAAGTTGAGAGCACGTGCTTAGTGTCATATCCAGAGATTGTCTTTGGGAAATAGACAAATGAGTGCTGCCAGCATTGCTGCAGAGGTTGAAGGGGTGGGGGGTTAGCCTGTCAGTGCTCAGACCATACGCCGCACACTGCATCAAATTGGTCTGCATGGCTGGAAGCCTCTTCTAAAGATGATGCACAAGAAAGCCCGCAGTTTGCTGAAGACAAGTAGACTAAGGACATGGATTACTGGAACCATGTCCTGTGGTCTGATGAGACCAAGATAAACTTAGTAAACTTGGCCACGTGTGTGGCGGCAACCAGTTGAGGAGTACAAAGACAAGTTTGTCTTGCTTACAGTCAAGCATGGTGGTGGAAGTGTCATGGTCTGGGGCTGCATGAGTGCTGCCGACACTGGGGAGCTACAGTTCATTGAAGGAACAATGAATGAAAATGTGTACTGTGAGATACTTATACAGAGCATGATCCCCTCCCTTCGGACACTGGGCCGCAAGGCAGTATTCCAACATAATGTCCCCAAACACACCTCCAAGACGACCACTGCCTTGCTAAAGAAGCTGAGGGTAAAGGTGATGGACTGGCCAAGCATGTCTCCAGACCTAAACCCTATTAAGCATCTGTGGGGCATCCTTAAACAGAAGGTGGAGGAGTGCAAGGTCTCTAACATCCACCAGCTCTGTGATGTCATCATGGAGGAGTAGAAGAGGACTCCAGTGGCAACCTGTGAAGCTCTGGTGAACTCCATGCCCAAGAGGATTAAGTCAGTGCTGGAAAATAATGGTGGCCAAACAAAATATTGACACTTTGGGTCCAATTTGGAAATTTTCACTTAGGGGTGTACTCACTTTTGTTGCCAGCGGTTTAGACATTATTCGCTGTGTGTTAAGTTATTTTTATGGGACAGCAAATTTACACTGTTATACAAGCTGTACACCCAATACTTTATATTTTAGCAAAGTGTCATTTCTTCAGTGTTGTCACATGAAAAGATATAATAAGATATTTACAAAAATGTGAGGAGTGTACTCACTTTTGTGAGATACTGTATATACTAGACTGTGTATATATATATATATATATATATATATATATATATATATATATATATATATATATTTATATATAGATATTTATTAATACACCGCCTGAAGTGTATTAGAAACAGTACACCACGGAATGCACTGTAGATATAGGATACACTAGATGAAGTATATGTATATATATATATATATATATATATATATATATATATATATATTGATAGGGTTGAAATAATGACTTAGAGTTCCACTGTAATTGTGTACGTATCAATTGTTCTATTTAAATTGTTTGTGCTCCTTTCTTACCTGTGTACGTATCAATTGTTCTATTTAAATTGTTTGTGCTCCTTTCTTACCTGTGTACGTATCAATTGTTCTATTTAAATTGTTTGTGCTCCTTTCTTACCTATGTACGTATCAATTGTTCTATTTAAATTGTTTGTGCTTTTCTCTTCTGTGTACGTATCAATCTGTATCTAGATGGAATTTGGAACTGCTGAATAATCATTACATGTTCGCTGATGAGAAACTCTTTGTACCTTAACCTCATTTGGTAATGCCGATAAGATTACTGCTTGTATAAAAGGCCTTTTAAAGAGTAAAGGCAGCAGTCCTTTATGCTGAGAACTGTGATACAGACATACCTGACTCCGTGTCATCTTTCTTATAGAAGCAATAATTTGGCAAAGCAATATAAACTTAAGCAACTTGTTTAAAAGTTGAACCTAACAATATATATATTATATATATATATATATATATATATATATATATATATATATATATATATATATATATGTAGCGCCTTGCTCCTGTTGACCAGGCGCTCGCATGTAAATTTAGTGGGTTATCTGTTCTGTATATAGTTCAGATTCAATGTATGGCTAAATTAGCCTCTGTCCCAGCATTGGCTGTGTTGCGTGCAGTTCCACACTGTCGTCTGTAGGTGTCGTTGTCACCACAGGCCAGTGATGGAAAGGCAACAGGCTAAGGTGTATTGAGTGTCATTCCTCCCCAGAAACAGCCCAGTGGGAGTGGTTCACTGCTGTGCATTCTGGGAAAGGATACTTAAGGGGCAGACGCCATTTTTTCGTTCTCTCACCTCGTGGCCCACCTGTCCTAAGGTATGTGACAATTCCTTTTCTGTCTCAGGGCCCTGCTTGCCCGAGGCTACGTGACTGTAAGTAGGCCCAGAAGCTGTCTGGGGCCTACTGGTTCAGAGGTGGTCCTGTGCTGTCTGTCCTGCGGGAAGAAGCTGAGCAAATGAAAGACTCGGGGGAGGATTCATCTTGGAGAGGACCGAGCGAAAGGCTGGTATCTCAAGAGGAACCTTGTGACTCAATTGGAGGATGCATCCTAACCAATCTACCCCACAGTACTGCCGGATGGCTTAAAGGAATTTTGGTACTGTGTTGCTGTGTTCAACTAACACTAAATCCTGTGGCAGAGGTTTGTTCAACTACCACTAAATCCTGTGGCAGAGGATTGTTCAACAATTATTGTTCTCATCAAGTCTGTGGCAGAGACTTTTGTCCATGCATCATTCCGGCTGCTAGGCCAGTGAGAGAGGCCTATTCGAGTGAGCAAGATCCATTGACTGAAGGTGTACTTGTCTCCAGGATCTCAAGTTCCTCAGTGATCTGCACAAGGTATCTGAACTTTCCCTTAACTCTCCATCCCTCTACTGCTCAAGTTGTTTACTAAAAAGCATTGAAAAAAGAACTAATTGACTGGTGCATACATCGGTCGGCGCAAGGCCCAGTATAGACTCTAAGTTTCTGGTATGGTAAACTGTGGGTAAGGGGTGACGGCAAACACCCAAAATAATAACCAACAGCTCCTTCTGGAATCAGTGTTGCATATATATATATATATATATATATATATATATATATTAATACACTGCCTGCGCTGACTGAATATAGAGTAAACACTGAATATATAGTCTATGCTAAATGCAGAGTGTATATATATATATATATATATATATATATATATATAAAATACACTGCCACTAACTGAATAACCTGACTGCTTAATCTAACTCAAGATATCTCTCTGTCCATGCCAACAACACTAAACAGGGCCGCTGTGTGAGCAGCCTTATATAGTGTGGGACATGGACTTAGTCCCCCTGAGCCATGATTTGCCAAAGTCACCCTGTCTTTGGCCAAAATGGCTCTCTCAGCAGAGCGCGCTCTGATTGGCCAAAGCACGCAGGTCATGTGTATGCTTTGGCCAGTCATCATACAGCAATGCACTGAGATCTCACAGTACATTATGGGGTGTTCCGTGGTGCTCAAATTTTCTGCGAACGCCCCATATATTCAGTTAATTTTAGAACATTTTAGAACAAACGAACACCCGATGTTCGAGTCTAACTTACGTTCGACTCGAACCACAGGCTCATCCCTAACAGCGAGCAGAAAGCAGTTAAAGTGGTTGTAAACCCTTACATATACCCAGTGAAGTGACTGGCCTCAGGTGACACACAGAGATGAAACCAATCCCCCTACATTGTACCTGTCTATCTACAGGCATCTTTCCCCTACATCCATTCAAAGTGCAGAAATTACACAGGATCTCTCAGCTCTAAAAAGCAGAGGTGGGGAGCTGAAGTTACATCAGTGAGGAGAGATCTGAGAGTCCCTGCTTTTTAGGACACACCCCCTTCACACAGCACACAGGAACAGAGCTGAGGTTATCAACCACAGACTGTGCCCTCCCCTGTCACCATTTTTATCTTGGTGTCAGGAAAACTTGTCAAAAGTGACTCATGCTCATAGCAGAGGATGGGGCAGCAAACAGAAATGACACTTAGTACTCTGGATTGAGACAAGCACACACTATAGAAGGAAATTCTTTGTTCATATTTCATGTAGGAGGTTTACAACCACTTTAAACATGTAAATGTATTGTAAAAGCCAGGAAAGATTATTTCAGGATAATCGAATATTGCATCTATTTACCTGCTTGACCTCAAAAAGTGTAGATCTCACTTAAAAGATGTTCTGGTTATTCTCTAAAGACTATTTGATGCAGTGGATTTTGGTTAACCATTCTCAGAGGTGACATTAGAGCAGGATCAAGAAACAGCACATTGGGAAGGAACGGGACCATAAAAATTTAAAAAAGTGTGGGCATTCAACTGAGATTTAATGGAAACCTGTCATGAGAGAAAATCATAGTGTCATATTGAAAATAATGGTTCTTATTTGCCCTGATGATCCAGTGGCTTTGATGCTTTCTAAATCACTGACCTTAAACAAGCATGCCACAAGTAAAGATTGATCTGTACAATTGTCCCCAGTCAGAAACACATGAAAACATTTTTTCACAGCTTACCTTAGCAAAAAAGACACATATATATATATAAAACAACTCTATAGCTCTATTAATTAAATACTAGACCTCCTGTTTGTGATATGTAAGATGACACATTTCATCTGCTCCTCTAAGGAGCAAGAAAACATACTTTGATAATTACCCTTTTTTAAAAATAATCTGCTATATTATGGCTACTACTAATGTTTGGAGATAAGAAGAATTCCAATCAGGAACACATGAGCAAAATCATATCCAACAACAAACTTGGTATCTATGTTTCCCCAGGACACCACATTAATGCTTTTGGTTGTCTTGAAGCATTATAAAAAAAAGCACATCACGAGTTTGAATTTTAGCACTGTATGATGTTTACTTTATTGAGCTATGCTTTCTTATTACATAAAAGGCTTGCCACAAGTGCCAAGTAAACAAAACCTTCTCACATGTGGCTAAGTTGGCAGAAACCCTGTAGAATGGTCCCTTTCCTGATCTATGAAGCTGATATTAACCCTTTCACAGAGTCTGTTAGTGCGGCTGGAAGGTGACAATGCATGACAGAAAATGCCTGATATTAGCATTTTCTAAAATGTACAATAATTGTTCTAAAAGTTTGAAGAGAATCAATTACGCAGACTTTGATTATAGCAGCCATTCAATAAATTAACCTGATTGAAAATAATCACCTTGTAAAACAACCCAGTTTAAAGTAGAAATGAAAGGCAAAACATTTGTGTATAGATATAAAAAAAAAAATAAATATAAATACCTTTTTTCTCTTTTTTTAAGTGATCACATTCCCTCTGTTCTCAGCTGCATAAGAGCTGGGGGAGGAGAAGCAGCAGCACACTGAGCTTCCCTGTGACAGGCTGTGTAGCATGGGCATGTCAGGACAAGTCTGATGATTGGAGGAGAGCATACTGAGTTCCCAGTGTAGCACCCTTGTCCTAAACAGGGCTGCTAGTAAATTTAGTTGTGCTAGGTGGTACTAGCCTGGCTAATTTACTTTTGATCAAAGCTCCTAAGCTTGAGTTTAACTGTGATTTCTCTCTTTTGTCAACAGGTGGCACTGTTACCTTCGGCATTAGTATGATAGAGTACAGTGAATTCAGGTTATGGGTGAATATGCTTTTCTCAGCCAATCAGCAGGAGTTTCCTTGACCACTGAGGCTGCTGGGATAGACTATTCATTTGGAGAGAGTCAGTTGATTGGGGTCTTTTCCAACCAGGCTGCGGCCTGGGTGGGTGTGTGTGTGGAGGAGCAGCAGCCGAGGTGAAGGCCTGAAGCCTGAGGCCTAACCACGTGTAAAGGGGCTCGGCCTGAGGGGAGCTTGATCGCTGCAGGGAGGCAAGGGAAAAGAAGTTGCCAGAGGGCCAACCATTCTTGTTGCCGGAGGCAGGTGTAAAGGGATGGAGTTTTAAAGGAGTACCAGAGGAGACTCTTTATCAGCCGGGGACTGTGAAGTAGCTGGGAAAGCTTCAGGAACTCATCCATGAAGTAAGTACAGCGGGTAGCTGTAAGTAAAGCTTGAAGAGAAGTAAAGTGGGTAGCTGTGATTAAAGCTTGAAGGAGTACAGCAGGTAGCTTTAAGTAAAACTTGAAAAGAAGTACAGCGTGTAGCTGTGAGTAAAGCTTGAAGGAGTACAGCGGGTAGCTGTAAGTAAAGCTTGAAAAGAACTACAGCAGGTAGCTGTGAGTAAAGCTTGAGGGATCCAGTAGAGTAGCTGCGAGTCCGAGGAACCCAGCGGGTAGCTGTGGGTGAAACTTGAAGATAACAGCGGGTAGCTGTGATTAAAGCTTGAAGGAGTACAGCAAGTAGCTTTAAGTAAAACTTGAAGAGAAGTACAGCGGGTAGCTGTGAGTAAAGCTTGAAGAGAAGTAAAGTGGGTAGCTGTGATTAAAGCTTGAAGGAGTACAGCAGGTAGCTTTAAGTAAAACTTGAAGAGAAGTACAGCGGGTAGCTGTGAGTAAAGCTTGAAGGAGTACAGTGGGTAGCTGTAAGTAAAGCTTGAAAAGAAGTACAGCGGGTAGCTGTGAGTAAAGCTTGAAGGAGTACAGCGGGTAGCTGTAAGTAAAGCTTGAAAAGAACTACAGCAGGTAGCTGTGAGTAAAGCTTGAGGGATCCAGTAGAGTAGCTGCGAGTCCGAGGAACCCAGCGGGTAGCTGTGGGTGAAACTTGAAGATAACAGCGGGTAGCTGTGATTAAAGCTTGAAGGAGTACAGCAGGTAGCTTTAAGTAAAACTTGAAGAGAAGTACAGCGGGTAGCTGTGAGTAAAGCTTGAAGAGAAGTAAAGTGGGTAGCTGTGATTAAAGCTTGAAGGAGTACAGCAGGTAGCTTTAAGTAAAACTTGAAGAGAAGTACAGCGGGTAGCTGTGAGTAAAGCTTGAAGGAGTACAGTGGGTAGCTGTAAGTAAAGCTTGAAAAGAAGTACAGCGGGTAGCTGTGAGTAAAGCTTGAGGGATCCAGTGAGTAGCTGCGAGTCCGAGGAACCCAACGGGTAGCTGTGGGTGAAACTTGAAGATAACAGCGGGTAGCTGTGAGTTAAGCTTGAAGAGTCCATCAGGTAGCTGTGAGCTAAGCTTGATGATCTACCGTGGGATACTATAAGTAAAGTTGTTGCTATAGGAGACAGCAGTTGCTATGAAATACATGTAGTAAGGTCTCTGGCCTCCTTCAGTCTAATGAGAACCTCCAGGGCCAGAGATAGCTGACATCCTTCTGTATGTGGTGGGTTGTGAGGCATAGTGGGTGCAAGGTGAAAGTTATTGGGCGCCAGACACTTCTTGAATGCAAAAGAGATGTTTATATCTCTTACAAACTTTTATGAGGGAAAGAGGGTTATGGTCAGGACACCCTTGAATAGTTGCAAGTTCAATTAGCAGACTCAGAGACTTCAATAGGAGGACAGCCGTGCAGGGAAAGGCCCCCACATCTGCACGTGCAAGAATGCTGTCCCCTTTGGCAACAGTTTTTAACAGTTCCTAACACAAACGTAACAGTTCTTTCAGCTTCACTACAACTTCTCCCTCTAGTTCTTCAGCCCACTGAGCTCCCAGTCTCTCACTAGACCCGCTGATTCACTGCCATTGAATCCCTTGAGCTCCTCAATCTTCACGGCGGTATCTTCCTCAAGCATCACCCCCGCCTCTCTGCTGGGTCCCTAGCTTGGCACTCCCGATACTTCTCAAGCTTCACCCCTGCTGGCCTGCTTGGTCCCTGGCTTGACACACAAGGCTGTTCTGCAAGCGTCACCTCCGCTGGCTGGGTCCCTGACTTGATCACCGTCTGAAGTTTCCCGATTCTCCACCGTGCCCTTTTGGTGAAAATACTATTCCGATACTTGCTTCAGTTACTCACTGTGGTCCCTGGTAATAAGGTGCAAGGTCCCTTTGTGGCAACAGCATCCCCTCTACCTCCGACCACGACAGCTTCTCCAGCCAGCAGAACTGTCACTTCTGGTTGGACTGCAAGCTGCAATACCAACCCTGAGCTGCTCTCTCTTGCTTCTGGATAGGCCCTCAGATAGCCTAGCAGCCAGTTGCCCTCGGGATAGGCCCAATCTCCGGCCTAGCAGCCTGGGGCAACACAACACACGTCCACCCAGACAGCTTCCCAGGTGGCACAGAACATAGATCACCTGACGCCACCCAAATATGTGTGCTCCCAGCAGGCCAAAGGATTCAAGAAAACCCCTGCCCATAGGCTGAGATACCCCATATACCCATAACCTGACCTTGAGTTGCCCTTCTCATATCTAGTACCACCAAGTACCCGGCCACCTAGTGGTAGAAGAGAAAAGTGCAACAAGGCCAAGCCTAAGAAGAAATCAATAGATCTCAAACAATTGACCAGGATAACTACTCCTGGCAAGTAAATTTGTGAGGAGCTCCCTGGCTAAACTCCAGGGTGCTACATACAGATTGTTGCATTCAGCTTAAAGGGCCTTTTTCTGTATTGCTGTCTGCCTAGTTCTATTGTTGTCCAAGGAGTCTGCCAAGTTAATATTGAATTTGTTTAAGGGTGTCTTGTGCCCTATCCCTCTCTCCCCCTGTTCCTGCTAAGAGAAATAAAACTCTCTTTGTTCATTTTTAAAATTGAGGGCGCCCATCTTTCCACCTTGCACTACACCCACAATGCCTAGTAACCTGCACCCTGAGGAGGAATGGCAGCCCTCCCTGACTCCGGGGAGAGTGCTACACTAGCATAGTTAGAGAACTGACCATGGTGTGCTCTCCTGCTTAGTGTGGTCAGTTTTTAATAGGAAAGCAAAGGGACTAGCAGGAACACCAGGGATTTCACAAGGAAGCAACACAGAGAGACCAGGATACCTTCTCATACAAGTACATTGTACAGCAGGCACATGTCAGAAATATGAAGTGTTGGGGTAACAATCTCTTTAAAAGCTGTTTACTATTTCAAGGAAGCATTTAAAGGAGAAAGTAAAAGTCCCAAAAATCAGGCAGGTGTGGAGGCACCCATGGAGGTTTAGTAAATCAGAGAGAAACATTTCAGATTGGTTTCATTATTTTACTGACATAGTCAGTTAATATACCCTCAATGTGTTCCATATAACTACAGGCCACTTCTTTTGGGTAAAAGGCACACACAAGGTAGAATTGTTAAAGTGGTTTTAAAAAACACAAACAAACATGTTATACTTACCTGCTCTGTGCAATGGTTTTGCACAGAGCAGCGCTCCTCTTCTCGGGTCCCCCACTGACGTTCCTGGCTCCTCCCCCTTGATCGCTGCCCCCAATAGCTAGCCACTTGCTATGTCCATAAGACACAATGAGGAAATAGAGTCCTGGCTCTCATGCACATTGCTGGATCGAGAGGAAGAGAGCGCCATGGAATCACTACCAACGAAAATGGAATTTTTAGATATGTTTGCCAAGCTGGAGAACGTAATTAAATCTGAGATCCTCAATGACAGAACTGATATGGGCCACCTGCTGAAGCGTGTGGAAATAGTGGAGGAAGTATCTGAGAAGCAAGTCCGAGAAATAAGTGAATTAAAACAACAGATAAAGAACTTACAATTGGCCCAGCTGGACACACGCTATAAAATAGAAGAGCAAGAGAATCAAAGTCGCAGACAGAATTTAAGGCTGAGAGCCTTACCACATAGCCACTTACTATGTCCATAAGACACATAGAGCCGCGGCTCAGTCCCACGCACTGCTCTCTTCTCATTGGTCCACTGTCTGTGACTGACAGCATTGAGAGCCAATGGCTACCGTTGCTGTCTCAGCCAATGAGGAAATAGAGTCCCAGCTCTCATGCACATTGCTGGATCGAGAGGGGACCCAGGTGAGTATTGGGGGGGGGGGGGGCTGTGGGGGAGCAGCACATAAAAGGTTTTTTACCTTCATGCATAGAATTACAAACATGTTCATATCTCTTCTACATGACATGGAGGCAGGGCAATTAGTAGTTTACAAAATATAGCTAGAAAAGAAGATATTCTTCTTTGCAGCTCACAGTAAATGTCAACGACACTGGCAAGTAAACATATATATTCTGTATTTGTTGAAAATGGTCTCAGCGTGAAAAAAAAGCGAAAACTAATGTAGCCACTACTGTAAGCTACAATACATTGCATTTTTGTTCTTGGGTTTAGTTCTCCTTTAACCACTTCAGCCCCGGAAGATTTGCCTCCTTAATGACCAGGCCATTTTTTGCGATACGGCACTATGTCGCTTTAACTGACAATTGCGCGGTCGTGTGACGCTGTACCCAAACAAAATTGACGTCCTTTTTTTCCCACAAATAGAGCTTTCTTTTGGTGGCATTTGATCATCTCTGCGGTTTTTATTTTTTGTACTATAAACAAAGAGCGACAATTTTGGAAAAAAACACAATATTTTGTACTTTTTGCTATAATAGATATCCCCATTTTTTTTTTTTTTAAAGCAATTTTTGCCTCAGTTTGGACCGATATGTATTCTTCTACATATTTTTGGTAATAAGCATATATTGATCGGTTTGCGCAAAAGTTACAGCATCTACAAAATAGGGGAAAGATTTATGATATTTTTTTTTTTTTTACTAGTAATGGCGGTGACCTGCGATTTTTATGGGGACTGCGACATTGTGGCAGACAAATCGGACACTTTTGACACATTTTTGGGACCAATGACAATTATACAGCGATCAGTGCTGTAAAAATGCACTGATTACTGTGTAAATGTCACTGGCAGGGAAGGGGTTAACACTAGGGGGCGATCAAGGGGTTAAATGTGTTCCCTAGTGTGTGTTCTAACTGTAGGGGAATGGTACTGACTAGAGGAGATGACAGATTGTTGTTCCCAGCTAGTAGGGACTCATGATCTGCCTCTCCTCTCCTCACAGAACAGGGATTTGTGTGTTTACACACACACACACACACACGTCCCTGTTCTGGCTCTCGTGCCCGCGATCGTGCGTGGTTGGCTATCATCGCGACCACTGGACATGCGCATTGATACCCCTGCAGTGCAGCAGGTGGTCCTGCTATCCCACTTACAGGAGCCAAAGTACAGCTACGACGGTTTGCGGGATCGTGCAGACCTACCGCAGTATAGTGACGGCGGCTGGTTGACAAGCAGTGTTAAAAGATATGTTTGGCATTTTTTTCTTGCATTAATCAATCATGCTGCATTTGCCCCCCGCCGGCTGTAAGACACTCGGTTCTCAGAGCTTCCTGAGCAGAGAGCCGGTGACTATCAGTCAGCGGCTCTCCGGTCTGTCCCCTCGTGCTCAACTGGAGCGCTGGGCTGTGGAGGGGGTGGGAGCAGCAGCTCTCAGCAGCTCGCGTAGAGGCTGAGTCAGGTGCCGGTTCAGGGTTGTTGGTGGATCCCGACCATACTTGTCGATCTTGCCCCAGCTTGGACCGGCTCTGTGACATCAGCGGAGAGTGGACTTCTGCCCGCTGCCTGCTGAAAACGGGTCACAGGAGTGCAGAACGATCATGGCCGCACCGTGTTGCTAGGAAACGGTGTGACACTGATCTGTGTAAAGAGCCGCGTCCGCGGCTCTTTAACCAATCACAGCCGGTCACATGTAAACACAGAGATGCCGGTAATCGGCTCTCCTCGCCTCACACTGACAGAGTGCGAGGAGAGGAGAGCCGATCAGCGCCATCTCCTCACAGGGGGACAGCTAGGGAAGTAATCAGGGCACTGATCATCAGTGCCCTGATTACAAGATATAATAAAGTTCCACAAATAAAGAAAAAACCATGCCCACCAATGCCAGCATACAGTACCCACCAATGCCAGTGATCAGAGCCCACCAGTGGCAGCAATCAGTGCCCACACTGCCCGCAAGTGCCACAAATCAGTGCCCATTAGCCATGCCAGTCAGTGCTGGCAATTAGTGCTGCCTATCAGTGCTGCCCATCATTGCCCATCAGTGTCGCCCATCAGTGCCACCCATCAATGCCTATCTGTACCAGCTATCCATGCCGCCTATCTGTGCCCACCAGTGCCGCCTCTCAGTGCCTGCCACTGCCGCCTATCAGTGCCGCCTATTAGTGCCTATCAGTGCCACCTAACAGTGCCCATCAGTGCCGCCTATCAGTGCTCATCAATGCCACATATCAGTGCCACCTATCAGTGCCCATAAGTGTGACATATTAGTGCCTCCTCATCAGTGCCACCTCATCAGTGCCCATAAGTGTCGCCACATCAGTGCCACCTCATCAATGCCTACCAGTTCAGCCTATCAGTGTCCATCAGTGCCGCCTTATCAGCGCACATCAGTGAAGGCAAAAAATTACTTAGTTACAAAATTTACTGACAGAAAAAAGTAAAAAAACTATTTTTTTTTCAAAATATTTGGTCTTTTTTTTGTAAAAAAATAAAAAAAACAGCAGTGATTACATACCAGCAAAAGAAAGCTCTATTTGTGTGAAGAAAATTATAAAAAAAATGTGTTTGAATACAGTGTAGTATGACCGCACAATTGTCATTCAAAGTGCGACAGCGCTGAAAGCTGAAAAACGGCCTGGGCAGGAAGGGGGTGTTCGTGCCTGGTAGGCAAGTGGTTAATGCCACATTACTGCACTGCCAAAACAGTTTGCTTCATAAGCAACATAAAATTGGTTTCTTTGGGTGCAGTTTAACATTTTGTGTTATCCTGTTAATCTATTATTTCAGTGTATCTTCTACGCATTTACAGCTGTCCTTATAAAATAATTGATAGGATGCTTAGAAAAGTAAATTGTGCTGTGCAAGAAAGTTTATGGTGTGTGGGGAAGCTGGTAAGAATAAAAAAGAACAAGCGAGTGTAAGAGTAAATACAGACCAGGAGATTTAAAATTGGGTGTCTTTGTTTCTAGAGTAATAAAATGTATTGTTTGACTGTTAATTGCAGCACCCTTTGGCAACGGAGAAGCTGCACAAATAAACTACAAATTTACTATATAACACAAGCTGAGACATTTCCCAGTCCATATAAAAAGATCTAAATCCTAAATTTAGATGCTAAGACAGCATTTCTCAGCCTTTTTCTTCAGTCACAACACCCTTTTTAAAAGTATGCAAATTTCAAAGATACCTCAATCTAAAATTAAAAAAAAAAACATAAATGTTACCTTTCAATTGGAACCCTGAGCCTGGGACAATGAACACAACTGCCTCGACGAAATTAACTTCACATCACATCAGAGGTCCTCTCATCATGTCAGGGTCTTTCCTATATGTCGGATCACATCAGATTTCCCCATCACCTTGTCTCATCACACAGTCCTCCTCCCACACCAGAACCTACCTTTTTGCTCCTGCAGTGTCAGAGAGCAGGAGGTGGAGCAGTTCTGGAGAAGCCACACTGCTGTCCTCTCCTGAATGCTAGAAGCAGCTCTCAATGCCTCCTGCCCTGAATCAGAGCCCATGCATTGCCATGGTATGGGCAAACCAGCCGCCATTACCCTAGCAACAAATGGTGTCATGTGTCCTAGCCCGCCCACATCATGGCAACTCATGGTGCTGATTCAGGGCAAACTGAGTCTCATTCTAATTAGGATTGAGAAGTTCTGGTCTAAGTACACCAAAGTAGGGATCTCAAAAAAAGATGTGTGTAAACCCTAATTAGTCAACTAAAACCAGTGTCTTCAGAACGAAGAGACTACTTACTATAGGCCAGGGGCGTTGCTAGGTGGCAAAAAGACCAGAGGCTTCAGCCCGAAGTCCAAGGCCGGAAACGGGGGGGGGGGGGGTGTACACGTGATGCAGGCCTTTTTTTTTTGGCTGGGCCGTGACCTACCTGACCTACATACACTGATGGTAGTGAACTACCTACACTGACCTACCTACACTGACATTTACATTCACTGACCTACCTGCACTGACCGTAGTGACCTACCTACACTGACCGTAGTGACCTACCTACACTGACCTACCTACACTGACATTTACCTACACTGACCTACCTACACTGACATTTACCTACACTGACATTTACCTACACTGACCTACCTACACTGACATTTACCTACACTGACATTTACCTACACTGACCTACCTACACTGACCTACCTACACTGACATTTACCTACACTGACATTTACCTACACTGACATTTACCCACACTGACATTTACATACACTGACATTTACCTACACTGACCTACCTACACTGACATTTACCTACACTGACCTGCCTGACCCACATACACTGTCTGACCTACCTCAGCTCAGCCGTGGTGTGCGGTGCCACAGCAGTCAGACAGTCAGAGGAGGAGGAGGAGCCAAGGAGGAGAGGAGAGCGGGCCGCATGCCTGAGGCTCGGGGTAGTGACCTACCTACACTGACCTACCTACACTGACATTTACCCACATAGACCTACCTACACTGACATTTACCTACACTGACCTACCTACACTGACATTTACCTACACTGACCTACCTACACTGACATTTACATTCACTGACCTACCTACACTGACATTTACCTACACTGACCTACCTACACTGACCGTAGTGACCTACCTACACTGACATTTACCTACACTGACCTACCTACACTGACATTTACCTACACTGACCTACCTACACTGACCTACCTACACTGACCTACCTACACTGACATTTACCTACACTGACCTACCTACACTGACCTACCTGCACTGACCGTAGTGACCTACCTACACCGACATTTACCTACACTGACATTTACCTACACTGACCGTAGTGACCTACCTACACTGACCTACCTACACTGACATTTACCTACACTGACCTACCTACACTGACATTTACCTACACTGACCTACCTACACTGACATTTACCTACACTGACCTACCTACACTGACATTTACCTACACTGACATTTACCTACACTGACCTACCTACACTGACATTTACCTACACTGACCTACCTACACTGACCTACCTACACTGACATTTACCTAAACTGACCTACCTACACTGACATTTACCTACACTGACCTACCTACACTGACATTTACCTACACTGACCTACCTACACTGACCTTTACCTACACTGACATTTACCTACACTGACATTTACCTACACTGACCTGCCTGACCCACATACACTGTCTGACCTACCTCAGCTCAGCCGTGGTGTGCGGTGTCACAGCAGTCAGACAGTCAGAGGAGGAGGAGCCGAGGAGGAGAGGAGAGCGGGCCGTCCGAGCGCTGAGCGTGCATCCCACAGTGGCGCGGCGGCCGCATTGTAATTCCCGCCTTCTGGAGCCTGCAGCGCCTATGATGGACGTCACACGTCCCGCGGTCCCAGCATTGGACCAGGGGGACGTCCATCATAGGCGTTGCAGGCTCCAGAAGGCGGGACCTGCTACGGCACTCGGCCAAACTCGGCCAAATTCGGCGGCGCTCTGGATCAGGTCGGTCCTGGCGCTCGCCGCTCTGGGCTTATATTGAAGAGGCGCATGCCTGAGGCTCGGGGCTTTTCGGGGGCACATTCGGGGCTTCAGCCACGTCTAGCCACCCCCTCCCGACGCCCCTGCTATAGGCATTACAGATCTATCTTTCTTTTACAGACTTTCTTAAATCAGATCCCCACCCCCTGCCTTCTGGAAGCTGTGAAATACCATCTGATCTGTGTACTTTGGAAGGTTTTGGAGGAGAGAAGGCTTTAGATAAACAGGTACAACTTATGTGGGAGGATTTGCTTCATCACTGTGTGTAACCTGAGGCTAGTCACTTCAGCTGGCTTATGTAAGGGGTTTGTTATCACTTTAATGCTATCAACAAACATCATAAACATAATAATAATGTTATTGATAGACATCATAAATGTCAAATTTGATTTTTTCCATAGTTCCACCTTAACCACTTGAGCTCCGGAAGATTTATCCCGCTTCATGACTAGGCCATTTTTTGCAATATGGCACTGCGTTATTTTAACTGACCATTGCATGAACGTGCCATGCCGTACCCACAAAAAAATTGATGTCCCTTTTTTCCCCACAAATAGAGCTTTCTTTTGGTGGTATTTGATCACCTGTGCGTTTTTTATTTTTTGCGCTTGAAACAAAAAAAGACAGACTATTTTGAAAAAAAAAAACACAATATTTTTTACTTTATGCTATAAAACATACCCAATAAAAAATTTTAAAAATCTAATTTCTTTATCAATGTAGGCCAACATGTATTCCGCTACATATTTTTGGTAAAAAAATCCCAATAAGTATATAATGATTGGTTTGCGCAATAGTTATAGCGCATATATTTACTTATTTTTTTTATATTGTTTACTAGTAATGGCGGTGATCAGCGATTTTTAGAGAGACTGCAATATTTAAACAATACAAAAAGGTGCTCTCAGCTGCAAATAGGTGGAATAAAAAAAACTGCTGCAATCAAACACTCCTTGAATAGTGAGGAGAAAAATAATTAAATAAGATGCGCTGTTTTTGACTGGGGTATTATCCTAAAAATAATTAGGCAATAGATGCAACAATGTTCAACAAGCAAAATAGTGAATGTTCAAATGGGAAAGTGTCACTGGATAAGTGAAACTCTTGTTGCCTAGAATGGTGTAATAATTTTTTGGGTAAATAGCCATGATCTGTTCACAAAAAATGACAAATAATAAATGGTGCAAAAAGCTCATAAATAATGCAGTGCTCCACAATTCAATGCGTTTAGTGAAAAGATGATACTCCATCTTTTCCCACGTGCAAATACAACAAACTGTTTGTGGTGCAGATGATATAATCCACAATGGAAAGTGTGTCACCCCTATGCTCTATATGTGAAAATTGGCCACTTGCAAAATCAAATGATCCCACCAAGAGATCATATGCATGTGAATGGAAGCGCCTCTGAAGACAAGTGGTTAGCCAGCTCCAGGGAATGTATCCAGGTTTATGGTGCTCCTTAATCTCGTTAATCCCATCATGTGGTTATAAAAGATAATGGAAGACGCTCATAGTACATTAATTAATGCGTATACAGCTGGTTTATTAAATAAAAAATTGCACTTACATCAAGGACAATGAATTTGAGTGATATAGGATAAACCTTGCATGGACATCTGCAGTACGGCCGGCGCTAGTTGACGTCACTTTGCTAGCTCCAATCCAGCGCAATTTCCTCTCAGAAGGCATCGACTGTGATGAGACTGCGATATTGCAGCGGACAAATATGGCACAATGTGAAACTTTTTGGGGACCACTGACACTAATACAGTGATCAGTGCTAAAAAAAAATGCACTGTCATTGTACTAATGACACTGGCAGTGAAGAGGTTATCATCAGGGGTAATCAAAGGGTTAAATGTGCTCTTAGAGCAGTGATGGCGAACCTTGGCACCCCAGATGTTTTGGAACTACATTTCCCATGATGCTCAACTACACTGCAGAGCTGATGTTAACCCCTTCCCTGCCAGTGTCATTAGTACAGTGACAGTGCATTTTTTCCAAGAGAGTGCTTTCTAACTGTGTGGGGGATGCTTTGACGAGGGGGAAACAGAGATCTGTGCTCCTGCTTAGCAAGAACTCCATCTTCCCCTCTCACAGAACATGGTCTGCCTTGTTTACATAGGCAGAGCACCGTTCTGCCTCTCCTGAGATCAGCGTGTCCCGGCAGACATCACATCCGCCGGACCCGCTGATTGGCAAGTGTGTGCCCCTGACCCAGAGCACAAAATCACGTACGCATTATATCTGCGTGGGGCAGTCCTTAACAGGTTAAAGTGATTGTAAATGATCACCTTGTAAAACAACCCATTCAGTTTAAAATAGACATAAAAGGCAAAACATTTTTGTATAAATTTAAGAAAAATATTATAAATACCTTTTTTCCCCTTTTTATTCCCTCTGTTCTCAGCTGCATAGGAGCTGGGGGGAGGAGAAGCAGCATCACACCAGAAGCTTGCTAGGGAATGGGTTCACAGGACAAGTCTACTCATTGGAGGAGAGTACACTAAGTTCCCAGCACAGCTAGAGAACTGAGCATGATGTGCTCTCCTTCTTAGTGTGGTCAGTTTTTAATAGGAAAGCAGAGGGACTGACAGGAACACCAGGGACTTCACATAAAGGAAGCAATACAAAGAGAACAGGAGACTTTCTCATACAAGTACATGATACAGCAGGCACATATCAGGAATAAGAAGTGTTGGGGTAACAAGCTTTAAGTGAGTTGAGTTGATTTTAAACAAACAAAAATGCACAGGGGATTAAAAAAAGTAGAGCTACTTCTTAACCCCTTGATCGCCCCCTAGTGTTAACCCCTTCCTTACCAGTGACATTTACACAGTAATCAGTGCATATTTATAGCACTGATCGCTGTGTAAATGTCAATTGTCCCAAAAATGTGTCAAAAGTGTCCGATCTGTCTGTCGCAATACCGCTAAAAATCGCAGATCACCACCATTAATAGTAAAAAAAAAAATTGCCATAAATCTTTCCCATAGTTTGTAGATGCTATAACTTTTGTGCAAACCAATCAATATATGCTTTTTGCGATTTTTTTTTTTTACCAAAAATATGTAGAATATATATTGGCCTAAACTGATGAAGAAATTTGTTTAAAAAAAAAATGCGGATATTTATTATAGCAAAAAGTAAAAAATATTGTTTTTTTTTTCAAAATTGACGCTCTTTAAAAAAAAAAAAAAACGCAAAGGTGATCAAATACCACCAAAAGAGAGCTCTATTTGTGGGAAAAAAAGGACGTAAATTTAATTTGGGTAGAGCATTGCATGACCGCGCAATTGTCAGTTAAAGCGACGCAATGCCAAATTGTAAAAAGTGCTCTGGTCAGGAAGGGGGTAAAATCTTCCGGGGCTGAAGTGGTTAAAATGTGACAGCGGGTTCAGGGAGAAAAACACCCACCTGCTGTCATGCAGGGGATAGGAGTGCAGGGGACTGCTCCAAAGTAACATGTAACACGTTACACCCTAAATATGGTTTAACATTCAGTAAATTCAGTTTACCCACCACACATGAACATTACTTCCGGTAAACATAATTTGTTTGGAAAGATTTCATTACTTTGCATAAATAGTCACCCAGTTTGGACTTTTTCGCATGCTGTAGTGCTACAGCCTGAAATGTATATGGATTTCATTTGGATTATATTTTATGTCAATGATGTGCACAAGTCTATATTTTTGAACTGGAAAAAAATGTTTTAAATTGTTGCATAACAACCCCCTCCTATTTTTTGTGTAACCACTGATTATAATACGGTACGTTTAAAACCATTTGACACATATTGCCCTCAGAATTGCCCTAAAGCTGGCCACACATGGAATATATTAGATTTCTGTAGTTCAGCTCGCAGGCTGAACAAGAGTCATCTATGCTTGAATAGCTAGCCTTAGACATCACCTAATAAGTAGTGGGCAACTTGTGTGCAAAGAAGGTGTCATATGGTATCGTAATAAATACCCATTTCTCTGGAAGGCCTCAGAGTTGTTAGAGGGCATTATGTATTTAAATAAAGAACATATTAATGACCAAGGAGCCATAGAAAATTGTCTGAGATTAAGTTCTGGAAAAGAAACAGTCAGGGTAACTTTGAACATCCCCAGAGCAAATTAGATAATAAGAAAATTGAAAGAATATGGGACAATCCCAACTAAGTATCCATATCACTGATGGGACCTGCAGAGCAGGATGCACTGCTCACTCTCCAGCATCATGTTACCAATCAGGTCACCTTGCTTTGTATATGAGGATACCAGGGGCCCTACAACACACTGGAACCACTGGGGAGCGAAGACGAGTGCCAAAGGTATGTGTTGTTTTTATTCTTAAAGGAATTTTAATGTTGGCATTGCAGGGAGTGCCAACTGCAAGGTGAAATTAAAAGATAGTTAGAGTGAAGCTTTAACTTAACCACTTGACCACTGGGCACTTAAACCCCCTTTCTAACCAGACCAATTTTCAGCTTTCAGTGCTCTCACACTTTGAATGACAATTACTCATACATACTAATAGTCATACAACACTGTACCCATTTGAAATGTTTGTCCTTTTTTTCACACAAATAGAGCTTTGTTTTGGTGGTATTTAATCACGGCTGGGTTTTTTTTTTTTTTGCGCTAGAAATCAAAAAAGACCAAAATTCTGTAAACAAAAAATAGTTTTTGTTAAAATTTATTGCAGAGTATTGGCAGAGTATTGCAGAGTATTGGCAGAGTATTGCAGAGCATTGCATAGTATTGCAGAGTATTGCATAGTATGGCAGAGTATGACAGAGTATGGGCACTGAGCAGCGCTGTGGGCTGGATCTGTAGTGCCCACAGCGCTGCAAACGATCTCTCCCTCTCTCCTCTCACACTGTACCGATCGGTACAGAGAGGAGAGGGAGGAACCGGCGTCATGACATGACGCCGGGTTGTTTACAAGTGATGCTCCATCATTTGACGGAGCGATCACGTGGTAAACTGCCGCTATCAGCAGTCACGGATGTTCCCGGGTGCGTGCCCCAGGGGGTGTGTGATTCTGTGAGGACGTCCATGGATGCCCACCCAGAATAAGCCGACCGCGCTGTAGCCGTCTTTCGGCTATGGCCTGGTCGGCATGTGGTTAAAGCAGAGCTCCACCCTAAAGGGGAAGCTCCGGTTGTCTGCCCTCCCCCTTCCGCTGCCACATTTGGCACCTTTTGGGGGGGAGCGGGTACCTGGTTTTGACAGGTACCCGCTCCCACTTCCGGCTCGGTTCTCCGTGGTTAAATGAGCCAGACATTCGCCCCCCCACAGCTGGCCCATTGAGAAAGTGCAGCATGATTCACATATGCGCAGTAGGAAACCGGCTGTGAAGCTGCAAGGCTTCACTGCCATTTTCCCTTAGCTAAGATGGCAGCAGTAGCACCCGAGAGCCGATTCAAGAATTGGCTTGGGTGAGGACATCGCTGGATGTACCCTAATAGTAAAAGTCAGCAGCTACAGTATTTGTAGCTGCTTATTTTTAATTTTTATTTTTATTTTTGCGGGGGGGGGTCCTCTTTAATAAATACGGGAGCTTAAATATGTTGAAGTAAGCAAGTCTATGCTTCCCAACATTAGATAGTTACATAGTTAGTCAGGTTGAAAAAAGATACAAGTCCATCTAGTTCAACCAAAAAAAAAAAATCCTATACCCACAGTTGATCCAGAGGAAGGCGAAAAACCCCAGCAAAGCATGATCCAATTTGCTACAGCAGGGGAAAAAATTCCTTCCTGAGCACCCGAGAGGCAATTGGATATTCCCTGGATCAACTTTACCTATAAATGTTAGTATCCAGTTATATAATGGGAAAGAATCCAGGCCTTTTTTAAAACAATCTACTGAGTTAGCCAGAACCATCTCTGGAGGGATCCTATTCCACATTTTCACAGCTCTTACTGTGAAGAAATCTTTTCGTATTTGGAGATGAAATCTCTTTTCCTCTAGATGTAAAGAGTGCCCTCTTGTCCTTGTGATGACCTTAAAGTGAATAACTCAACACTAGGTTCACTGTATGAACCCATATGTGCTTGTACATGTTGATCATATCCCCCCCCCCCTTAATCTCCTCTTCTCAAGAGTGAATACATTCAGTTCCTCTAATCTTTCCTCATAGCTGAGCTCCTCCATGCCTCTTTTCAGTTTGGTTTCCCTTCTCTGCACTTTCCCCAGTTCCCTGATATCCTTTTTGAGAACTGGTGCCCAAAACTAAACTTCATATTCCAGATGAGGTCTTACTAATGATTTGGACAGGGGGGAAATGATATCTCCCCCTCTGGAGTCCATACCTCTCTTAATACAAGAAAGGACTTTTGTCAGACTTCCACTTACCTGACCGATGAGCCTGATATAGCAGGGGAAGGCCTCCCTTACGTATCTGGTTCCTGGTCCCTGGTAATATGGACAGGAGGCACGGGGGCACAGAATGGTATGAGAGCTTGGCGGGTCAGCAGCAGGTGGATCCAGGTGAAGGTGGTTTTGGAGATCACCAGGCAACTGAAGCACAGGCAGCAGGTGCAGAGCAGGAGTGGAGCAGGCATGTCGGGTCACAGGCAGGGTTGGCAACAGGCGGGCAGCGTGGTACAGAGGAGCAGGCAATTTCGTAGTCAGGACAAGCCTGGGTGAGATGCAGGAAGAAGACAAGGGAGAATCCAAGGGCAAGCCGGGTAGTCAGGAGATCAAACTTTCAGACGGGTAAGCAGGTGCAAGGATACAGGGAGCTGCAGCTCGGACAGCACCGAGCCACATGTGCTGACAGCTTAAGTAGGCAGAGTGGCGCCAAGCGCCGTGCACGTGCGCCGACACGCACAGGCGCGTGCCCACGCACACACGCACGCGCCCGCACGCCAACGCACACCGACGCACACCAGCACAGCGTCTGCCCAGGGGGACTCTCTGACAGTGCCCCCCCCCTCAAGGGCAGCCTCCGGATGTCCAACTGAGCCAATCTGGTGGCGTGGGCACTCCTGAAAGCCCTCAAGAGCTCTTCGACATGTAGATTGCTTTCCGGCTCCCAGGAATTATCTTCCGGTCCATACCCCCTCCACTTGATTAGGTATTGCATCTGATTGTGCTTTTTCCTGCAGTCCAGAATAGCCTCCACTTCAAACTCTTCCTCATTATTAATGATTATGGGCTCTGGTGGATCAGTATTTCGGCCAGTAAAGGTATTGGGTATAACAGCGATATATGAAAGATTGGATGGATTTTCAGGGTATCGGGTAACTTGAGTTCGTAAGTTACGTTGTTAATCTTCTTTTTAACTGAGAACGGACCGATAAACTTAGGGCCCAGCTTCCTTGAGGGGCAAGCCATTCTTATTCTTATTCTTGTGGACAACCAAACTTGGTTGCCAGGTTCCAGGATAAGCTCTCCCCGCTTCTTCCTGTCAAACATCTTCTTATTATACTCTTGGGTCTTAGCCATGGTCTCCTGCAAGAGTTTGTTGTTGAAAGGAAGAAGTCCATGGTTTCCGAGACCGCAGGGATAGCACACTCAGGTAAGGACCTGGGCAGGAAAGACGGGTGAAAGCCGTAATTTGCAAAAAATAGTGTTTGCTTAATGGCAGAATGCAAAGAGTTATTGTAGGAAAACTCGACAATAGGCAGAAGAGAGACCCAGTCGTCCTGTGAGAATGTAGAAAAACAGCGGAGGTACTGCTCCAAAGTTCCAAAGTCTGATTCGTTCTCTCCGTCTGCCCATTAGTCTGGGGGTGGTAAGCAGAAAAGAACGCCAACTCAATTTCCAGAGAACCACAGAGAGCCTTCCAAAACCTGGAGGTGAACTGAACACCATGGTCGGATACGATACTTGACGGGACACCGTGCAGCCTTACCACTTCCCTGATGAAAACCCTTGCTGTCTCCATAGCCGAGGGCGTGCCTTTCATAGGCAGGAAGAGAGCCATTTTGGATAGTCTGTCTACGACGACGAAGATGGTGAAAAAACCTTCTGCCTGGGGAAGCTCCACGATAAAGTCCATTGAAATCATCTTCCAAGGTCTTTCTGGAACGGGTAACAGTCTTAGCAATCCCCAGGCTCTTGTCCGGCTATTCTTGCTCCATGCACAGATAGTACAGGATTCTACATAGATTTTACAGTCATTTGCCAACTGAGGCCACCAGAATGTGCGCTGTATCAATTCTATTATTTTTAGCACACCGAAATGTCCGGCCATTTTATGGTCATGGCAGAGCTCTAACACTGCCACCCTCAGATCCTCAGGAACCACAATTTTGCCCTTGTGCCAGAATAAGCCATCTTGGGCCCTCACCTCATCTCCGGAAAGCAGGGTCCAGTTCAAAGAGGCTTGTTTTATTTGGGATAGAAGATCCCCTTGGAGTAGTAGAAAAGTTCCGGGAGGGAGAATAGTGTCCGGATGCAATGATTTGCCAGAATCAAGGAACATACGAGATAGTGCATCCGGTTTGATATTCTTGGAACCTGGTCTATACGTGATTTGGAACTGAAATCTTGAGAAAAATAGAGCCCACCTTGCCTGCCGTGGTTTCAATCTCTTGGCCGTTCTGAGGTACTCCAGGTTCTTGTGGTCCGTGTAGACCAGAATGGGATGTGCTGCACCCTCCAGTAAGTAACGCCACTCCTCCAAAGCGGCCTTGATGGCCAGAAGCTCCTGATCTCCAACATCATAGTTTCTCTCCGCTGTAGAGAGCTTGCGAGAGAAAAAGGCCACTGGGTAGAGAAGGGCCTTGGCGCCTTGCCGTTGGGACAGCATAGCTCCTACTGCAATCTCTGAAGCATCTACTTCGAGAACAAATGGTAGAGCAGGATCCAGGTGTTTCAATATAGCAGAGGTGAATAGCTCCTTGAGTTTTTCAAAGGCGGATTGCGCCTTAGGGGACCAATGGTTGGTTGATTAATTCAGTGATGGGGGAAATTATTGCAGAGAAGCCCCTGATGAACTTCCTATAAAAGTTAGAGAAGCCAATGAAGCGTCGAACTCCTTTCTTATCGGAGGGAGCAGGCCAATCCAGAATGGCAGATTTTGGGGGTCCATTTTAATACCCTCGACAGAAATGATTAGGCCTAGAAACTGGATGCATTGAAGTTCAAATTGACATTTTTCGGGTTTAGCGTAAAGTCCATGCTGCCTGAGTCGAGCTAAGATGTTTCGGACGTGCCTGTGATGATCGGTAACTGAGGAGGAGAAGATCAGGCTATCGTCTAAATAGACAATAACGTATAAGTCCAGGAAGTCACGGAAAATGTCATTGACAAAATGTTGAAACGTTGCAGGAGCGTTGCACAGGCCGAAGGGCATAACAAGGTATTCAAAATGCCCGAATCTGGTACGGAAAGCCGTTTTCCACTCATCTCCTTCCCGAATATGAATTAAATTATATGCACCACGGTGATCTAATTTGGTGAAAATTACTGCGGATCCCAGCCTTTGGAAGAGTTCAGGCACTAGAGGTAGCGGATAACGGTTTTTGATTGTTATCTTGTTTAGTTCCTGATAATCAATACAAGGACGTAAGGAATGGTCCTTCTTCTCTACAAAGAATATGCCAGCACCAGCCGAAGAAGTAGATGGGCGAATAAAACCTTTCTTCAGGTTCTCATCAATGTAGGTTTTTAAGGTATCCAACTCCTGCTCTGTCAATGGAAAAATCCTCCCAAAGGGAACTTCCGTTCCAGGTAAAAGCTCTATCGGGCAATCATAAGGCCTGTGAGGAGGAAGAGTCTCTGCTCCCTTCTTACTGAATACATCAAGGAAATCCTGATAGGAAGCAGGAATCACCTGCTGTAACTCAGAGTCAGTGTCCAGGCAGAGAAGTTGGGTAGGTTCAACAGGCATAGTGTGAAGACAGTGCTGCTGGCAATATTTGGAGAGGAACTTGATTTCCCCACTGGTCCAGTCAATGCTAGGGTTATGGGCCTGCAACCACGGCATTCCCAGGATGATGGGAAAGAGAGGAGAAGAGAGGGCATCCAGACGCAGGAGTTCTTGATGGTTGGAGCCCCATGGTGGCCAGCAAAGGGATGGTCTCCTGCGTGACAGGGCCGGAACGAAGGGAGGAGCCATCAGCGAGATGTACAGCGAGTCCCCGAGTTTTTGGCTGAAGAGGAATGTGATGGTTGGCAGCGAAGGTCAGGTCAATAAAACAGCTGCAAGCTCCTGAGTCAATAATGACCGAGACTGGAATATTCCTTCCTGGTGGCTGTAAGATGATGGAGAGAGCAAGGTGAGTAGCAGAATTAGGCAAGGCAGATGCACACATTGAAGACGAGACTTACGTGTCTTGTTGGGGCAAGACCTCACGTAGTGTCCGGTCTCCCCGCAATACATGCAGAGATTGTTGACTTGTCCCCGCTGGCGTTCTTCCGGGGTGAGAGAAGGACGGAGAAGACCAAGCTGCATTGGTTCGGGGGTATCAAGAATCAGGGTGGCTGGTGCAGGAAAGGACTGTCCGAGAGAACCGGAAGAACTTGGAACCTTGGGGAGCATCCAGGTAGGGCGAAATTGACTGATGGATCTCTCAGAGCGGCGCTCCCTGAGGCGTCGGTCGATCTGTACAGACAGATTGATGAGTTCATCTGTACAGACAGATTGATGAGTTCATCCAAAATTTGGGGTATTCCGGCCTGTGCCAGCTCATCCTTCAATGGATCAGATAATCCCATGCGGAATTGGTAACGCAATGCAGCGTCATTCCAACCTGTATCGGCGCTCCACCGCCTAAAATCCACCACATAGTCCTCTGCTGCTCTACGCCCTTGTTGAAGGGTGTTAGGTACCTGGTAGATGAGCCCGACTGGTGGAAGGAGACCTCTCTTAAGCGCTGGTTCAGGAGCCACTGGAGTGGGAACAGTGGTCTCCTGAGCACAGTGGGTAGGAGTGTCTGATGCGATTCCTGGCGACAACCAACACAGGAGCTGAGGAGACTTCTCTGGAATGACTGTATAGCGGATGCAGGCAAGCGGAAGCGGATCCGTTAGCAGACAGGTGGATGGTATGCAGCAGCAGAACCTGGATCTTGGAAGAGCAGGTGGTGACAGGGTCACAGGGCACAAGCAAAGCAGCGTCAGACAGTCCGAGTTGGCAGGAGATCAGGCAGGTATAAGGCAGAAGGAATGATCACAGAATAGTCAGGCAGGCAGGTATTCGGTAACAGGTAGCAGGATATCAACAAGGTCAGGCAAGCCGGGTCGGATTGGAGATAGCAGAGTAGTCAGACGGAGCCGGGTCAATAGTAACGATAACAACAAGCAGGATACAGGTTTTCAGGTGCAGAGCTGAAGACGAACAGCACCTAATGGGAGTAACTGACACCCTTTTAAAGGGGCTTTGGCGCCAAACAGCGCTAGCGCGAACGGGCGCGCGCGCGCACCCGCGAGTGCGCGAACGGGCGCGCGCACCCGCGAATGCGCGGACGCGCGCGGGAGCGCGCCAGCGCCCCCCAGTGGGGGATTCAGCCCAGCAACTCTAGGAATGCTCCTTGTGCACCTACGTGCACGCAAGTTAGCCAGATTGCCACCGACATGTCCCTGACATTGCCCCCTCCCAACGGGCAGCCTCCGGATGCCCAGATAACTCTTCTTCTCAGGATGGGCAGCAAAATAAGCATGGATTAAACGTTTAGCGTGAACATTGCTATTAGGTTCCCAAGAATTATTCTCCGGACCGTACCCCTTCCATTTGATCAGAAACTGTACCTGTCCCAATCTCTTTCTACAATCGAGGATGGCCTCCACCTCGTATTCCTCGTTTCCGTCCACCAAGACAGGTTCGGGGACCCTGGTGCCCCTATTAGGGAAGGGATCGGTTACAGCAGGCTTCAATAATGAGACATGGAAGACAGGATGGATTTTAAGTGAATCAGGTAAACATAGTTCAAAAGACACCTCATTAATCTTCTTTTTCACCGGAAAGGGCCCAATAAACTTAGGAGCAAGCTTTTTGGAAGGACAAGCTAGTTTAATATTACTGGTAGACAGCCATACCTTATCACCAATTTGCAGCTTTAGATCTCCTCTTCTTTTTTGATCGAAGATCCTTTTACTGTCTGCTTGTGCCTTGGATACCGCTTCCTGTAGCATCCGGTTCTTGCGACTGAGGAACTGTACTGTGTCCTGGACTGCTGGAACTGGAGATTCTGGAAGACAATCTGGCAAGAAAGATACGTGAAAACCATAATTGGCAAAAAACGGGGACTGACCCGTGGCAGAATGGCTAGCATTATTATAAGCAAACTCCGCTAAAGGCAGTAGGGACACCCAATCGTCTTGCACAAATGAGGTAAAACACCTAATATATTGCTCTAGCGTTTGATTTGTCCGTTCCGTTTGCCCATTAGTTTGGGGGTGATACGCTGAAGACAGGGCTAATTCAATTTTCAGTATTTCACATAGAGCTTTCCAGAAACGTGAGGTAAACTGTACCCCCCTATCAGATACTATATTTGCAGGGACTCCGTGCAGCCTGACGATCTCTTTAATGAACACCCGGGCCGTTTCTACAGCAGAGGGTGTCCCCTTTAAGGGCAAGAAGTGAGCCATTTTAGACAGACGATCAACGACCACAAAGATCGCCGAACATCCTTCTGAGCATGGTAATTCTACAATAAAGTCCATGGCTATCATCCTCCAGGGCCTATCTGGTACGGGCAACGGCCTCAACAGTCCCCAAGCTCGGTTCCTGGAGGTTTTATTTTGAATGCAAACAGAACAAGAGCTGACGTACTTCCTGCAAAAATCCTTCATGTTGGGCCACCAGAACGTGCGTTGCACGAGTTCAAGGGTCTTACGAACCCCAAAATGTCCCGCAAGTGGGTGATCATGCAACAAAGTCAGCACTTTGACTCGGACATCTTCTGGCACGAATATCTGACTTCCTTTCCATAGCAACCCATCTCGGGAAGTTAAAGCGAGTCCCTGAAGATTTGAAGATTCTGGTGATGCTTCTCTGATCAAGGACAGGATGTCCGTCTGGAGGAGTAAAAAACTGTTTGCTGGCAGGATGGTGTCAGGTACAGAAGGTTCCTTGGGGTGATCAAACATGCGCGAAAGCGCGTCTGGTTTTACGTTCTTGGTTCCTGGCCGGTAGGTGATATGAAAGCAGAAACGTGTGAAAAATAGGGCCCATCGGGCTTGACGAGGTTTCAGTCTCTTAGCGGATCTTAAATACTCGAGGTTCTTGTGATCGGTATATATTAAAACCGGATGGACTGCACCCTCTAGCAGATACCTCCACTCTTCTAGTGCCGCCTTGATGGCCAGTAATTCTCGGTCACCCACATCGTAATTTCGCTCAGCCGGCGAGAGTTTCCTGGAGAAAAACCCCACAGGATGCATGAGATCCTTATTACCTCGTCGCTGAGAGATGACTGCACCCACGGCCACTTCAGAAGCATCCACCTCTAGAATAAAAGGTAGGGACGGGTCAGGATGGCTGAGAATTGGGGCTGAAGTGAAACGCCTTTTCAATTCTTCAAAGGCCTCCTGGGCCTCTGAGCTCCAATGAAAACGGCAGTTCTGCTTGGTTAGTTGCGTGATGGGTGAAATGATGGCAGAGAATCCTTTAATAAATTTTCTATAGAAATTTGCGAATCCGATGAAACGCTGCACGCCCTTCTTGTCCAAAGGAGCAGGCCAATCTAGCACAGCGGACACTTTTTGAGGATCCATCTTAATGCCGGTAGGGGAGATCACTAGCCCCAAAAACTGAATGTTACTTTGTTCGAATTCGCATTTTTCTGCTTTGGCGTACAGTCCATGTAAGCGAAGACGGCCCAAGACCTTGCGAACATGTTCCCGATGTTGTTCAAGGGAATTAGAAAAAATTAAGATGTCATCCAAGTAAACTATCACAAAGATGTCCAGGAAATCTCTGAATACATCATTGACCAGATGCTGAAAAGTTGCAGGAGCATTGCACAGGCCAAAGGGCATGACCAAGTACTCATAATGCCCGAAACGGGTCCGGAAAGCCGTCTTCCATTCATCCCCGGCCCGAATGCGAACCAGGTTGTAGGCCCCTCTTAGATCCAGTTTAGTGAAGATAATGGCAGATCTCAATTTCTGAAATAGTTCAGGTATCAGGGGCAGCGGGTAGCGGTTCTTAACTGTGATCTTATTTAAGTCCCGATAGTCCACACATGGACGAAGAGTTTGATCTTTTTTAGAAACAAAGAATATTCCGGCCCCAGCTGGGGAGGTAGAGGGTCGAATAAAGCCCTTTTCGAGGTTTTCATCAACATATAGTTTAAGTGCCTCTTGTTCCTTTTCAGATAGTGGAAAGATGCGCCCGAAGGGAATCTCGGCCCCAGGGAGCAGCTCAATTGGGCAATCATACGGGCGGTGGGGTGGTAGGGAATCCGCTCCCTTCTTGCTGAAGACATCCGCAAATTCATGGTAAACCTCTGGTATGGCTTGGAGATGGTCTGGATCCGCATCCATGCAAAGTAAGGTGGCAGCTGGTTTGGGAATTTCAGGAAGACAATGTTTCTGACAATAGGGTGACAAAAACTTGATTTCACCGGTAGACCAATTAACGTGAGGGTTATGGGCCTGGAGCCAGGGCATGCCCAAAATGATCGGGAACAGAGGAGAGGAGATGACGTCCAGGATCAGGATTTCTTTATGCTGAGATGAACAGGTGGCAGACAATGGGAGGGTCTCCTGAGAAACTTGTCCTGATTTTATGTGAGACCCATCGGCCAAGAAAACTGAAAGTTTGTGTGTTTTGTTTTTCAGAGGGAGATTTTGTTGAGCAGCAAAGGCAGAGTCAATAAAGCAGCTGCAAGCCCCAGAATCAATGATGGCGTTGATCCGGATTGTTCTTCCCTGGAGCTGTAACGAGAGGGGGAGAGCAAGTTTAGTGGCATTGGCGGTTAATGCAGAAAGACTGGCTGAAGTATAGGAAACACACTTACGGAACTTGACCGGACAGTTGTTTACATAGTGGCCTGATCCACCGCAGTAAAGGCAGAGGTTTAGCTGGCGTCTGCGTGCCCGCTCTTCTGGGGATAAAGTAGAACGCAGTAGTCCCAACTGCATTGGTTCAGGGACGTCAAATGTTGAAGTGGCCGGGTTAGAGCTGGTTGACGGTAGATATCGGGAAGCAGGCATTGGAACCTTTGCAGTCATCCACATGGGGCGTGTTTGCTGGGAGGATCGTTCAGACCGACGTTCACGAAGGCGTCGGTCGATCTGGATTGTCAAAGCAATAAGTTCTTCAAGGGTATTTGGCATTCCTACCCGTGCAAGCTCATCCTTGAGATTCTCTGATAGCCCCATGCGAAATTGATGGCGTAATGCTGCATTGTTCCATTGTGTGTCCGCGCTCCAGCGTCGAAAGTCCATGACATAGTCCTCGGCCGGTCTACGGCCTTGCTGGAGCGCGAACAAAGCTGACTCAGCAGTGGTGGTCCGCTGAGGATCCTCATACAACTGAGCCATGGCCTCCAAGAAGGAGGGCAAAGTCTGGACCTGTACCGAGTTAGATTCCAGCAGGCGGTGAGCCCAGGTCTGCGGCTCTCCTTGCAGTAGGGATATCACAAATCCTACTTTAGTAGCCTCCAAAGAAAAAGTCCGTGGTTGTAGAGCAAAGTATAACTGGCAGGCACTGCGGAAGGCCACGAATTTTGTGCGATCTCCGGAGAACCTCTCAGGGACGGGAACTCTTGGTTCGGGTGGAAGCATGACCACAGCGGGAGGTGCAGCAGCTTGTACTGGGGCTGCTGCTGAGGCAGGGGATGCGCCTCCTGGCCCACTAAGGTTCAGGACTTGACCTTCCAGTCTATTATAACTATCTTGCAGAGTCTTTACGGCTTGTGTGAGTGCCGCTAAATGCGTGCAGATCTCCTGGATAGGAGAGGCCTCTCCCGCGGGCTCAGACATGGCTGTTCGTACTGTTAGGTACCTGGTAGATGAGCCCGACTGGTGGAAGGAGACCTCTCTTAAGCGCTGGTTCAGGAGCCACTGGAGTGGGAACAGTGGTCTCCTGAGCACAGTGGGTAGGAGTGTCTGATGCGATTCCTGGCGACAACCAACACAGGAGCTGAGGAGACTTCTCTGGAATGACTGTATAGCGGATGCAGGCAAGCGGAAGCGGATCCGTTAGCAGACAGGTGGATGGTATGCAGCAGCAGAACCTGGATCTTGGAAGAGCAGGTGGTGACAGGGTCACAGGGCACAAGCAAAGCAGCGTCAGACAGTCCGAGTTGGCAGGAGATCAGGCAGGTATAAGGCAGAAGAAATGATCACAGAATAGTCAGGCAGGCAGGTATTCGGTAACAGGTAGCAGGATATCAACAAGGTCAGGCAAGCCGGGTCGGATTGGAGATAGCAGAGTAGTCAGACGGAGCCGGGTCAATAGTAACGATAACAACAAGCAGGATACAGGTTTTCAGGTGCAGAGCTGAAGACGAACAGCACCTAATGGGAGTAACTGACACCCTTTTAAAGGGGCTTTGGCGCCAAACAGCGCTAGCGCGAACGGGGGCGCGCACACCCGCGAATGCGCGAGCGCGCGCGCACCCGCGAATGCGCGAACGCGCGCGGGAGCGCGCCAGCGCCCCCCAGTGGGGGATTCAGCCCAGCAACTCTAGGAATGCTCCTTGTGCACCTACGTGCACGCAAGTTAGCCAGATTGCCACCGACATGTCCCTGACAAAGGGCGTGCAAAGCGGCCTCAGCAGTCGCTGTTACTTGAGGATCCTCATACAACTGGGACATAGTGACAAAAAAGGCATTGAGGTTATCAAGACAACCAGACTTTTGCTCCAGGAGACGGTGAGCCCAGGTCTGTGGTTCACCGGACAGAAGAGAAATTACAAAGCCCACCTTGGTTGTCTCCAGAGAAAAGGTGCATGGCTGCGGGGCGAAGTATAGTTCGCAGGCATTGCGAAAAGCCCAGTATTTACTGCGGTCCCCAGAAAATCTTTCGGGTATAGGTACCCTGGGTTCAGGAGGTAGCATTACTACTGAGGGTGCAGATGACGGTCCGGCAGAAGAAGCAACTTGAGGGTTGGTAGGAGCAGACAGGACAGGACTCATTCTTCCAACCTTGTGTAGCCTTCCTGAAGGCTCTTCACGGCTTGTGTGAGACCCGCCAGGTGTCTACACAGTTCTTCCATGGGGGAGGTTCCCTGCTCGGGCTCAGACATGGCTGTCCGATATTGTCAGACTTCCACGTACCTGACCGATGAGCCCGTGATAGCAGGGGAAGGCCTCCCTTACGTATCTGGTTCCTGGCCCCTGGTAGTATGGACAGGAGGCACGGGAGCACAGAATGGTATGAGAGCCTGGCGGGTCAGCAGCAGGTGGATCTAGGTGAAGGTGGTTTTGGAGATCACCAGGCAACTGAAGCACAGGCAGCAGGTGCAGAGCAGGAGTGGAGCAGGCAGGTCGGGTCACAGGCAGGGTTGGCAACAGGCGGGCAACGTGGTACAGAGGAGCAGGCAGATTCGTAGTCAGGACAAGCCGGGGTCAGATGCAGGCAGAAGACAAGGGATAATCCAAGGGCAAGCCGGGTAGTCAGGACATCAAACGTTCAGACGGGTAAGCAGGTGCAAGGATACAGGGAGCTGCAGATCGGACAGCACCGAGCCACATGTGCTGACAGCTTAAGTAGGCAGATTGTCTCCAAGCGACGTGCGCGCACCCACGCACGCGCCTGCACACCGGCACCCGCAATACCGCACACGGGCACGCGCCAACGCGCCCCAGCACACACCAGCACAGCGTCTGCCCAGGGGGACTCTCTGACAACTTTGCTCGCTTTGGAAACCGCAGCTTGGCATTGCATGCTATTATTAAGCTTATGATCTACCAAAACCCCCAAATCTTCTCCACTATGAATTCACCCAGTTGTACTTCCCCTAGTATGTATGATGCATGCATATTCTTAGTCCCCAAGTGCATAACTTTACATTTATCAACATTAAACCTCATTTGCCACATTGCCCTATGACACAATGCATCAAGGTCGGCTTGTATATTGGAGACATCCTGT
Organism: Lithobates clamitans; assembly: GCA_037952925.1. Classification (NCBI taxonomy): domain Eukaryota; kingdom Metazoa; phylum Chordata; class Amphibia; order Anura; family Ranidae; genus Lithobates; species Lithobates clamitans. The sequence continues at coordinate 1,376,035 of JBBGZY010000216.1, forward strand.
AAGGACGTTATTCCACTGCATAGTTTGGTGTCATCTGCAAAGACTGAAATGGTACTTTTAATCCCAGACCCTATATCATTTATAAAGATATTAAAAATTATAGATTTATAAAGATATTAAAAAGTAAGGGTCCCAGCACTGAACCTTGGGGTACACCACTGATAACCTTAGACCATTCAGAGTAAGAATCATTAACCACTACTCTCTGAGTTCAGTCTTTTAGCCAATTTTCTATCCATTTGCAAACTGATCTTTCGAAGCCTGTAGACTGAGCCGTGTGTGGGGAACAATGTCAAACGCTTTTGCAAAATCCAAGTATTGTACATCCACAGCTACCACTCTGTCCAAGGTTTTACTTACCTCCTCATAAAAAGAAATCAGGTTTGTTTGAATTCTGTCTTTCATGAATACATGTTGTCCATACCTCCCAACTTTTTGAGATGGGAATGAGGGACACCTATCAGCAAAAGTATGCAGGCATAGGACATTCCCCCTGCCATGCCCCCTTAAAGGAGAATTGTACAAAAAAACAAGATTGGTTAAACACACAAGTGCTTTTTTTAACACTACTATTCCTTTATATTGGCTTTTGGAATCTACAAATGCAGCAATTTAGAAATCAGATGAAAGGTTTAGCGCTGGAAAACACTTTTTGATAGATAAAACGTGCATTTTATATACAACTATATAAATCACACCAAAATGAGGGACAAATGAGGAGGAATGAGGGACAGAGGGATATTGCTCCAAATCAGGGACAGTCCCTCCAATCAGGGACAGTTGGGAGCTATGATGTTGTCTGTTGCTTAAAATATTATTTTCCAGCAAGAACTCATTTATGTAGTCTTTTATTAAACTCTCCAGTATCTTCCGGACTATAGAAGTTAATTTATAATACAAGGTTACAAACTTATTGTGCAATATAATAGATTTTTTTTGTATGATTCAACCTAAATGTTGTCCACTGCACAAACACATTGTTATGTGTGACCAGCTTTATGGTGTAAGAAGTGTACAGCATGTAACTGGTAATTGTATTTTGAATAGTAAAGAAAAGAAAACCAAGAAAATAGGAACATTTGATCAAGAAATTCACTGGGTAACATTTCCAGTGACATAAGAAGAAAAGAAAAGTGTACAAAGCCCATTTATAGATGATTTTATACACATGCATGCTTTATATGACAAAGGCATGAGAAGAACATACGCACTTTAGTGTTGGTGTTTCATATCAAGGACACCCTCTGTACTTGTACAGTGCTAATCAATATGCCTCTGTACTGTTGTGTTATGCAGCAGTATTCTGTTGTTGTTTGATTTCTAGCCTAGCCTACTAATCATCTCTCTCTCCAGGATATTGTTCTCATGTAATGGATGAGTAAGGTGCAAAGTTAGAATCAATAATTCAAAACAGATTTAAAATGGCAAGGAGCATGCACACATTGCAGAATAGTATGTTGTACAATGTAGATTATGTCTATGTGGTTATGTCTCTGTGTAACATGTGGCTGTAAAGTATAGTCTCTATAAAACTTTATAACAACAAAGAGTCAAGCTAAGAAATCAATACTTCACAAAAACAGTACAGAACATACCTACTTGCGATTAGATATGGACCGAAACCCCCCCCCCCCCCCCCCCGCTGGTTTGGTTCGCACCAGAACTTTCAAACATCGCAAAAGTTCAGAGCCGAACAACGAACCCCATTAAAGTCTATGGGACCCGAACTGGAAAAATCTAAAGTGCCAATTTTGAAGGTTTATATCCTAATACTGCACTGGGGGACATCTATCAATGCCAAACATTTTTTTCAAAAAGATCATTTTTAAATGAGCAATGATTTAATGATGCTTAACACTTGCCAACCAGCCACCGGCATTATACTGCGGCAGATTGGCACGTTCCCGCGAATCGCCGTAGCTGTACGCCGGCCCTTTAAACATCTCTAGCAGGCGCATGTGCGTGCCCGCTGCACGGCAGGGGACACGATGCATGTGGCCGGCGGCCCGATGTCCGCCGCCAACGCGTGATCACAGGCACGAGAGTCAGAATGGGGATGTGTGTGTGTAAACACACACATCCCCATTCTGTCAGGAGAGGAGAGACAGATCGTCTGTTCCTACTAGCTAGGAGCCGCGATCTGGCTCCTCCTCTCACACCCCCTTCATTTAGAAACACCTTTGCAGGGCACTCATTTTACCTTTGTGGGAAAAAAGGATGTTAATTTTGTTTGGGTACAGCGTCGCACGTGCGTATCACAAAAATGGCCTGGTCCTTAAGTAGGTAAAGTGAAACAATAAAAATAAAAAAATTCCTTTAAATATAGTGCCTGGGGGATCCCCTTAGTCTGAGTCTTAGTCTAGAGAACCTGCTGCAGCAAAAATTAGATTTATCAAGAAAAAAAAATACATTTTCCCTGCAAGCATCCTTTGTTTTGTAAACAATGGCTTGGGGAGCCAGTCGGTATGATGAGGCCACAATTTAGTGCACTCGGAACAAGATTAGAGATTTTTTTGATAAATTCTGGTGTCTGTTTTGCAGACCTTGGATATAAGTAACAGGTGCAGAAAGATTGGGCTTTGGGTGTTGGTGGTGCCTTAACACCAGAGGAGAGAGAAAAGATTCAACATGAAGATTCGACGAAGCAGTCGCCGCGAGTGGACATTTATGGTCAAATGCTCCGCCCATAGGCTATAGAAGAATTCTAATGTTGGTTGACTAGTAATAATAATTAATAAATATAATTATTACTAGTGTCATACAACATTAGAATTCTACTTTAGCTTGTAGGCGGAACATTCGACCGGAAATGTACGATTGCGGCGTCGTACAGTTTTGCTGCTCCATCAAATCTTCTTAGAACATTTGACAGACACCATAAGCCTTCAATGACAGATTCAACCTTAATTATTTTGGATTTTCGGATGAATGCATTTTTTAACGAAACAAAATAAATAAAAACGAATTTCGGGAGTAACTAAATAAAACGAAATTCCGAAACAAAATATTTCAGTGTGCACATGTCTACATATCTTTGGCAAAAATAGCCTAAATCCGTGTATATTACTTGGTCTTTGTGAAAGTTATAGAGTCTACAATCTTTGGTGCCAATCATTGAAAATTGATCACACCTGATGCACTGATGGCCTATCTCATTTATTGAGACCCTAACAATCCAGGAAAGTACAAATATCCCACAAATGACCCCTTTTTGTAAAGTAGAGATTCCAAAGTATTTAGTAAGAGTGAGTTTTTTTAAGTTGTAATTTTTTCCCCACAATTCTTTACAAAATGAAGATTTTTCTTTTTTAATTTATTTTTTTTCACAAACTTGTCATATTAACAGGTTATTTCACACACACAGCATATGCATACCGCAAATTACACCCCAAAACACATTCTACCACTCCTCCTGAGCATGGCGATATCACATGTGTGAGGTCCACATAGAGAGGTCCAACATGCAGGGAGCACCGTCAGGTGTTCTAGGGACATAAATTTCACATATAATTTCTTGACTACCTCTTGCTCTTTTGAGGGCCCTGGAGCACCAGGACAATGGAAACGCCCCAAAAAATTACCCCATTTTGGAAAGCAAACATCCCAACGTATATTATATGAGGCATAATGAGTCTTTTGAAAATGTCATTTTTTTCCGCAAGTTTTTGGAAAATGTGGAAAGAAATTTTTTTTTACACAAAGTTGTCCATTTATACAATATTTCTAATACATAGCATGTACATAGCCAAAATTACACCCCAAAATATATTCTGCTACTCCTCCCAGTATAACAATACCATATGTGTGAGACTTTTCCACAGCCTGGCCACATACAGAGGCCCAACATGCAGGGAGCACCATCAGGTGTTCTAGGAGCATACATTTCAAATCTAATTTGACTACCTATTACACTTTTGTAAGGCACTGTAGTGGCACTGATGCGTACTGTAGTGACATCGATGTGGCACAGATGAGAACTGATGTGACATGGATGAGCATGAATGAGGCATAAATGAGCCATGGATGGGGATAGATGAGCAGTGGATGGGGATAGCTGAGCCATAATGTGGATGGATAAGCTGTGGATGGGGATGGATGAGCCATGGCTCGGGATGGCTGAGAATGGGTGGGGATGGCTGAGTATGGATGGGATGGCTGAGCATGTATGGCATGGCTAAGTATGGATGGCTTTGAGTATGGATGGGATGGCTGAGTATGGATGGATGGATGAGGCTGGAAGCAGCACTGTGGGCACTACAGATCCAGCCCACGGAGCTGCTGCACCCAATCTCTCCACCTCTCCTCTTACACTGTACTGACCGGTGCAGAGAGGGGAGAGATGAACCGGGCATGCGCCGGCTTGTTTACAACAGATCGCTCCGTCATTTGACAGAGCGATCACATGGTAAAGGGCCACTGTCATCGACAATATACCGTGATCTGTGATGCGGCGGGTTCCCCGGACCCAGCGGGTGGGCGGGCATCCCTGGTGGTCATAGGTGAGCATCCCTGGTGGTCCTGGATGGGCATCCTCGGGGAGCTGCACTGATAATCAGTGCAGACCACACCTGTCAGGAGAGCAGCCGAATCCACCAGACAGAAAGGCAGGAGTTGTAAAGCCAGCAGCTTGGATAAGTTGGAATTTAGATGCTGGGCATGTGGGTGGCAGGGACTGTATTTTTTTTATTCGCTGCAGCAGCTGGGGCAGAGACATTTGCTATACTGTACAGCTGGAGGTGTGCTGCTCGCAAACATGCTGCAAAGACCTGTGAGACCCTTCGCTATACCAAGAAAAGGAGTTAAAGGGGTCTAAACCTGCATCTGAACATGGTGAGTAAATGGGGCACTCCACTATCCTTACTTAAGAAATGTTTACCTCAAGAAAACCATAAATTGCTTCTGTTAAAGTGGTTCTAAAGGCAGAAGGTTTTTTTTTACCTTAATGCATTCTATGCATTAAAGAGGTTGTAAACCTCGGAAAAAAATAAAACAAAAAACAAACTCTGCAAGACAAAGGCATAATGAGCTAGTATGCATCACATACCAGCTCATTTTGAAATACTTACCTTAGAACGATGCCCTGGATTGGCCCTCCGAGTACAGCATGGCCTTCTTCCACTGGAGTTACTTCCGGGTTCGCGGCTCCGGCGTTGTAATTGGTCAGAGCCACGAAGATATCACTCCCTCGTGTTCTGTCCACCAGATGTTTTATGCTGGTTATTTGTACCTTATTTGTACCTGTGTTGTTAAATTTACATGCAAAATGTGTCATTTACTTAAGACAATCATATGTGGTGTGCAGGCTCTATCTAGCGTTCCTTTTTGGTATTGCTGCAGTTCTGTGTTTAATTGTTTATTGTATGTGTAAATAAGGAAGTTGGCAGCAAGCAGGGAATTCTGGGTAGAATCTTAACAGGAAGTGAACCAGTTACCATTCTTTTCAACATATTGAAGGAAGCAACACATGTATTTCTCAATCTATCGCCATCACCCGTTAGAGAACTTAAAAATTTCACCTGGCTTGTTCTAATAAAACTGAGATCAAAGAAATATGGTATCTACAGTTATTAGGATAAGTAGGTTTAGCTATCTGCTCCTTGAGACAGAACAGTGACATTTTTAAGCTGACCTCTGAAGGGAAGATAAGCCGACTTCGGATGTCTGTACAGCCTGGGGCTACGCAATATCCATACAGTCAGAAGCCTTAAAGAATCAGGCCTGCGGCAGGTGAAGCAAGCAGCCACGCTACACAGAGACACGCTCTGTCAAGCAGCATCGACACTAGAACGGTCTCTATACAGCAAGACAGCTTCTTCCCCGCAGCCATGTCTCACAGTGGGACATCTTCTTACAAAACAGGTTCACAAGCAAGCTCATCTAAGCCATCTGTCGCAAATGCAGCAGCTAACGCCCGTTCAAAAGCTGAAGCAGCAAAAGCCAGGGCCGCTGTCAGGGAAGACCAGCCAGTACTCAAGATGGCCGAAGGAGAAGTCGACCTGTGACCTCAGCCTGTCAGGGAAGACTAGCCAGTACTCAAGATGGCCGACGGAGAAGTCGACCTGTGACCTCAGCCTCTGTCAAAACACCTTCGGTTCACCTGTGTGCACATTACCAAGGGGCTATTTAAACCTGGTCTGTGCTTGCATCCAGTGCTGTCCGTTCTACAGCGTTCCCGTGTGTTCCTGCCTGCTTTACCCGTGATACTCCGCATCTGCCTGCTCCTTCTACTACCACGCTGCCAGCCCGTTGCCGACCCTGCCTGCATCCAGACTATGCACCTGCCTCCGCTTCTGTTCCTGACGTTCCTGCCAGTGTTTGACCCGGCTTGCCCGACCTGCATCTTCCGCTCATTGGAGAACCCTGCTCCAGCACCGTGCCACCTGCCGCTGTTCCACATTACTGTAAAGATGAACTGTTTGGCACTTGTGTGACTCTGCACTTCTGCTCCTCCTGTCTACTCTATCAGGGGGCCAGAATCAGAGGAGCAAGAGAGGCCGTTCCCTGCACATCAGGCTCTACCGTCAGGTACGTGACAGTAACGGACAGCCATGTCTGAGCCTGCGCAGGGACCCTCTCCTATGGATGAACTTTGCCAGCACCTGGCCGGCTTGGCACAAGCCGTCAAAGACCTACAGCAGGGCTACACTCAGCTAGAGGAACGCCTACAGACCCTGACAGGCGCTGCAACTCCGCAGGGTCCACCTTCAGCATCAGCCTCCTCTCAGGGATCTTCTCCTGCTCCTGCCGTGGTCATGCTCCCACCTGAGCCCAGGGTACCTACCCCAGACCGGTTCCTGGGTGAACGCGGCAAGTTTAGAGCGTTTTGGAACGCATGTGAACTGTATTTTGCCCTTCAACCCCGCACATTCTCCTTAGAAGCTACCAAGGTCAGCTTTGTAATCTCCCTGCTACAAGGGGAGCCACAGTCCTGGGCCCACCGCCTTCTGGAACAGAAGGCCGAATGCTTATCCGACTTCAACAGGGTCGTAGGGCGGTGGAAGACTACGTCTCTGAATTTCGACGATGGGCATTTGACACAAACTGGAATGACGCCGCCCTACGATACCAATTTCGTATGGGCCTCTCCGAACCACTCAAAGATGAGTTAGGGCGGGTAGGGGTACCCCCTACCTTAGAAACTCTGATTGATCTATCCATCCAGATCGATCGCCGGCTGAGAGAATGAAGACTAGAGAGAGCGTCGACTCCATCCCGTCCAGTGTGGATGTTACCTTGGGTACCCAGGTCGTCCTATCCCGCTCCACCTGCTCCAGCCACTCCGGCTCCTGACGCCCTGGAACCTATGCAACTCGGCCTGCTGCGGCCCTCTCTTACTGTTGAAGAACGACAACGCCGCCGCCAACAGAACTTATGCTTATACTGCGGGGGTCCCGGACATTACGTGAGGTCCTGCCCAGTGAAACCTCGTAAGTCTCTCTTCACTCCCTCTGCCTCGCAAACCCCAAGCTCGCTTAGCAACTCCGCTCACTTTACTATTCCCATTTCTCTACAGCTGCCAGGAAGGACTCTTCAGACTACCGCCATAATTGATTCCGGAGCCTGCAGCTGCTTTGTGGACTTGTCCTTTGCTGCCGAACATCATATCCCCCTGCAGCCTAAAGCACAGAAGCTCTCGGTTCACTTGGCCGATGGTTCCACCATTAAGTCCGGAGCAGTCACTCACGAAACCATTCCTCTGCTGACCATCATGTCCCAGGACCACCGAGAACTGCTACGACTAGACGCCATCGCTTCCCCTCTGTTCCCAGTTATCCTCGGTATACCTTGGTTGAAGGCCCACGATCCCCATATCGACTGGTCTAAAGGAAGCATTAACTTTGTCTCCTCTTACTGCACCCAGCACTGCCTACAGACCTCCTGTGATGTTCCCGCTCTGCTGTGTCTAGATACGGACTCTGAAACCAGTCAGCTTGTGCCGCCAGCCTACCACAGCTTCCTAGACCTGTTTAGTAAGAAGGGGGCAGAGATCCTCCCACCTCATCGGCCCTATGACTGCCCTATAGAGCTACTCCCCGGAGCCGAAGTTCCCTTTGGGAGGATTTTCCCTCTGTCTGAAAGTGAGCTGGTGGCACTGAAGGACTATATCAATGACAATCTCAGGAAAGGCTTCATCCGCCCTTCCACGTCTCCAGCTGGGGCGGAGATTTTCTTCGTCCAGAAGAAAGATCAGTCGTTAAGGACCTGTGTGGACTACCGTGAACTTAACAAGGTGACGGTGAAGAACCATTACCCACTTCCATTAGTTCCTGAACTTTTTCAAAGACTTGGTTCCGCTACCATATTTACAAAATTGGATCTTTGGGGCGCCTATAATTTAGTGCGCATTCGGGAGGGAGACGAGTGGAAGACTGCTTTCCGCACACGATTTGGGCATTACGAGTATCTCGTGATGCCCTTCGGGCTCTGCAACTCTCCGGCTACCTTCCAGCATTTCATTAATGATGTTCTCAGGAACTTCCTGGACTTATTTGTCATTGTATACCTTGATGATATGCTAATTTTTTCTTCCTCCCTAGAACACCACCGCAGACACGTGAGAAGTGTATTAACCCGCCTTCAACAACATGGATTATATGCCAAACCCGACAAGTGCGAGTTTGAACGCCAGAGTATCCAATTTCTGGGGCTGATCATTTCCACCAAAGGTTTCCGGATGGATCCCCAGAAGGTAACGGCTATCCTGGACTGGCCTACTCCATGTGACAAGAAAGGTATTCAACGTTTCATAGGCTTTGCAAACTTTTATCGAAAATTTATTCGGGGGTTCTCAGCAATCATTGCCCCCATTACACAGCTTACCAAACAGGGGTCCCGATTCCGCTGGTCTCCAGAGGCTCAGTCGGCCTTTGAAACGCTGAAGAGGTTTTTCACATCCGCACCCGTCTTGAAGCACCCAGACTCGGTCTTACCGTATGTCTTAGAAGTGGATGCCTCAGAAACTGCGGTGGGAGCTATCTTGTCCCAAAGACAGGGCCCCAAGGCCCTGTTGCACCCAGTTGCGTTCTTCTCGCGTAAACTGTCTAGCGCGGAGAAGAATTACGACGTTGGGGATCGCAAACTTTTAGCAATTAAGGCAGCATTAGAAGAATGGAGATACCTTCTCAAGGGAGCAGCACATCCAATCTTAATCTACACAGATCACAAGAATCTCGAATATCTAAGAACAGCAAAGAGATTAAGATCTCGCCAGGCCAGGTGGGCACTTTTCTTTTCGAGATTTACCTTCCATCTGACATACAGACCTGGATCCAAGAACATAAAGCCAGATGCGCTATCACGCATGTTCAGCAAATCCCAAGACATCTCTCCCCCGGATACGATCCTGTCCTCTGGAAATTTCCTTCTCCTACAAGGGGAGTTAATGATGCAGATTAAACAAGCCTCTGTGAGGAGTTCTACACCATCTGGGATCACTTTACGGACACAGGAAGGGCTACTCTGGTATAATGATAAGGTCTTTGTGCCAGAGGATCTCCGAACTACCACGTTGAGCATGTGCCACGACCACGTGCTGGCAGGACACTTTGGGGTCAGCAAGACTGCTGAATTGGTGCAGCGAACCTTCTGGTGGCCGGGGGTGGCAAGAGACTGTAGGAGATATGTGGAATCGTGCACCACCTGCATCCGTAATAAGAACAGCAAATCCAGGGCCTGGGGTCTGTTGAAGCCATTACCTGTCCCGAACAGACCATGGAGAATGATTTCAATTGACTTCATTGTGGAACTGCCCCCATCTGAGGGATACATTACTATCTTTGTATTCGTTGATCGATTGTCCAAGATGGCCCACTTCATTCCTATGAAGGGCACCCCTTCTGCACAAGAGACGGCACGGATCTTCATCAGAGAGTTTATAAGACTCCATGGGGTTCCGGCTAACATCGTCTCAGACAGAGGGGTCCAGTTCACCTCCAGATTCTGGAGATCCTTGTGTGAATCCTTGGGTATTGAACTTTCATTCTCTTCAGCCTATCATCCGCAGACTAATGGTCAGACAGAAAGGACCAACCAGACACTGGAACAATATCTGCGTTGCTTCTCCTCCTTTTCACATGACGATTGGGTGTCCTTACTTCCCTTAGCCGAGTTTGCCTACAATAATTCTTCTCATTCAGCCACGAAACAATCTCCCTTTTTCGCAAACTACGGTTGTCACCCGTCCTTTCTGTTTAATAACATTCCTAAATGCCCGGTACCCACTGTACTTGAAACATTGGATTTCTTTAGATCCAACAACAAGCTGCTACAAGAGACAATGGCCAAGACTCAAGCTTATAACAAACAGATCTTCGATAAGAAGAGAAGAGGGGACCTGATCCTGAACCCGGGGGACCAAGTCTGGTTAGCCACAACAAATCTGAGACTAACCTGTCCTTCAAGGAAATTAGGCCCCAGATTCGTGGGACCGTTTCCTGTAAAGAGACGAATTAACGATGTTGCCTATGAGCTGGAGTTACCGGAGACCTTCAGGATCCACCCGGGGTTTCATATAACCTTACTGAAGCCCGCCATCCCCAACTCTTTTCCGGATCGGAATACAGAGCCACCCGAACCTGTGGTGGTAGATGGCGAAGAGGAATTTGAAATAGAGGCGATTTTAGATTGCAGGAGGAGGAGAGGTCAAGTTCAATATCTTATTAAGTGGAGGGGTTACGGTCCTGAAGACAATTCGTGGGAACCTGAAACCAACATTCATGCCCAAGAACTGATCTGAACTTTTAAGAGGACCTATCCTGACAAAGTAGCCAGATTGGGCATCCGGAGGCTGCCCGTTAGGGGGGGGCAATGTCGGGGAAGACCAGCCAGTACTCAAGATGGCCGAAGGAGAAGTCGACCTGTGACCTCAGCCTGTCAGGGAAGACTAGCCAGTACTCAAGATGGCTGAAGGAGAGGTCGACCTGTGACCTCAGCCTGTCAGGGAAGACTAGCCAGTACTCAAGATGGTCGACAGAGAAGTCGACCTGTGACCTCAGCCTCTGTCAAAACACCTTCAGTTCACCTGTGTGCACATTACCAAGGGGCTATTTAAACCTGGTCTGTGCTTGCATCCAGTGCTGTCCGTTCTACAGCGTTCCCGTGTGTTCCTGCCTGCTTTACCCGTGATACCTGCACCTGTTTACCGACCTGGCTTGCCTCTGACTCTGCTACCTGCTGCCTGCATCTGACCCGGCTTGTTCTGACTCCGCATCTGCCTGCTCCTTCTACTACCACGCTGCCAGCCCGTTGCCGACCCTGCCTGCATCCAGACTACGCACCTGCCTCCGCTTCTGTTCCTGACGTTCCTGCCAGTGTTTGACCCGGCTTGCCCGACCTGCATCTTCCGCTCATTGGAGAACCCTGCTCCAGCACCGTGCCACCTGCCGCTGTTCCACATTACAGTGAAGACGAACTGTTTGACACTTGTGCGACTCTGCACTTCTGCTCCTCCTGTCTACTCTATCAGGGGGCCAGAATCAGAGGAGCAAGAGAGGCCGTTCCCTGCACATCAGGCTCTACCGTCAGGTACGTGACAGCCGCATTCGCAGACTAAGAGTTGCAGATGAAAAAAGAAAAGGCCCGCCTTGATGCAGAAAAGGTGAGACGGGAGCACGAGAGAGAGAATGAAAGAGTACGCTTGGAGCAAGAGAGAGAGAAGGAAAGAGTACACATGGAACGAGAAAGAGAGGGAAAGAGTACGCTTAGAACAAGAAAGAGTACGCATGGAACAAGAGAGAGAGCAAGAAAGAGTACACATGGAACAAGAGAGAGAGAAGAAAAGAATACGTCTGGAAGAAGAGCTATCCCAGCAGGAAGCATCTCTGAAATTGCAGCAAGCTTTCTTAGAAGCCAACATGGAGAAGCTAGCAGTAGAAAGAGATGCTGCCGCCGCCATTGCAGAAGCAGAAGCTTTAGAAGCAGCCGTCTGCGATGAGCCAAGACTAGGAAGCAGCATACCGGGTCTAGAAGAGGACCAACAAGATTCTTCATAACGCATGTCAGATTATGTCTACCAGCACTGGGACCCAAGCAGCATCCCACAACAAGAAATCAAACATAACGTCAGTGAATCACATCAAATAACGCAGCAACAAGACGACCTGAGACCCCAGTGCTACAAGCAAGAAAAATCTGACAGAGTTCCACACTTTCCAGTTCCAACCAAACCTTCTACTCCCCAAGGTACCCAGCCTTCATACAAGCATCAAACACCAGTCTTCGCTCCAAAGGTGTATGGGAGCCGGTACGAACTGCCAAACTTAAGCGAGTTTGAACCCAGCGTGCCTAAAGAAGAGACTTTTAACAGGTATGCCTTTACACCGCACCACAATACAACAGCAGCCTACCCCAATGCCAATCAGGCTACTGTAGACTTTGCCAAGTTCCTGGCCAAAAGAGAGTTAGTTACCCAAGGACTTGTCAAATTTAGTGATTGCCCTCAACACTTCAGGGCGTGGCGATCAGCTTTCCAGAGTGTCATTCAAGGTCTAGATCTATCCTGCAGGGAACAGATAGAACCCCTCGTAAAGTTGCTTGGCAATGATTCTGCTGAACATGCCAAAAGGATCGGAGACATTAATATAAACAACCCTGAGATAGGCCTTGCAAACATCTGGAACAGACTGGATAGATGTTATGGCTCACCAGAGGCTGTAGAGAGTACACTGTTCAAAAGGATAGAAGACTTCCCAAAAATACCTAGCAGAGGTTACCAAAGACTCAGAGAATTCAGTGACCTGTGTATGGAGTTACTAAAGTTGAAGTTGCTAAAGCAGAAGGAGACTTACCTGGCCTTTCTTATCTTGACTCTGCTAGAGGTATTAACTCCTTAGCACAAAAACTTCCTTATGAGTTACACGAAAGATGGATTACTCATGGCTGTAACTACAAACAAAAACACAATGTGCCTTTTCCACCCTTTAGTGAGTTTGTGGACTTTGTAGACAGACAAGCAGGAATGAAAGATGACCTCAGCTTCATTTTCCAGTGTCTTATACCACTTCTTCTGGCCCTAAACAACTCAGAGCTCCAGTAGCAGTGCACAAAACTAACATTTCTTCCCACAGATTTGCAGAGTGTCAGCCAGAGGATGAAGACAGCGACCCTACTAAGTTCTGCCCTCTACATAAGATGCCACATCCTCTTCTGAAATGCAGAGCCTTCAGGACAAAGACCATCCAGGATTGCAAAGCTTTCCTCAAAGGGAACAACATCTGTTACAAGTGCTGCTCTTCGTCCACACATTTCACCAAGGACTGTAAGGTCAGTGTAAAATGTACAGAATGTGACAGCACAGAGCACAACACAGCTCTACACCCAAGGCCTACTCCAAGAACTTTCCCACCTGTTCATAGGGACAAGGAGCAAGGTGGGGAGACCAAAGACTCTAGTACAGACACCATAGAAATCACTTCACAGTGCACTGAAGTTTGCAAAGTAAGTACAGGTGGCAGATCCTGCTCTAAAATCTGTCTTGTGAGAGTTTATCCAAAAGGACACAGAGACACAGCAGTCAAGCTCTACGTCATCTTGGATGATCAGAGTAAAGAGTCACTAGCTAGATCTATGTTTTTGGACATTCTAAACCTGAAAGGTCCCAGCAGCCCTTACTCCCTTAGGACTTGTACAGGTACAGTGGAAAAGGCGGGGAGAAGAGCTGACGGCCTACAAATTGAATCTATGGATAGTAAGACATGCCTATCCTTACCGACCATCATAGAGTGCAACAAGATGCCAGACAACAGATCAGAGATTCCCACACCAGACGCAGCACCTCACCAGACTCACTTGAACCACATCTCATACCAGAACTAGATGATCAGGCTCAGATAATCTTACTCCTAGGAAGGGATATCTTGCAAGTCCACAAAGTAAGAAAACTGATCAATGGTCCTAAAAATGCCCCATATGCCCAAAAACTGGATCTCGGGTGGGTCATTATAGGTGATGTTTGCCTGGGAGGTGCACACAAACCGGCATCTGTTAATAACCTGCTCACTAGTACCCTTGAGAATGGTCGTCCTACTCTTTTCCAACCCTGTCAAAATCACATCCTCATAAAGGAGCTACCACACAACAACCCTGTACCTCTTCCCTTCCTAAGTCCCCTCTGTGACAGCAATACCTATGACGAAGACCAAAACGACTTAGGAAGCACAGTGTTCCAGAGAACAAAGGAAGATAACCAGGTAGCAATGTCTATTGAGGATAGGCTCTTCCTAGAAGTTATGGAAAGGAGTAATAAAAGCTAATAAAGGGTCTGGAGGATCTTAGTTATGAGGAAAGGTTGTGAGCACTGAACTTATTCTCTCTGGAGAAGAGATGCTTGAGAGGGGATATGATTTCAATATACAAATACCGTACTGGTGACCCTAAAAATAGAAATAAAACTTTTTCGCAGAAGAGAGTTTAACAAGACTCGTGGCCACTCAATAAAATTAGAAGAAAAGAGGTTTAACCTTAAACTACGTAGAGGGTTCTTTACTGTAAGAGCGGCAAGGATGTGGAATTCCCTTCCACAGGCGGTGGTCTCAGCGGGGAGCATTGATAGTTTCAAGAAACTATTAGATAAGCACCTAAATGAACGCAACATACAGGGATATACAATGTAATACTGACACATAATCACACATAGGTTGGACTTGATGGACTTGTGTCTTTTTTCAACCTCGCCTACTATGTAACTATGAGTATAGAGAAAGATGGTACTAATAGCTGAGTTGTACCTCTTCCCTTTAGACCACAAAGACGACGTTTGCCTAACAACAGAGAACTAGCATATAAACGTCTCACTTCCCTAAGACACAATCTTCAAAGGAAACCAGAGATGAAAGAACATTTCTTTTCCTTCATGGAGAAAATATTCCAGAATGGCCATGCTGAGATAGCCCCAAACCTCAAAGACTCAGAGGAATGCTGGTATTTACCTATATTTGGGGTCTATCGCCCTAAGAAGCCAGGACAGATTAGAGTGGTGTTCGATTCCAGCGCCAAACATGAGGGTGTCTCTCTAAATGATGTCCTCCTCACTGGCCTTGACCTTAACAACAGACTATTAGGAGTACTTCTTCGCTTTCCCAAGGATTCAGTCGCATTCATGGCAGACATACAGCAAATGTTCTATTGCTTTCTTGTTAAAGAAGAATACCGTAACTTTCTGAGGTTACTCTGGTTCAGGGACAACAACCCCTCTGGAGACATCACAGAATACCACATGAGGGTGCACATATTTGGCAACAGTCCTTCCCCTGCAGTTGCTATATATGGCTTCAGACATTCTGCTAGAGTGGGAGAGTCAGAGTATGGGTCAGATGTCAGATAGTTTGGGGACAAGGATTTCTATATAGACGATTGCATGAAATCACTACCCACAAATGAAGCCGCAATCAGTCTCCTCAAAAGAACTCAGGCAATGCTTGCTTGTTCCAACTTAAGACTCCACAAGATTGCTTCCAACAGCAGAGAAGTTTTAGAAGCCTTTCCTGTCCAAGATCATTCTAACGAGTTAAAGGACTTAGATCTAGGCACAAACTCACTTCCCATGAAAAGCAGTCTTGGTTTGCTTTGGGACTTAAGATCTGACACGTTTACTTTCCAAGTAACACAGAAGAAAAACCCTTTACCCATAGAGGTGTCCTGTCTACCATAAACAGCCTCTATGATCCCTTAGGCTTTGCAGCATCTGTCACCATCCAGGGTAAAGCACTACTGAGAGACTTAACCTGTGAGTCGCTAGACTGAGACCACCCTCTCCCCACTGTCAAGAAGAACCTATGGTTAGAGCGGAAGGACTCACTAACAGCTCTATCCAACCTTAAAATTCCACGACCATATGCTCCTCTGTCATCTGCTGAGTTTCAGATGCAAAGACTTTGTGTGTTTTCGGATGCTTCTGTTAAAGCAATTGCTGCTGTAGCTTATCTGAAAACTATAGACACTAAAGGACAATGTCACATAGGGTTTGTAATGGGGAAAGCAAAACTTGCCCCACTTCCTGAACACACCATACCCAGGCTGGAACTTTGTGTTGCAGTATTAGCCACAGAACTAGCTGAACTCATTGCAATCAGAGGCCCAGTGAAACTCATTCGCTCTGACAGAGGGTCTAACTTTGTAGGAGCAGTAAAAGAACTTCAAATTCATTCTAACTTGGATGTTTTTAGAGTAGAAAGATACTTGAGTGAACAAGACTGCACGTGGATCTTCAACCCACCTCACTCTTCTCACATGGGAGGTGTTTGGGAGAGGATGATAGGCATAGCCTGCAGAATTCTTGATTCTATCTTCCTACAAGTAGGAACTGCAAGGCTTACTCACGAATGTTTAGTGACATTTATGGCAGAGGTTACAGCTATCATTAACGCCAGACCTTTGACATCCATTTCAAGTGACTCTAAGGATCCAGTGATCCAGTGGTCCTCACACCTGCCATGTTACTCAAGCAAAAGACTAGTCTTGCCAGTGCTCCAGCTGGAGAGTTTTGTGAGAAGGACCTTTACAAACATCAATGGAGACAAGTACAAACCCTTGCCAATACCTTCTGTTAAGTTCGGTGGAGAGAACAATATATATCTACTCTACAAGTTTGATCACCAAAGTACTACCAAGCAAGGATAATCGTGTCCGTAAGGTTGAGGTCAAGATCTTTCAACAGAATGAGGCTAAAGTATTCTTGAGACCAGTGACCGAACTTATTCTGTACGGAGGACTCTGTTAGTGACATCACTTGATGTCAGGCAGGGAGTGTTCTGTCCACAAGATGTTTTATACTGGTTATTTGTACCTTATTTGTACCTGTGTTGTTAAATTTACATGCAAAATGTGTAATTTACTTAAGACAATCATATGTGGTGTGCAGGCTCCATCTAGGATTCCTTTTTGGTATTGCTGCAGTTCTGTGTTTAATTGTTTATTGTATGTGTAAATAAGGAAGTTGTCAGCAAGCAGAGAATTCTGGGTAGAATCTTAACAGGAAGTGAACCAGTCACCATTCTTTTCAACACATTGAAGGAAGCAACACGTGTATTTCTAAATCTATCGCCATCACCCCTTAGAGAACTTAAAAATTTCACCTGGCTTGTTCTAATAAAACTGAGATCAAAGAAATATGTATCTACAGTTATTGGGATAAGGAGGTTTAGCTATCTGCTCCTTGAGACAGAACACCTTGAATGCCTGCGGGAGCCGCCAGTCATGGCACAACTACTGAAGAAATGATCAGTGGCCCGTTTCTTCAGTGCGCATGCACCAATGACATCGGCAGCAGCGCATGTACTGAATATCTCCTAAAATGTGCAAGGTTAGGAGATATTCATCTTGATCCAGTGATCTGCATGAGAGCAGTGACTCTCCGGGGTCTGTCTCTTCTCATTGGCTCACACAGCACTGGGAGCCATTGGTTCCTGCTGCTGTCAATTGCAGACACTGAGCCAAATAGGAGAGAGCAGGGGGTGGAACCAAGCAGCTCTGTGTGTGTGAATGGACAATGTCCATTCACAGGAGCGTGGCTTGAGAATGAGCATGTTTAAGCGCTCCCATAGCAAGAGGCATCTATTGGGGGCACGCGGCAGGGTGGAGGAGCTAGGACCGCCAACCCAAAAAGAAGATGATCGGAGCTGCTCTGTGCACAATCATTGCACAGAGCAGGTAAGTATATCATGTTTGTTATTTTTTTCTAAGATTGGAACCTTTACAATTACTTTAAAGCTGAAGAATAAAAGGATTTGCTTTTCCTTTCACAAGAAAATATATTTCGTTTTGGAAAGGCAGTGAAACATGTTCATATGTCTACTCTGTAAAATGAACAACTACATGTAGGAAAAAATTAGGACTAAAACATTTGGAACCACTTCCTTTCCTGCCATATGACATTAGCAGTATGGAAATAAAGGTTGTTCATGGCACACCAGTGCATATAGGTAGACATATCATGAAGCTCAGCGGGGCAAGCATATACAATAGGTGTACTGGCAGTACCACTGTACAATTGCAATACAATTTTGAGGACCAAGTACAGAATATGGACAGCCTGGATTTAAATCTACCATTTCATTACAGTGCTAACTGATTCTGAACTTCTCCAAACAATCCACATTGGATCTTTCTGCAAAACAGAAGTACAGGAAAGCATATTTTCTATTAATTTTATTTTACAAAAAAGGTCCTTCTCTTTGTTTACATTGCATAAATTGTTTTTTTTTTATCCATTTACTATTAATGGCTAATACAAATATAACCCTCTTTCATTCTGCTAAGCTTTTCTTTTAATATTGACACAGCTGCTATAAAACAATCCTCATAAAATAAGTTCAGCCAATACATCCAGCTGTATGGAAAACAGATCTTTATTTAATTTAGCTGTAGTAAACTATTACCTTAATATTGTGTTTTTTTCCCCTTTGTAAATGAATGATAAATAAAAAAAAAATTTAAGATTTAATTTAGGTATTAGTATGACCAGAAGACCTTGAAAAAAGCTTTCCCTTGCCTTTGATAACCGTGCGCTGGTCGAACCAATGTTGTGTTTGGCCACCCTCTTCTGCAGGATGTCATAGCTGTTAAAGTGTAAAGCTGTCTACACATTATACAATTTTCTGGTACAAAAGTTCTTTAGATTTACCAAAATCATATCATATGAGGTCAAACATAAACACTTTCAAAATGTATGCAAT
Source organism: Lithobates clamitans (assembly GCA_037952925.1). Lineage (NCBI taxonomy): Eukaryota > Metazoa > Chordata > Amphibia > Anura > Ranidae > Lithobates > Lithobates clamitans. The sequence goes on from JBBGZY010000216.1 coordinate 1,394,703, forward strand.
AAGGCAGACCTCTGCACTACATAGTTAAGGGTAAATATAAAAGAAATTGAACAATAAAAATTGTATAATGTGTAGACAGCTTTACTGTGACCAAACTATGGACATTCAAATATTTAGCAATTTATCCTGAAAATTCAAAATAGAAGTAGTGAAGGATTTTAGGTTGTCTCAGAATTTTGCTCTCCACCTCTTTCTATCAATAATAATCAGTGCCATTCATTTATGAAAACCAGTGAATAAAAATATATAAATAATCTATAAATCACGTTAAAAATATTCAATAATAATCAGTGCCATTCATTTATGAAAACCAGTGAATAAATATATATAAATACAACATGCAACATGCAAAACGTGAAAAAATCCAAGTGATGATGAAAAAAATATTAAAGTGTCCAAAAATTCAATAAAAATAATCAATAAAATATGATATATAAAGTGCAGGCATTAGTGTCCAAAAAAATATATATAGGCAGTGGGCTGCCATCGCAATGATACAAAGAGTAGCTAAAGGTTTGTTAAACTACCTAGAGAAAAGTAAAAGTTAAAATGAGAAGCTTTGGCTACAAACATGCATGAATTACTCTCAGTGGCTGCAGCTTCAGAGTTGTGAGCAAAGGCTTGTTTTATCCCTGTGTAAGATCCAACACAGACTAAGCTTACCCCCTTTCTTTTTACTCAGAGGTCCCGAAAGTGAATAAAGCAGCAAGGGAGCACATGAAATGTAGGTATATCCCCCCAGATGCCACAGGGCTCGCCTGGGATTTAACCTTCCCTACGCTGACTAATTACTTGCCAACTCCTACTCACCCCCTGTTGGCTATGCCTTCAAGGCACCTCTGCAGTTGGCTGGAGCTCTCCTGTGTGTGTGTATGGCAAAAGGCAGGGCAGTGCCTCCATAGGGGGTAGAGCTGGGTTCAGGTCTATAATGGAGCTTGAGAAGTGCTAATAGTCAGAAATAGGAGTTATTTTTCTTCTTCAGTCTACCAATGCAAGACTTTTCTCCCTCCCACTAACCAGCAATGTAAGGTGTACTATATTAAATAATTCTGACTGCTGCAATTTGTACACATCAATGTATGTTACCTATACCTGACCTGTGCATAGGATATGCTAAGTACCATACTCCCGAACACTGCACAACATAGCATAGCATTACATTGTATAAATTAAATACTATGTTTCAAGTTCATGTTGCTCAGTATAAAAGTAATTTGTGAGTAAAAGGACTTTATTATACAGTGTATGTTCAGACTTTATTTAACTATGTCTCTTTAAGCCATAGCCAATATTAATTGCAATATAGCCATGCCCACTTTTTTGCCCATGCTGCATGTTTTCCTTGTTGGTGTGTCCCTCTTTCGCCAGTTCTAAAATTAGGGAGTATGTGCAAGTATCGCTAGCAGAGAAGGTAGGCTATTAGGAAGACCTGTAGCTTTGCCCTGAATGGACATGTTTACTTTAACGCCCCCCTGGCATGCTACAAATATGTAGGCTACCAATGCTGGCATTTATCTGAAAATGATCGTTGCCTAGCTGTGTCTACCTTCAAGATTTCTGAGCCACATGACAATTATGCAGAAAACATAAGTTTAAAAAGTAGATTTTCTTATTTTTATACTTCATGCAGGTGACTCAAAAAGTACTGAAGCTAAAGAACCAGTATGACAGTAAGGGAAATAACCTTTTCAGACAAAACAGTCAACAATGGAAGCCCGAATAATGCCGTGTACACACAAGCGGACTTTCCGGTAGACTTGGTCCGGCGGACCGGACTCCGTTCGACAATTCAATCGTGTGTGGGCTCCAGCGGACTTTTTTCCCAAAAGTCCAATGGACCTAGAAATAAAACATGTTTCAAATCTTTCCAACGGACTCGAGTCCAGTCGAAAAATCCGCTTGTCTGTATGCTAGTCCGATGGACTAAAACCGACGCTGGGGCAGCTATTGGCTATCAACTTCCTTATTTTAGTCCGGTCGTACGTCATCATGTACTAATCCGTCAGACTTCGGTGTGATCGTGTGTAGGCAAGTCCATTAGTTGGGAAAGTCTATTGGAAGTCTGCCGAAAGTCCGTCAGATAGTCCGTCGGACCAGTCCGGTCGAAAAGTCCGCTCGTGTGCACGCGGCATTAGAAATGTGCTCCAAATCCTTTTTTTCCTCAAACCACTATACTCCTCTTCCGAAACATGATCACTCTACTTCTGAAGCTTAATCACTCCTTCCAAACTTGGTTACTTGCCAGTTATCCTTTTTATTTCATTCAATATCCAAATATTGGTCATTTGACAACTTTCATTTTCAGTCATTTTCCAAAACGTGGTCACTGGTACCCTGCACTTTTTTTTTATTTTTATTAAAGGCCTTTATTTATAGTTTTCAATTTTAAACATAACCAACAAATGCCATCCAACATGGCGATGGCAGTTGTAGTGTTGCTACGCAGAGGTCATCAAGTACAGATCAGTGTAACACATACTAGGCCATTTTGGAATAGCATGTCCATTGTTAAAAAATAGTCCAAGCAATTTGTACAACAAACCTGGGCTGGCCAAATCAGCAAGAGAAAGAAAAAACAATAAAATAAACTAAGGCAACAAAACAGCTACACACACTACCACTTACTACCCCATGCATACACTTACACTCACACATGCAATGCTCTCTCCAAATTCAAATACAAGGTTTACAGCAGACCTATTAAAGAGACAAGTGAGAGGAGACCAAATCCGCCACTTGAGAAGCTGTGTTATCCAGCCACGGTTGCCATATTTTGGTGAATTTTTTAGAGCAGGCGCGCCCCTTGTTGTAAATATGTTTATACAAAGGCAGCGCCTGGTTTATTAAACAGCAGACATATGACAGGGTGGATGGAGCTGGATCCTTCCAATGCAGCAGTATAGCCTTTTTTGCATAGAAAAATATCAGACGAAACATAATACGCGTACATGTTTGTGGAATGCAATTAACTATAGCCCCAAGTAAACAAACTTCCAGAGTTTTGAGAGCTTGTAGATCAAAGTGGCTGGTCAACATGTCAAACAATTCAGCCCAAAACTGGGACATGCTTGGACAGGACCAAAACATGTGCAGAGCGTTAGCTGAGACTTCACACCTAGGACAGGAGGCTTGCTCCATCAATCCCATAGGATTCAGTTTAGCAGGAGTGTAGTGCAAGTGGTGAATAAATTTAAAATGTATACGTTTATCCGCTGTGCTAATAACATCTTGCATGAAGGTTTCGGTGACCTTCTCCCAATCTTCACCTGCAAGGTTAGGAAGGAGTGCCTTCCATTCTGCTGGTACCCTGCACTTGTCCTCAAACCTAGGTCGCACTGCAAGTATCCTTCAGAGTTGTCTAGCTGACTTAAAGCGGAGTTCTGTTAAAAATAATAAAAAATAAAAGTCAGCAGCTACAAATACTGCAGCTGCTGATTTTTAAAAATAGGTCACTTACCCGTCCCAGGGTCCATCGATGCGGGGGAGGGAAGCCCCGCTGGTCTCCCCCTCCTCTCTGCGGTGCCAGCATCGTAAGTATGGGCGCCCAGCTGTGGCTTCACAGCCGGGCACCCACTGCGCATGCGCGAGCCATGCGCCGTGACTGGCCAGGCAATCATGTGGGACCTGTGACGTGTCCCAGATGGATGCCGAGAGGGAGGGGGGAGAGGTGATCTCCCTTCCAGTGCCGCGGTGCGCCGGGAGGAAGTGGGAGCTGGGACCGCCCCCCCAAAAAAATGACATGCCAAATGTGGCATGTCAGGGGGTCACCTCCCTTAAAGCAGAAGTTCCATTTTTGGGTGGAACTCCGCTTTAATTCTTAATGTCGTCGATTTTTTATGTCTGGCTCATTAAACACAGCAGTTAGTGTCAGTTGTCATTGCCACTTGCTAGCCTCACTCATTATCCTCATCTGTCAGTGGTATGTCAGAAGGGTGCTAATGTTCATTCTAAAAATGTACTAAATGTACTAATGTTCATACTAAAATGTACTCTGTGAGATCATTATTCTTTCTAATGACAGGTATACCATACTTTAACCACTTCAGCCCCAAAGGGATTTACCCACTTTCTGACCAGGGCATTTTTTGTGATACGGCACTGCGTCACTTTAACTGACAATCGCGCTGTCGTGAGGCGCTGTACCCAAACAAAATTGGTGTGCTTTTTTCCCACAAATAAAGCTTTCTTTTGGTGGTATTTGATCACCTCTGCAGTTTTTATTTTTTGCGCTATAAACAAAAAAAGAGTGACAATTTTGAAAAAAAAACAACATTTTTTACTTTCTGCTATAAACCGTTTCCAAAAAATGTAAAAAAACAAATGTATTCATCAGTTTAGGCCGATATGTATTCTGCTACATATTTTTGGTAAAAACAATCGCAATAAGCGTATATTGATTGGTTTGCACAAAAGTTATCATGTCTGCAAAATAAGGGATAGATTTATGGCATTTTTATTATTATTATTTTTTTTACTAGCAATGGTGGCGATCAGTGATTTTTAGCGAGACTGCGACATTGTGGTAGACAGATCGGACACCTAACTGACATTTTTTACGCTTTTTTGGGAACCAGTGACAGTATTACAGTAATCAATGCTAAAAATATGCACTGTTATTGTACTAATGACACTGGCAGGGAAGAGCGAATTTTCAGCAACCGGTTTAGATCTTTCAGATCTAAAATGGGCCTGACATGTCCATTTAGTTTTGGCACCATAAAAAGGTTTGAACAAAACCCCAACACCTGCTTCTCCATGGGGACCATCATGATCACTTTTTGTTAAAAAGTCGGTCTAACGCTAGAAAGAGAGACTTCTTTTTCCCTGGATCTTTGGGAACATTTGACCTGAGAAAACGAGGAGACGGGAATTCTCGAAACTCTAGTTTGTAACCTAGAGCTATTGTGGAGACCACCCATCTGTCTCGAAATTCTTCCTGCCAACCCCATGACTTCTTTTGTTCTTGGGGTTGACCCCGAGGTTTACCTCTTGAACCGGACAGTGGAGGCTGCAGCGACTGCCTGGAGGTTGATGCCCCTGGCACTGGAGAAAGAACCCGTTTAATGAGGGATGTTTACTCCTTTTCTTAACTGGCAAAAGGGTACTTTTCCCACTTGATATTTTTTGTATATATTTGTCCAAATCATCCCCAAACAGAGTTTCACCAGGGAAAGGAAAACCAGCCAAGAGCTTTTTGCATGGCCCTTCGGCTGACCAACTTTTCAACCATAAGATTCTAGGCATATGCATCAACCCAAGCGTAAGGCAAGAGGTTTGAAGAATAGAATCCCTGATTGCGTCTGGAAGGAAAATGGCTGCACTTTGGTTCACTATATACTTTAGATAAGGGGCCTGAACTTTTTAATACAAGATAGATGAAATGCTAATGCAAGGCTTTTATAATGTTAAGTGGAAATTTACTAAGCTAGCTATCTGCAAAAACAGGAAAGTACCGTACCTGCGGTGAGAATATTTGAATATAAGTACGGGAACAAGTTAGAACATCCCACCGCAAACCTGGGCCTAAAACCAAAGGCACCTTATCGAAAGTATCTTAAAAGGTTATTTCTATATTATTGCAAATATAATAAAAGTGTACACTGTGCTAAATTGAAAAAATATATGGTGCGGAGCAGCTACTTACAAGGTGACAACAAACAAAGAAACATGTGAAAATGAAATAAAAAGTAGCGCATAAATGGTGCCAAAAGTCTTCAATCAAGAAAACAAAAAATCAAGTCTTCAATCAAGAAAAAAAAACAAACAAATGTTCACAAATAATAAACATAACAGTGAAAAAAACTTGTAAGTCTCTCAATATAGGTGAATAAAATCCTGTCGGTGAGTGGGAAACAAATGACATGGAATGTCCCACTGAAAACCATGCATGGATGCAGGGAGACAGAAGTTAAAACGCAGGTGAATCAACAAATCATCCCCAAGTTGTATCTCTCAACAACATGCCTTCACTCCAGCCTTTGTACGTGACGCATTGTTCCCTCTGATCCGCACCTTGGCCATCCTTTGGGAGGACCCACCTGGCGACCCCGGGAGATCCGAGCAGAGTTTGACCCAGAAGGTTTGCAGAGCTGTGATGTCCGTTCACTGGCCCTGAGAGGCAACCCGCTCGAGTGACTCCCTGTCGCTGACAAGGGAGTCCATCATATCTGGTAAGAGTTTCTTACACACCACCTTTACCAAGTCGCATGTTGTTGAGAGATACAACTTGGGGATGATTTGTTGATTCACCTGCATTTTAACTTTTGTCTCCCTGCATCCACGCATGGTTTTCAGTGGGACATTCCATGTCATTTGTTTCCCACTCACCGACAGGATTTTATTCACCTATATTGAGAGACTTACAAGTTTTTTTCACTGTTATGTTTATTATTTGTGGACATTTGTTTTTTTTTTTCTTGATTGAAGACTTGATTTTTTGTTTTCTTGATTGAAGACTTTTGGCACCATTTATGCGCTACTTTTTATTTCATTTTCACATATTTCTATATTATTCATTTTCTCGGAATTTAAGCTAAGAAAATATATTTTGATAAAGGATATTTTGGGTACTTTTCGTTAGGTACTTTTTTTAAGCACGTCAGAATATTATGCAAATGTCATATAACTTGTGATATGTAACTTTTGATACTTGTACTCTTGTGATTGGATAAACAAAGGGACCGCCCCTTGGTTTGCCCCTAATGATGTATAATGAATTGTTGCCCTATATAACATGTGAAAAGATATAATACATTTGTATTCTAGATATCCAACGTGCTGTGTGGTGTCTTGTTTACCAAATCGATTGAAAAAGATCTTCTTGGTGTCTGAGTCCAGCTCGAAAAGGAAAAGGTTTGGGGGCGCACTTGACCAGTTGACCACTAGCTTTTCAGCGTCAACTGCAAAACACAAAGCTGCTGGCAACTCAGCTAACTCCAGGGCCTGCTGTTCAGGGAAAACCTGGTGGTTTTCCCTGATATAGGGAGAACATTTAAACAAAACATATTTTCTTCATATGACACTACCAATATATATCCATAATGGGTAAAGCTCACAGTGCCCTCTAGTGGATGGAAACATTGATAGCCGATCGGTTGTAACCAACCTTACATAGGATTTAAAAATATCACTAAAAAATCTGACAGTAAATATAAAGCATTCAGTAAATAAACATTTCATCAAAAATATAAAATAATGATACAATAAAAAAAGACAAAAACTGAATAAAAAAGTGCAAAAAACTTTAAAACATACTCAGCTGTTTATAAATGCATTTATGTCCCAATCGATATTTAAGCCATGGAGCCTATAGGATTTAGATACATTTAGTATGGATATTTGGAGTTTGGAGATTTCCCTCCTAATGTGGCTACCTCTGCAATGGGGAGTAGACTGATCTATAGCCATAAATGAGGTCCCTTTTAAATCCCTACCATGATGAGTATCAAATTGCCTAGAAAGGCTATGCTTGGGATAGCCTTTTTTTATTTTGGCTATGTGTTCCTTCATTCGCACCTGAACATAATGTAATCCACATGAACAAGTAATAATGTAGACCACATTTTTGGAAGAGCAAGTTAAAAATGATTGGATGTCATAGGATTTGGAGGTAGTGTTGGACGGAAAAGAAGTATAATTTCTGTCCTTCAGACAGTTTGTCCGACACACCACCCACCTTCGACAAGGAAAAAAGGCCTTCAGCTGGTGGAAAAAACGAAATTTCTTAGGAGGATTAACTGTATTCAGGGGGAACCTGCAATCTCAGAGTGGGAACCCAGCTGGAATCTCTGGTAGTGCCGGACCCAAGGTTCTATCATTCCTAAGGACGTTCCAATGTTTCCTGAGTATGTTATTAATAATAAAGTGCTGTGTGGAATATGAGGTAAAGAAGGAAAATTTTGGAAAAAACTTAGACAAATGATCAGTCTGTCTCACCATAGAAGGGGCCAATAGTGCTGTCCTATCCCTCTGTTCAATTTCCTGGATGGTCCTATCAAGCTCTACGGGGTTGTAACCCTTATCCAGAAACCGTGTTTTAAGGTGACCTGCCTCCCGCAAATAGTCCTCTCGAAAAGTGCAGTTCCTCCTCAACCGTAGGAACTGGCTCTTTGATACGGCTATAAAGGAATAGCACATTCCTCCAGTGTGGGATTTCTGACCCAGCTAGCAGGGACAGGAAGTACATGTTAGCTCCTAAGCAGAAGTTCCTGTCTGTAACCAACTAACTCTCTGATAATTACCAAGCAACTGCTATTTACAAATACAGACACCACAGAAAAGAGCAGCTCCCTACAAAACTATACAGCATCTGCATGTAAAAGTAAAACTTCAAAACCTCTTAATATTTGTAAATGATATTCTAGTCTCCTCATTCACTGTCAGCAAAATTCCCCATATGCTTGCTCTATAAAGACAAGTTTTTAAAAAAAATCAAATTATACATTTGTGAACTGTTAGAGTATCCAAACTGGCCAAAATGTGATGAATCCAAAGCAATGCCAGTTCTTTTTTCACTTCTGTCCTGAATCGCCTAATGCTATACAAGGAGCAACAAAATCTGTTTTCATATGAGCATGCTCAGTTTCTATGATGCTATCCAGCCTTAGCTGCCAAATGGCAAGCACTCAGTCTCTATGCAGCAAGGTGATGAAGTGGAATGAAGTCAGTACATTCCAGGGAATTAACTCAAATAATGTAAGGAATCAATTTTCTATTGGATGCAAAGACTGGTCCTGCAAATACTTTCCAAGATAAACCGTAAAGTTTTGGCAGAGTTTATTATTTTGCTTTTCTTTTTTTTATGATATAACTTTGGAGTCCCTGTAGCTCTAATGAGAAAAAGAGATAGTGAAAGTGTACTTGATACAAATATGTAAACAATGTAGAGTTTCCATGTAAGTGATTTATTTAGCTTTAAGTGATTATTTCCCCTGCCCATGCAGGGCAAAGTAAAAGGGTCACTTACAGTGACACTAAATGATATCCTAATTCTCCAAAATAATCCATACATATCTACTACAGAATGGCCCTGTAATCTATTTCTCTTGAAATAAATTCTTACTGTGTTTTTCTGCCTCCTTATAATATCCTCCGTGAGCTCCAGAACCTCTCCTTTTCTGCCTTACTTCTGTTGTTTGAAACAAGCAGTGCATGTTAGTTGCGGTCATCTGCACTGCTCTATACGTACTAAAAATCCCATAGTCCATCTCAATAGCAAGCAACAGATGGTGGAATATGTTCCTACATACAGGGGGATCATGAATGTAGCCACCTTCTAAAGGAAGTTGGATCACAGCAGGAAAAAAAGAAATTGGATATTTGGAGGAGACTGAGAGCAATGGAAAGAGGCATTTTAGAGTTAAAGTGGTTGTAAACCCTTACAACACACTTTTTGCTACAGGTAAGCCTACAATAAGGCTTACCTGTTGCTACCCCGGATATCTCCTAAACCTGAACGGTTTAGGAGCTATCCCATCATCGGCACATGCAAACTGAAGCAAACTGAAGCAAACTGAAGCAATGGCATGTACATGCCATTGCTTTAGTTAGACTGTGTCCTTACCGGCACTGTCATCATCCGGCCAATTAAATAAAAAGAGACAGGGGAACAGGGACTCATCCAATCTAAAACGGATCTAAAGGGGTTAATCAGTTTAGCTAACAAATAGCAATACCCAATGTATAGAGATCCGCTTTCACCGTCAGCCTGAGGTTAAGAATACAAAAGTAAATATTTCTATACCCTTATATAAAGCCTCAAGGGGTGGTTATCCTCTGAAATTATGATAAGAATATAAAAATGGGAAGACCCAAAGAATTTCTTCAAAAAGGATAGACTGGTGAAATACTAGAATTCATGTAATGATTATCCAAAAACACTTTATTAAATACATAAATGTAAGAAAAATATCAAAATACACACCAACCTTCAACACATAATCTAAAATAGACTGTACGTCTAGATGAAAAACAGGTGGCCAGCAAACACTGTATCACGCACTCCGCAGCACTCTCATACACACAGACAGACACACACCAACCCAAGTATCTGGTCTGGGAAAGCAGTCCTGAAAACCCAATTTGTAAGTAAAGGAAGATTAATAAATTTTCTGGAAAATGAATTTCCATAAGAGTATATATGAAATGTCAGTAATGCTGTTTCTTTATGGAATTAACAGGATACTGCTGGAATTCAGTTGAAAGTTCCCATATGCATGTGCACTTAATACTTGTCATGTGTAAAGATTTCCCTGTTTGCAGGTAAGCTATAGTTGTTAAACACAACGGTCCATGGATCAGCAATGGAAAGGGTTATTTTGGAGAGGAGATTACAGACAGCTGACAGGTGCTGTAGGTGGTTGTGAAATGTTAGTGGGTCAAAATCCAATGGCTTCAGTGCTTGCAGAGATATATTCAAAGTCCTGGACCGGGACAGGGTAATGAACCTGGTCCCTCAGCAAATAGATTGCATGTAGCCACTCGAGGTAAGCTGCGGAGGGGTCACATCAGCTGGTGGAGTTCACCGTGTCTTCACCACGGATACCGTGATTTAGAAAAGCTTACATGTTTCGCTTGACCTCAAGCTTCTTCAGAGCATGCGCAGTGGTACTTAGTCCTTGTTTAAATAATAGGGTAAATTAAAGGTAATTGGTTCCCATCCAGGTCATTCCCAACCTACTGCTAACCAATCAAGGTATCATTCACCCATAGTGCAAACACACAGTCACATACAGGGGCAATCAAAGTCTGACATATACATATGTATATCTGCTGCCGCATGGATATGTACATGCTCATATATACAAATATATCTCCAGAGCAGATCGAATATAAACCTTAATTCCCAGGTATGTAGATAAATAAAGTAATTACACACAGACAACTGGTAACATAAAAAATCCAAACTGCTAAAACCAGACGTCCACAAAAAAGAGGGGATAGTTAAATGCCAGAAAGGGAAAGGTAATGCAGTGACCCTTCCATTGTTGCGATCCTAGTATGTATATATAACCTAGGATAGCTATATTCCTCATGTATCAATGTGGTTTTCTCTCTATTTAGGGACTAAATATTCATATCCATTTATCTATTTTTCTTACATTTATGTATTTAATAAAGTATTTTTGGATAATCATTACATGAATTCTAGTATTTCACCGGTCTATCCTTTTTGAAGAAATTCTTTGGGTCTTCCCATTTTTATATGCTTATCATCCGGCCAATCACAGCGCCGGAGCCCGCGATACCCAGAAGTAACTCCGGGAACGCTGTCGTCGGCCGGAGTGGTGAACGAGGACCGCTCCGGGGGCTTTGATCTCAGGTAAGTAATACACAATGAGCTAGTATGCTATGAATACTAGCTCATTTTGCCTTTGTCTTGCAGGTATTTTTTTTTGGGGGGGGGGGTTCACAACCACTTTAAGAATACATAATTGAATACATTTTTTTAAAATCAGAGTTTAATGTCACTTTAACTCCTTCCCCCCTCCCACAGCATATACTCCACTTTTGTATGCTCCCTTAGACTCTGACCAGTCACAGGGATCAATGAGAAATAGCCACTACATCTGGGTATGGGTAAAAATTTTACTTTTGTTTCCCTTTCCCATGTTGCAACACTGGTGCCTCATGATTGATGGAGGGACACTTTGAACTGAATGGGCAAAGGAAGGGATCAAGTTAAAGAATAATTCCAGGAATGGCATGTTAGTTACATTGGTCTAGCTTGGACCAATGTAACTATGTACAGTATATGACATACCTGGCCAATGCCACTGTAAATTACTGAAGTAGACAGCATTACTCCTGTGATCTCCACTTGCTTCCAAGATTCTGTGCCAGCCTGATGCCTTGTGAATACAGGAGGACAGACGCGCAGCATAGGTGCCATTCAGAAAATGCAAAGCATTCAGTTTTGGGCACCAGTTCCTAAAACGGATATTGGGAATTGGAGAAAGTGCAGAGAAAGGCAACCAAACTGATAAGAGATATCAGCTATGAGGGGGGATTAGAGGAAATAAATGAATTCCCTCTTGAGAAGAGGAGATTAAGGGGGCATATGATCAACATGTATAAATACATAAGGGGTCCATATAGTAAACTTAACATTGAGTTATCCACTTTCAGGTCATCACAGAGGACAAGGGGGCACCCCGAGTCCTTACGCCTGGAGGAAAAGAGAATTCATCTCCAAATACGGAAAGGCTTCTTCACAGTAAGAGCTGTAAAAATGTGGAATAGACTCCCTCAAGAGGTGGTTCCGGCCAGCTCAGTAGATTGTTTTAGAAAAGGCCAGGATTATTTTCTTCATGATGCAGCTGGATATTAATATTTATAGGTAAAGTTGATCCAGGCAATATCCAGTTGCCTCTCGGGGGATCAGGAAGGAATTTTTCCACTGCTGGAGCAAATTGGATCATGCTTTGTTTTTTTTTTACTTCCTCTGGATCAATTGTGGGTATAGGATTGTATATACAGTATGTATGTATATATATATATATATATATATATATATATATATATATTGTTTTTCATTCTATTGGTTGAACTAGATGGGCTTGTGTCTATTTTCAACCAAACTAACTATGTAACTATGTATGAGAGCAGTTGCTCGGCACAGTACCTGGAAGCAAGTCGAGATCACAGTAGTAGAGATGGGCCGAACACCCCCCGGTTCGGTTCAGGCCAGAACTCTTGAACATCGCAAAAGTTCTGACCCTAACTGCGAACCCTATTAAAGTCTATGGAACCTGAACTTGACAAATCAAAAGTCCCTGTTTTGAAGGCTTATATGCACGTTATTGGCCATAAAAAGGGTATGGGGTCTGGGTACTGCCCTGGGGGATATGCCCTGGGGGACCAATGTGAAAAAAACTTAAAAAAGATAGTTTTTACAGGAGCAGCGATTTTAGTAATGCTTAAAGTGAAACAATAAGAATGAAAAATGCATTTAAATATAGTGCCTGGGGGGTCCCCTTAGTCTGCCCGTAAAGTGGCGCATCTGTGCCATGTATAGAACCTGCTGCAGCAAGACTGACATTTTTGAAGAAAAAAAAAAATTACATTTAAATTAATTTTCCCGGCAAGCCCTCTTTATTTGGACAAGCTGGAATTTAGATGCTGGGCATGTGGGCTGCAGGGAGTGTTTTTTTTTTTTTTCGATGCAGCAGCTGGGGCAGGGCAGAGAAATTTGTCTGCTATACTCAACAGCTGGTAGTGTGCTGCTGGCAGATAGTGCTGCAAGGACCTGTGGCATTCTTTGCTATACCATCATTCCTGTCACTGGAGGCTGCTGAGAGGTCATGACTTATAGCGGGGGTAGACATGAAATGTGAGGAGTGAGAAGGAGAAGAATTGTGTCCCGTGTGTGTGCCTTTCAGGTATGTGGTACCCAAATGGCTGGTGTTTTTGCCACGCTTGATCTGCTTGCGGCAGAGATTTCAATTTGCAACAGTGCAATCGGCTGCACACGTGCTAAAAAAGGCCACAGACGTTGCTCGCCCCCTCATAGTGGCATAGAAATGTCTGCCTCTCCTTGTTGGCCTCCCAGGCATGATGAAGGGGTTATTACCCAAATTTAAAGCGGTAGTAAACTGCTGAAAAAAAAACAAATAATAAATAAAACCTGCAAGACAATGGCATAATGTGCTAGTGTGCATTGCATGATCCAATTTGCTCCAGCAGTGCAAAAACTCCTTCCTAATCCCCCGAGAGGCAACTGGATATTGCCTGGATCAACTTTACCTATAAATATCCAGCTGCATCATGAAGAAAATAATCCAGGCCTTTCTTAAAACAATCTACTGAGCTGACCAGAACCACCTCTTGAGGGAGTCTTTTCTACATTTTTACTTTTACTTTACTGTGAAGAAGCCTTTCCGTATTTGAAGATGAATTCTCTTTTCCTCCAGGCGTAAGGACTCGGGGTGCCCCCTTGTCCTCTGTGATGACCTGAAAGTGGATAACTCAATGTTAAGTTTACTATATGGACCCCTTATGTATTTATACATGTTGATCATATGCCCCCTTAATCTCCTCTTCTCAAGAGGGAATTCATTTAGTTCCTCTAATCCCCCCTCATAGCTAGGGGAATGGTATTTTGCCCCATCTATTTTTCCTTCCATCCTGACAAGTGCTCCAGTTCCTGCTGCAGAGTAATGCCCCGTACACACGGTCGGACATTGATTGGACATTCCGACAACAAAATCCATGGATTTTTTTGTCGGAATTTCTGAACGCCAAGAAGGCGGTCACGTACGTCGAGACTATAAAAGGGCAGTTCAGTACCAAGCGCGGCACCCTTTGGGCTCCTTTTGCTAATCTCGTGTTAGTAAAAGTTTGGCGAGAGACGATTCGCGCTTTTTCAGACTTGTGGTTTTCAGTTAGTTTTTCTGGTGTTCAGTTTGTGATTGTGGGTTTGTATCTGTTCTTCAGTGCGTGCAGCGAGTTACCATTGACTTGTCATTGTGTTCTTGTTCGTTCGTTACTGATTTTCAGGTCGCTCTTCACAGGCCTTGCTGTTCTTCAGTGCGTTCTGTTACTTAGTTCTGAGCAGCCGACCGTTTTCTAGCCATGTTGCGTGTACGTACTGTCGTGGGCTGCCAATACTGTAAGTAAGGAGGGGCTGGCCAAAGTAACACACATTATTTAGGCATTCATCTCTCAATTAAGTGGAGAGGGTTACCTGTCCAAAACATTTCCCCCCCATAAAATTTCAAAAATGGCCCATGAGAGGACGGGGAGAATCTGATAGGTGGACCTCATACCTTTGTCTTAAAATACTCCCTAAAATAAATGTTATACTGATGTTGGCCATGAATGTTTGTGTCTAATCTGCTTTCCATGTTTATTAGCAAAATTATTAATTTTTTTTTTCTTGTTTGACTCCACAGTTTCCTTCCAACCCACAGGAATGGCAGACTGTGGCCTCCCACTTTGCCCAGCGGTGGGACTTTCCTAACTGCGGAGGGGAAATTGATGGGAAACGCGTCCACATCATCCCACCACCCAACTCTGGGTCATACTATTACAACTACAAGGGGTTCAATAGCATTGTGATGTTGGCGGTGGTGTCGGCTACTTACGAGTTCCTGTATGTGGACGTGGGGAAGAATGGCCGGATGTCAGATGGTGGAGTCATCGCCCACACGGAGTTCTACAGGTGTCTCCAGAATGTCAGCTTGGACTTGCCACCTCTAGAAGACAATGCGGAAGGACTCCCATTCGTCTTCGTTGCGGATGAAGCGTTTGCACTGGGGGACCATCTTATGCGGCCATTCCCTATGAGGACTCTCACCCCAGACCAGAGAGTTTTTAATTACCGGCTGGCCAGAGCCAGAAGAGTGGTGGAGAACACGTTTGGAATAATGGCCAGCCGGTTCTGCCTATTTCTTACACCGATACACATGGCCTAATATAAACTCAATCACATCATCCTGGCTTGCTGTGTTCTCCACAACTTTTTAAGGAGAAATTCTGTGAACTATGCTGGCTCAGTTGGGCCTGAAGCCAGAATTATTAATCTCAATGAACCAACCCTGACGGCACTTGAAGCTGGCCGTCCTGGCTTGCCCCCCCAGAGTGCCCGCGAGGTCCGTATACGATACATGGAATACTTTGTGGGTAGGGGGGCCATCAATATGCCAGACAATGTCTGAGACATTTTTTAAATAAAAAATATTTTAAACTGAACAAATATTAGGTTTGATTTACTGCTTGGCTTTCTTTTAGCTAACCCTGACTGATATTTGGGGAGTCCTGAAAATGGTGTGATTGTGTAAAATTATAAAGCACTAATGGGTGTTATTTACTAAGGGCAAAGACACTTTGCACTACAAGTGCACTTGAGACTCCACTGAAACTGCACTTGTACTGCAAAGTGGATTTACCTTTAGTAAATAACACCCATTGTCAATGAAAACAATTTTACAACACAAAAATGCTTTTGAGCATTGAAAGAAGAAGCCACACATTGTTTGATCTCAATCTTTTTAATCAAAGCACAATCACATGTGCATTTGTAAAAGGTTTTTTAAAACAAACCAACATGTTTGTTGTATAACAATTTTTTCGGTGACATTAAAAGTAGAAATGTCCTTTTAAGGTAAAACAGGCATGTTTAAAACCAACAAGAAATACACAAATCTGGAACTTGCAAAGTTCAACTTTTGTAGACCTTGAAGGCAATATCAGACATGAGTATTTATAAACTGTGTTTGATATTGCGTTCAGCAGATGGGGTGAAGTCACCCCTGGAAAAGCCAAATTTTGCAGATGCACACAAATTGCCGAATGTCAACATGTGCTAGCTGCCATCATGGGGGATTAATGGACGTGTTTTGTGGGTGCAACCCCTTCCTCTCAGCTACTTTATTATTGAGGAAGGGGTTGCACCCCCAAAATGCATACATTGACCTCCCGTGATGGCAGATAGCACATGTTGACAGTGTGTGCATCTTCAAAATTTGGCTTTTCGAGAATATGTCAAAAAATGAGAAAAACATTTTCAGGAAAAAAAGCCGATGTGACAAATAAAAATATATTGATGAAATCACAAAAAAAAATAAAGAAAGAAGTCTGTGAGAAGTCTGTGTGAATATCAGCAGCAAAACTACTTCATTCTTCTAGCATTATAAAGAAAAAGAGAGTGCGCTGCATTAAACAATTTAAAATATTGCAGCGCGACGAAAGTGCCTTATCCATTCCGAAGGCTAATTTTACCAGACTGAGCAGTTCCGTCTTGGAATTTATTCTGAGAATGCGTGGCACTTTGTGCATCGAAATTGTCCACACACAGTCGGAATTGACGCAATCGCATTTTGTTGTCGGAAAATTTTATAGCCTGCTCTCAAACTTTGTGTGTCGGAAAATCCGATGGAAAAAGTCCGATGGAGCCCACACACAGTCGGAATTTCCGATAACAAGCTCCAATCGCACATTTCCGTTGGAAAATCCGACTGTGTGTACAGGGCATAACACCCTCATAACAGGATATTACCACCTCTATGCTATACTCCAGGAATGGTGTTATTTGGATGGTGAGTAAGGATGGACAGAATACCCCCCTGTTCGGTTTGTAGCAGAACTCCTGAACAGGGGAAATATTCTAAACTGAACGGCGAACCCCATTGAAGTCTTTGGGAGCCGAACAGTAAAAATCAAAAGTGCCCATTTTGAAGGCTTATATGCAAGTAATTGGCCATAAATGTGGTATGGGGATCTGGGTACTGCCCTGGGGGATATGTCTTAATCAAAAAAAGGTTAAAATGACCGCAGGAGCAAATTATGCTTAAAGTGCAACAATAAAAATGAAAAAATCCTTTAAATATAGTGCCTGGGGGTCCCCCTAATGTGCCTGTAAAGTGGTGCATTTGTAGCATGCGTACAACATGCTGCAGCAAAAATGACATTTCTAATGAAAAAAAAAGAAACATTTAAAATGACTCACGATTGCCGGTACCCGGCTATTAAAAAAATAAAGAAAGAACTGTGTGGGGTCCCCCCAGTCCATACCGGACACTTCGAGACTGCTATGGATTTGAAGGGGAAAACCATGCCAAAATTTAAAAAAAAACAAAAAACATGTGGGGTCCCTCCAGAATCCATAACCCCCTTTAACAGGGGGGCCCCCAGATCCCGCACCACCTAAGTGAAGTTGTATCGGGTACATAGTACCCCTACCCATTTACCAAAAAAGTAGCAAAAAGTAATAGTAAGATTCAGTTTTTGACAAACCCTTTATTAAGAAATAAAAAAAAATAGTGACCCTCGAAAAAAAAAAAAAAAAAAATAGCAAAAATCAATACCAGACTCTTATCCGGGCATGCAGCCTGATACGGAGTGGGGGGGACGCCACACTTTTTTTTTCTTTATTTTTTAACCGGCACCCCCAATCAGGGGGCAGAATGCACTATGCAGTGTTCAGTGTATTGCAGGGTGTTCATCGGGCGAACACCCTGCAAATTTGGATGTTCAGCGAACGGGTCGAACTGTTCGCCCATCCCTAATGATGAGCTGTATTGGATTTCTTCCAGACATATTGTTTGGTGTTGATGCCAAATAATTCAATTCTAGTCTCATCTGACCATAACACCATTTTCCATGTGGCTTCAATCTTCAAGGTGCATTTTGGCAAAGCTCAGTTGTGACTGAATGTGGCCTTTCTTGAGGAGTAGCTTGTTTCTTGCAACTCTCCCATACAAGCTACATTTGTGGAGAATGTGATATTGTTGTCGCATACACACAATGACCACTCTTTTGCCTCATACACACATTCAGATTATCCGACGGAAATTGTGCGATCGGAGCTTGTTGTCGGAAATTCCGACCGTGTGTGGGCTCCATCGGACATTTTCCGTCAGATTTTCTGACACACAAAGTTTGAGAGCAGGCTATAAAATTTTCCGACAACAAAATCCGATCGGTTAAATTCCGATTGTGTGTACACAAATCCGATGCACAAAGTGCCACACATGCTCAGAATAAATTAAGAGACGAAAGCTATTGGCTACTGCCCCGTTTATAGTCCCGACGTACGTGTTTTACGTCACCGCGTTCAGAACGATCGGATTTTCCGACAACTTTGTGCGACCGTCTGTATGCAAGACAAGTTTGAGCCAACATCAGTCGGAAAAAATCCATGGATTTTGTTGTCGGAATGTCCGATCAATGTCCGACCGTGTGTACAGGGCATTAGTCATAAATTCCTGCAACTGCTTCAGAGTTGTTGGCCTCTTGGTAGCCTCCCTGACCAATTTCCTCCTGACTCTTTCATCCAGTTTGGAGTGACGTCCTGTTCCATGGAGGTCTGTGTTGTACCAAATACCTTCCACTTCTTAATAATAGACTTCACTGTGCTTCTAGGCATTGATAAAGTTTAAAAAAATATTTTTCTTTGTATCCATCTCCTGACTTGTGCCTGTCCACAACTTTATCCCAGAGATCTTTTGGCAGTGCCTTGCCACCCACCCATAGTTGATTGTTTGCTTCAGTTGCACTACCAGAGACTGAAATGCTCCAGAAAAGCTCTTTTCATGCTGAGCTAATCAAAATGACCACAGCTGATCACAGTTGAAAGTCAAATGGAATGGCTGTGTGTGCCATTGAGAAGCTAAATAGTTACACCTAACTGAGTTTCCAAGTCATTTTTAGGAGGAGGTGATCTTTTTTCCACCTCAGTGATTTGGTTTTTGATTTTTTTTTTCCCGACATGTTGGTGTTATATCTTTCACTTGGATGTTATAAGTTTTAAAGGAGGTGATTCTTTTCTATACCCATTGTATAGAATAATATGAATGAACCCATGATACAGGATTCATGTAGCATTATGAGTTTTTTTTTTTTATAAAAGAGAGCACAGCACACACTGTTTCCTTTATGGCTTCCTATCTCTAACTGAAATTTCTGACAGTGTTGTCTGTCCACATTTGAATGGGGGGTCAGTGAAGGGGAGCAAGCCTTTCCACTTGAGGAGAACCTAGAAAACCTGTGAAAAGGAGCCGAGGGCTGTATGTGCTGGCTAGATATAAGAACACAAAACATTCATATGCTATATATTATATTTAAAATATATATTTTAATTCTATTTTCTAGTCCTGAGTATAGTAGAAAATGATCTATGTACAAAATCACTTTACATTCCCGTAAGGATAATTTATTGCTTTTCTGCTTTTTTTGGCAGGGAGGTGTTGCCTATTTATTTTATTTAGCAACTAAACACCAGTTAAAGGATATAAATAAAAATGCAAGCTGAAATCTTGGCACAAGAGGGAGATGAAATATTTGCAGCGATGTGGCCATCTACTGCAGCTCTTTGCCTTCTAGGCTGTGCAGTGTAATTTAACTTTTAAAATCTAGATGTATTTTAAACAATTACTTTACCCTAATGGCAAAAAAAGATTCCAGATTGTTGTCTTTACTTCGGCTCCAAGAAACGCTGATCTCTTTCCAAAAGTATTTCAAAGCCATTGAAGTTTATTTTTTTTTCCACTGGGCTTCTTGCTTTAAAAAATGCTGCTGAAATCCTCTGAACTCTCCCACTAATCTCTGAAATGAATCAGCTGGGATCATGGACTTCTCTCAAGCAGTTTTTATATATTTTTTCTTTCTGGTATTTCCAGGCTAAAGCTTGTTTTAATTGATAATTACAGTGGCATGGTATAAATAAATTTAAGGAGATGTCAAGTGGACACAGTGAGCTCATAGTAATTAGATAGAAGCCATGCTTTCTCCTATCTAAATTCTTCATATCATGCATTGTCTGCACTGTTTTACACATTTTCATTGTATGAGCCTGAAATGTGTTATTGAGATGATAAATATGAACAGCTTTGAATTAAAGATAATTACCATGGCTCCATATTTTTTTATGGAGTAAAGAACGTTTAGAACCTCTGTCAGGATTTAATTGCTGTCTGTGCCCCTGCTGGGGAGAATTACCCTCTCTATTGGTCTGGTGACCATTGTCACTGGTACTAAAAGTGAGAAAAATCCAAACTTTTAAGTTGACAGTAGAACCGGAATAAAGGGGTAATATTCCAGTCGGGACATGTGTTATGGTAACAACTGTCTGAGGGGATTGAAATTTGAAAAGGTTTCTCTTCACTCCATTGGGTCTATAGGACAGGAGTTGAAGGGGTGTCCACCCTTTGAGACACAGATAGCAAAAACCTTGACAGAGGTTTTATTCATTCTCAACACTATTCGACTATTCAAAGCAAATAAAGGTGTTTCTTTAGATATGCTTTTAAGCCTAATGCCGCGTACACACGAGCGGACTTTCCGGCAAACTAGGTCCGATGGGATTAGTCCGTCAGACAATCCGATCATGTGTGGGCTAGTCCGATCATTTTTTGGAGAAAAAAATCAGACGGGCCTAGAAATAGAACATGTTTCAAATCTGTCCGACGGACTAAAAATCGGGAAAATTCGTCTGTGTGCTGGCCTGACGGACCAAATACGACGCAAGGGAAGCTATTGGCTACTGGCTATTGAACTTCCTTTTTTTTTGTCCCGTTTACGCCATCACGTACAAAACGAACAGACTTTCGATCGGACTTAGTCTGTTCGTGTGTGGCCAAGTCCGTTCTTTCTGAAATTCCGTCGGACCTCTGCCGAAAGTCCGTCGGGAAGACCGTCGGACCTAGTTTGCTGGAAAGTCCGGTCGTGTGTATGCGGCATAAGTTTATTTTAAAAAAACAGGGCAAGGGACATGTCTTTCTATTATTACAGGTGCTTATATAGCGCTGTCAATTTACGCAGAGTTTTACATATATTATACATTCACATCAGTCCCTGCCCTCAAGGAGCTTACAATCTATCAGTCAGATGTTTCCCTTTTGCTGCTCCTCCTTTGATCCTCTGCCTACAAATGAAAGATCCAACTCCTCCAATCATAGCAGCTACACTATAGCTACTATGAATGAAAATTGATCTATGAATGGAGGAGGCAGACCTTTTATTCTCCTGCCCATCCTCATAGATTGTATTTCATTCATATAAGCTATAGTACAGTTTCTATGAATTGAGCTGGAGGGCAGGCATAGTCGGCACTCTTGATGAGTGCTCATCACAGGTCCTTCAACTCTATTAAGCCCTTCTGTACTGGAACATTACAGCAGCATGGGTAGGCAAAGATCAAAAGGAGGAAGATTTCAACTAATACGGGAGTCAACACAGAGGACACATCAAACCTATAGTAAGCAGTGTTCCCTGTGCTGATTTTTTAAAAAAAAAATTTCGGACTAAACTTCAGCCTGGTACACACTAAGTTTTTTCAGTTTAACCCAGCGGGTTGAACGAAAAAAAAAAAAAACCTATTAGCAGCTCTGGTCGGAGCCGCTCTACTAAAGATCTGATGTTAGTACAGCGATCTGCCCCCCTGAGCTAGACGCCCCGCCAGAACATGCATTGGCTGAGAGCGCTGATTTGTTTTCCAACATGCTTGTCCGACATGCTGGCCAAACTGCTGTCTTCTGTCAGACCAGCTCCAATACACATGGGCCAAATGTCGTCTGGTTTTTATTGAACCAGCCAATATCGCCCTGATATCAGTATTATTCTATACACTTTTTTAATGAGGGCAGAAACTTATTGATGAGCATACAATTTTACATTCATAGAAATAATATACACAAAGGAACAAATACTATGGAGGCAGTACTCAAGCCAGATTGCCTCTTTGTATATTACCGATCTTCATGATATTCCTAACTACATGCAAATATATGGGACAGAATAATATTATTAATATTACCAACTGAGTTGATGTCTATTTACTAACATTTCATTATTTTCCCTTCTGTGAGGTGCAAATTACTTTTTTAATGCTGTGGGTAGTTTAAAAGTCTATAGAAAAATGAATCAAAACAGTTTTAATTCATTTTTCTATACATTTTTGGGATGTAGTGCCGAGTAAGTTAATTGGATCTACCTTTTGGTTATGCTTTTAGTTTTAAAAATCTAAACGTAGCTGCCTATAACCCTTCGTTATGACTGGATGTCCTGTGCTGTTTGATTAGGAAAAAAAACCAGCATATAAATTAAAGGGTAACTCCACTTTCGTGGGGAAAAAAATAGCAAATAAAGAAAACATAATATAGCGCATATAATTGTGACATTAGTCATATTGTAATTGAATGTTATTAAAAATTACCTTTCCTTTTCAATCTGTAGCCACTGTGATTTTCTGAGAAAGCAATATGGCTACCTGGAGGTGTTCTGTCCACAGAGTGTGTACTGACCACACCCAGAAACATCATTTCCTGCTTGTGTGATTGGCTCATCAATTTTTCCAGAAGTCTGCCTAAGATACAAGACAGATTTCAGGCATCCCCTGCAACAAAAATGTAATTTTTGGAGAGATACTTTCAATAGGAACACGTCTAAAGGGATGCCGGCCCAGCAGATTTCCTCATTACTGCCCTTCAGCTCCACACCTGACAGTTAATTATGTAACCACTCCCATTAGACCCACTTTGTACAGAGGCACAGACAAACACACATGGATTTCTTCAGAACAACAAAAGGTAGGAATCTAGGCAGACTGACCAAGATAATGTCCACTTTATAAGGCTGAGCCTCAATTATTGAAAGAACTGAAATAAATGGAAGGGGCAGACCAGGGATAGTCAAGTTGGATGTCCTCCAGTCTGGAAATGAGGCTGGCGCTACTTGACTTTCCGAAACTTCTAGTGCACCCTGTGAGAAGTTCAATGTGCAGTGTAATTAAAATAGGAAATTTCAGTACAGTGCAGAAGCCTGTACAATTGTGCAAGACTAGAGGAAAAGCTGGAGAGTTCAATTTTAAGTTAGATGCTGAAAAGCATGGAAAGGAGAGCCTCTGCACTCTTGTAAGAATCCTGACCTCAGTGCTGAAGAGTAGACCTGACATGCAAATAACTGTCACCAAATACTTTGTTGGCAAACTGTTTTAAGGCAAGCAAGATATCTTTACAGGGTTATCTGTGACAATTTCTCTTACATCTGGATGTAATAAATTATGTAATGATTGCATCTAGGGTTGCACCGGTGCAAATGCTCGGATATTTTTATGTGTGGTGCCCATACAAAGAATCGCATGTGATTTGAACAGAAAAGCGGTGTGATTCCTGTCCAAATCACATGTTGTTTCCTGCACCGCTCCTGTGTGAACCCAGATTTGTCATAGTGACTTCAGCCAGGGTTCACACTGGAGTGGCGTGGGAAACCACATGTGATTCAGACAGGAATCGCAGCGCATTCCTGTTCAATTCTCATGCGATTCTTTGTAGTGCAATTTGAGCCCAATTACTTTGTATGGGCTTAAATCGCACTGCAGAGCACGAGAAAAAAAACGGTAATTGATATTGGCTAGCACCTGATAAAAGGTATCAGTATTCGTGCTCATTCTTTAAAAACTGGTATCGGTGCATCCCTAAGTTTCATTATTTCTTGAGACGCCAGTAGATATACAGTATTGACGATATTGGTTCTGTACCTGTGAAAGGGGAGCTTTTGCCCCCACCATTCATAATCCTGACCTTATTTCTAAGAGGGGGCATGGCATGGGAATGGCTTTCACCAGATACTTGAGCACTGCATTTAAAACGTATGTGTTCTTTTGGGTCACAAATTATGTACAGTATAAAAAAAGTACAAAAACCTACAAAAAACTGGAAAATACGATAAAATTTACAGTACATAATAGTAATGCTTGCACTCCTACCATCCCTATCTCCTAACCTTCGCTGTTGGCCCATCTGCGATTAGCAGCCACATTGGCCAATAGTAAGACTATGAAGTAATAGGGTCTGGCGCCAATGCTAATTAAGGGATTTATCCCTTTTGTTAACATCTAGCATAAATACCTGAACCTGTCTTGATATCAGTCTCATGTAAGCTCCTCTAACGACTTGCTGACCAGGCCTTTTCTGGAACTTTTTGTTTAAAAGTTTAAATCAGTATTGTTTGATAGAAAATTACCTAGAACCCCCAAACATTATATATTTTTTTATTTTAGCAGAGACCCTAGAGAATAAAATAGCGATTGATGAAATATTTTATGTCACACAGAAAAAATACATTTTAATGAATTTTAATGCGAAAAAACACCATAGATAACCCAATTAAAAAAAAAAAAAAATATATATATATATATATATATATATATATATATATATAACATGGTGTTAAATAGTAAATAGATACCTAACATGTCATGCTTTAAAATTGTGCACGCTTGTGGCATGGCGACAAACTATTGTACTTAAAAATCTCCATAGGTGACACTTTAAAAATGTTTACAGATTACGCTAGGTCTTGCACTAGAATTATTGCTCTTGCTCTAACGTTCGTGGTGATACCTCACATGTGTGGTTTGAACATCGTTTACATATGCTTGCGCGATTTACATATGAGTTCACTTCTGCGTGCAAACACGGAGGGATGGGACGCTTTCATTTTTAATTTTAATTTTTTTTTTTACACACTGTCCCTTTATTTTTATTTTCATCACTTTTATTCCTATTACAAGGAATGTAAACATAGACTATAAGGATGGCAGGTCCTCTTTATTGAGAGATCAAAAAGACCCCAAATCTCTCATTTACCTTTAAAAGCAAAAGGGAACGATCGGGAAGCGCCCCCCCCCCCCCGTCTCATCTAAAAGTGATCCCGTGGCAAATTTGCCCACGGGACCCCTTTTACCTGAAAGAGAATCTCCTATAGTAAAAAAAAAAAGTAAATAATGGGGGTTATTGGTAGCTAGCTGCTGCCATAACCCTGGTATTTATTGTCAAACAAATTGCTTATTTTTACTATAGGTCAGGGGGGAAGTGGCTAAAGTGGCATTTAAACTAAGAGATTGAGAGTCAGTACTCCAAGCTAATCAAAGCTCTCTTGCTTCACTCAGTGCTGCCTGTAAATATGCCTAACATTTTTTTTTTCAATTTTATTCAAGCATCAAAAATGAACACTATTGCTTAAAATACATCATTATAATGTAATGTGTAACAAAATGAAAACAATAAAACTGGAGTAAAGATTCTCAGAGTGGCAGGATTATTATATTGTACTTGTAAGCACATTTCTTTCATAAAATAACATCTTTTTGAACAAATTTCATCTGCTTGCGGATAAGCAAGCAAGTCCAGCTCTTCAAAACACAGGCTGCTAAATTGGCAATGAGAATCTTTTTTTTATTTTTATTTTTTTATACATATATTATTTTATGTCATGGATTTGCCAGTGGATATGTCATTAGATAAATAAAGTAATGTTTAAGTTTTGTAAAGTACAACTTAATCAAAAAGGTACCCAGGGTGTAACTAGGAGTACTACTTGTTTGAACAGTAATACGATCTACAAAACCCCATATTAATCAAGCTGCAACCATTTTCTAACACATGGATGTCAGGGACGATTGTTAAATATATAACATTAGAAGGACCCAATCCAATTGTGAAGTAGGGATTTGACTATAAATGCTGCTCCCTATATTTAGAAGTCTAATGGCTGTTTATTAATAAGATTTTTGACACCATTAAATTGTTCTTCTTGGAGTACAGTAGAGGACACAGGATTTTCATCTTAACCATGGGCTTTATGCAGTTACTTTCAGGTGATTGGCCAAAAAAGCTGCAGGAGCATCCCCCATATAACCCCCTCCTATTTCTAGCTATCCCTCCTTAAATGCAAGCAATAGAGAGAACATAAGAATCAGAGAGCAAGGACCTGTTCTGAGCAGCAGATCCCCTGCTGATTGGAGCAGAACAGGTGAATGACATATCCATGTCCACTCAGTTGCTGCAGAGCGGACACAGACAGAGCACGCTGCCCACTGTAAACTGAGTCCGCTGTCCATTGATGCCTGACTTTCCTCCGATCAGATTTTAAAAACATGAAAAAAAGATCTATATAGTCCTCTTGCCTTTCAATTACATATGCTCCACACATTTTAACAGAACCAATCCTTTTAACTATCATACCTACCTAGCACATAACAATTTCAGACTCCAATTATTCTCATATTATCTTTCATATCCATAAGTAAGCCGACGATGGAGGCCCTAGTGCATGCAATCAGCTTACATTTTGGGAGCACCAGCTTAGCTCTTTCGTGCCTTAGGGTAAAGCAAATGTTATAATGCCTAAGCACAATTTTGGAACTTTGACGTGTTAGTAAAACTGAACACATCATCACAACTACTTTTTGCATCCAGGTGGATTCCACCTTGTTTTTTTCAGGACAAATTGGGCTTTCATTTCATGGTAAATAGTAAATCGATATCTCCTGATTTTTTTTATTAGCAAAGGAAAACTGGCCCAACATAGTAAAAAAATAAATATATACAGTATCTCACAAAAGTGAGTACACCCCTTACATTTTTGTGAATTTATTATGACTTTTGTGTGTGACAACACTGAAGAAGTTACACTTTGCTAAAATGTAAAGTAGTGAGTGTACAGCTTGTATAACAGTGTAAATTTGCTGTCCCCTCAAAATAACTCAACACACAGCCATTTATGTCTAAACCGCTGGCAACTAAAGTGAGTACACTCCTAAGTGAAAATGTCAAAATTGGGCCCAATTAGCCATTTTCCCTCCCCGGTGTCATGTGACTCGTTAGTGTTACAAGGTCTCAGGTGTGAATGGGGAGCAGGTGTGTTAAATTTAGTGTCATCCCTCTCATACTGGTCACTGGAAGTTGAACATGGCACCTCATGGCAAAGAACTCTCTGAGGATCTGAAAAAAAAATTGTTGCTCTACATCAGGGGTGCCCACATGTGGCCCGCGGCATCCTCTGATGTGGCCTGCCACCTCCTGCTCTGGGATGGCGGGTCGGCAAGCCCAGATTGCGGGTTCCGACCCACAATCCCCAAGCATCAGCGGGAAGGTCCGAGCCAGCGCTAGAGGAAACAGAGCCGATGCTTCCTGTATAGCGCCAGCTTCTGTCTCAGGCGGAGCGATACCAAATGTGCTCCGCCTGTGACAGTTCCCAGCGCAATACAGGAAGCATCGGCTCTGCTCTCAGCTGCAGCCGTATGCTTCCTCCAGTGCCGCTCCTGTTACAATGGATATATATATACACACAGGTATAGGGGATCAAGAACCAGCCACCAGTACCCAGAAGTACCAGCCAGCAGTACCAAAAAGCACCACCCAGCAGTACCAAAAAGTACCCACCAGTACTCAGAAGTACCAGCAAGAAGTACCCACTAGTACCCAGAAGCACCCCCCACCAATACCCAAAAGTACGCACAAGTAGTACCCACCAGTACCCAGACGTACCAGCCAGCAGTACCCACCAGTACCATGCAGAAGTACCAGCCAGCAGTACCCAGAAGTACCAGCTAGCAGTACCCACAAGCATCACCCAGCAGTACCAAAAATGACCCACCAGAGCCCAGAAGTACAAGCCAGCAGTACCCACCAGTACCCAGAAGTACCAGCCAGCAGTACCCACCAGTGCCCACTAGTACCACCCAGCAGTACTCGCCAGCAGTACCCGCCAGTACTCGCCATGAAGGAGAGCCAGCGGCAGCCACCAGCCATACCCACCTAGGAGACAGCAGCAGCCAGCGATACCTACAGGAATCCTGTGGAAGAAGTGAAGATTGAGGTCGGTTAAGGTGCAGGGAAACCACAATGCATCAGTGCGAAAGCAGCCTCAGGCTCCTTTCACATGATCATCTCTAAAGAGTGGCAGATTTAAACTGACCTGCATCCTTTTACGCCCGCCTATCTCTAATCTGATCTGCTTAAAAAAACAGAAGGGAATCCGTCCCCTTCTGTCTGGGCGGATTGGAGGGCCCATAGAGCGGGCTGTGTCCCTGTCTGCTCTGCAAATGCAGAGTGGACACAGACCTGTCATCTGCCTGCTCCACTTATTGTGGCCAGCAACCAGCTGCCAAGTCGCTAAAGTGGCCCTCGCTCTTCAAAAGGTTGGGCACCCCTGCTCTACATGAAGATGGCCTAGGCTATAAGAAGATTGCCAAGACCCTGAAACTGCAGAACGGTGGCCATAGAGCGGTTTAACAGGACAGGTTCCACCCAGAACAGGCCTCGCCATGGTTGACCAAAGAAGTTAAGTGTATGTGCTCAGCCTCATATCCAGAGGTTGTCTTTGGGAAATAGATGTATGGGGGGGCAGCCTGTCAGCCCTCAAATCATACGCCTCACACTATATCAAATTGGTCTGCATGGCTGTCATCCCAGAAGAAAGCCTCTTCTGAAGATGATGCACAAGAAAGCCTGCAAGCAGTTTGCTGAAGACAAGCAGACTAAGAACATGGATTACTGGAACCATGTCCTGTGGTCTGATGAGACCTAGATAAACTTATTTGGTTCAGATGGTGTCAAGCGTGTGTGGCGGCAACTAGGTGAGGAGTACAAAGACAAGCATGGTGGTGGGAGTATCATAGTCTGGGGCTGCATGAGTGCTGCCGCCACTAGGGAGCTACAGTTCATTGAGGGAACCATAAATGCCAACGTGTACTGTGACATACTGAAGCAGAGCATGATCCCCTCCCTTCTAAAACTGGGTCGCAGGGCAGTATTGCAACATAAAGACCCCAAACACACCTCCAAGACAGCCACTGCCTTGCTAAAGAAGCTGAGGGTAAAGGTGATGGACTGGCCAAGCATGTCTCCAGACCTAAGCCCTATTGAGCATCCATGGGGCATCCTCAAAGGGAAGGTGGTCTCTAACATCCACCAGCTCTGTGATGTAATCAAGGAGGAGTGGAAGAGGACTCCAGTGGCAACCTGTGAAGCTGTGGTGAACTCCATGCCCAAGAGGGTTAAGGCAGTGCTGGAAAATAATGGTGGCCACACAAAATATTGACACTCTGGGCCCAATTTGGACATTTTCACTTAGGGGTGTACTCACTTTTGTTGCCATAGGTTTAGACATTAATGGCTGCGTTGCGTTATTTTGAGGGGACAGCAAATTTACACTGTTATACAAGCTGTACACTCACTACTTTACATTGTAACAAAGTGTCATTTCTTCAGTGTTGTCACATGAAAACATATAAAATATTTACAAAAATGTGAGGGGTGTACTCACTTTTGTGAGATACTGTATATATTTTAAATGTATCTGTGTATTTATTGTTACTTTTTCGTTCTATGGGGGTGGTGGGGGACTTAACTAAAAAAGAACAATCAGAGTTATAGTCAGCAGCCTGGACTAAAGATTCTGGGACCTCAGGCTGGGAAGAACCCAAGCTGATGACCTCTGGATCATCCATTAACCTGGACAGAGGGCTAAACCTTTTGGCAGTAGGAATGGAAAGGGAGGGCACATTTGGAGTTGGTGAAACCCGGATCATCAAGAACCGACAGATCCGTAGACACACTGCTGATATTGCAAGCGAGCGTGATCTGTCTGTATCACCCATGTGATGGTTAATGTACAGCCCCCACCCATGGACTGTGAGGTATCGGGTGTAGAATCAGACAGCATACTAGATGTAGTGCATGTTGTCTGGGGGGCAGTTGTTATCAGTGTGTTATTGATGCTGTGAGGAGCCATTGCATCTCACAACATCAATAACCACACCAAGAACCATTCCAAGCTGGTTGGTGGCAACTTATGTGCATCACAATAGTTACCACGACCCGTCATGGAAAAATAATATACCATTATTTCTTAGGTTAAGAAGGAATTGTTCCAAACGTCAAGACTACATACTCCAAAGCAAAATATTGATGGCCAAATTTATTGAAAAAGGGTATCCTAAAGACATTCTTCTAGAGGCATTTGAGTCTTGTCTAGAGGACCGCCCGACTAATAGGACCAGAAGAGCTCCCTCTTAAAATGGTGCGGGATTCATTACAGGGCTTAATAACAACTATAGAATGATTGCCAATGTAATGAGGAAACACTGGCATATCCATCGATTGGACCCGGCTTTGGGTCCCCATCTCTGTGACGCAACCCAGGTGGTCTTCAGAAGGGTTGGTACCTTGAAGAACATGGCGACACCTAGTAAACCCCCAAAAAAATATCCAAAAAACTAATGGACGTTAGAGGTTACTTCGATGATAGGGTGGGCATTTTTTAGTGTAAAAGAAGACTGCCTCACATGCCAATCCATACAATACGGCCAACCCTCACAATCAGACAGCTTTGGGAACGTCTATTCTATTAGACAATTCATTAGACGTTTGACCCAATATGACATATATGTTCTGAAATGCCCATGCAATTTACTCTACATGTGTAGAACAATACGCACCTTACACGAACATCGTAGGTCTATCAAAAAGAGAATAGATGAGCTTAGTGTCCCACGCCACTATTCCACCATTCAAGTGAAGAACTACAAGGCTTTGACAGTTTTGGCAATTGAGCATATACCCAAGGGGTCCCTCACAGACGAGAGGTATATGTTGTTATGCAAGAGAGAGGCCATGGGGTTTGAATGAGGAACTTGATACCCATACTGTTATATGATGGAATCATGCCTCTACTAATTTTTATTTATTTCAGGTACTTATATAGCTCCGTCATTTTACACAGCGCTTTACATATACATTGTACATTCACATCCGTCCCTACCCTCGAGGAGCTTACAACCTAAGGTCCCTAACACACATTCATACATACTACAATTTAGAAAGGATCCGATTAACCTACCAGCATGTCTTTACAGTGTAGGAGGAAACCGGAGTACCCGGAGGAAACCCACGCAGGCACAGGGAGGACATGCACTCCAGGCAGATGGTGTCGTGGTTGGGATTCGAACCAGTGACCCTTTCTGCTGCTAGGTGAAAGTGCTAACCACTACTCCGCTGTGCTGCCTTTATATTTCTTTCGATATTTATTATTTTTTTCTGTATTCTGTGTGCGGTGTGTTTTTGTATACAATTTTATACATTTATTCTGTGGGATGCTTCTGCTGGTCCCATTGTTTTATAATTCACATTCACTTTTTGTTTGTATTGATGTACATGCTTTGGATTTATCTTTTTCTATATATAGTCTCACCTGGAGGGGTTAATCCTGGTACTCCTTTATATACTTCTCTCCTTTGCCGTCTCTGATCAGGTGACCTGAGGAAGGGGTTAATCCCCAAAACATGCAGGCTGCCTAAAAGTTCCGGCATCTGGCTTTGCTATTCCTCTATTCATTATAGCCCTGCCCTGTCGCTATGAGATTGGCTTCAGTCCGCCCAGCGTCCCACTGCTGTCTGCTTGGGTGCAGCCTCTACAGGCATGCAGGATCCATCTCCTGTTGATTTCCTTCTGCTGGCGGTGACCAGCCCTGCCTAGTTCCATCAAGGTCCGGGAACGGAACCAGCATCCATCGGGCTCATCGCCCGCCTCCAGGAGCTCCAGGGATGGAGGCAGCCATTCATTCTACCTGGTGCAGTGGAGGCTTCCACCATACCTGTTAGTTGCGGTGACCCATGGGCACACTTTCATCCTCCTACAAGGGCTATTGATACATTGGTTATGGCAATCAACTGTGTTATTAAAGTGACCTTTTCTTCAAACCTTTTATCTGCTTGATTTATGTACCAGAATAGTAACACCAAATGAAAGCCCAATTTGTCTTGAAAAAAACAATATATAATCCACAAAGTAGTTGTGATGATATGTATGGTTTTACTAACACATGTCAAAGTTGCAAAATTGTGCTTAGGCATTAAGATTTGTTTTACCCTTACGCGTGAAGGGGTTAATATAGGACGGCAGTCCCAAAATGTATGGCCTTAAATGTGCATGGATAAGTGCTTGCATTTTCAGTGAGGCTACCCCCATATCACCAAGCCTCATCATAATATTCTTCTTGATATTTCAAAATATTTTTATTCACGAGAATTCCTAAACACATTGTTCATCACCACTGTGTTTCCATCTTCGTCTGAATGTTTAATTGTAAGATCCTTATTTTTTTCCCCTAGAGCCTCAAATCGATTTTCAGTCAGACTGTACCTTATAATCTTTCAATCTCCTAACCTGTTTGTTGAACAAAGGTATAATTATTGTTGGAAATGGGGGAAAACATTTAAGATTTCTTTCTAAATTATTTTTGTGTTTGAAAGGCTTCTCCTTGTTATTTTCAGATATTCGTTGATCCTTATCAGTGCTATCACTCTCATCCTCCAGTTGATCCTCCCTAGTAATTCCACCAGGACCTTTAATGCTCTAAAATCACATTTTGCGTACACAGGCAAATCAAGTTTATGTTCCAGAGATCAAAACAGGACAACACCTGTTTTTCAATAGAAGGAAAAATGACTAGTATATGGAGTATTTTGCCTGTGAAAATGTCTGTGACAAATTGCTCCATTCCCAATATTTTTTTTGTACTCTCTAATTAGTTTACTAAAAACAAAAAATTGACATTAGCATTTACATTGAATGGGCTCAAACGCCCATGTGCTAAAACCCAAAAAATAAACGGCACATTTTCAATATAAGCATAAATTTATTTTGTTTCTAACTCAGGAGAACAGTGGTTTTAGTGTTTTCTTTGACTTGACAACCATAAGAAAATATCTGTACACTGTATATCTTTCTCTACAAAGGCTTAAAATTACAACATCACACAAGCCTAATGCTATTCTGTATAAAAGAGTCACAATTTCGTGACCTAAGGTCCATTTTTTTCAAATCAAAACATGAGTTGAAAGAGTACTTTAAAGTTTTATGCCATAATTCAAAAGACATTTCAGGTACAGGATATAAGTAATCCAGATAACACTGTTAATAAGAGATTAAAGGAATACTTGACAGACATGTAAATATAAAGTATACTACAAGTATATATTACGTAACTTAAGTATTGTTAGATACTCGTGTGGCTGAGTGTTCTACAGAGATGCCTTTCACTAATGTGCAAAA
The DNA here is from genome assembly GCA_037952925.1 of Lithobates clamitans. Classification (NCBI taxonomy): domain Eukaryota; kingdom Metazoa; phylum Chordata; class Amphibia; order Anura; family Ranidae; genus Lithobates; species Lithobates clamitans. The sequence goes on from JBBGZY010000216.1 coordinate 1,428,038, forward strand.
ATAACTAGTTTAATGAAATACAATTCCATAGGAAAAGAACAGAAGATTACATAGAAAAGTACAATCATGTCTAGAAGAAATGAGGCATGGTCACTTAAAAGTCCTTCAGAAAGATGTTGAAAATCTAGAGGGTTCTACTGTGAAAACACCATGCCAAAAAAATAAGGTTCAAATAAGTCTTGTGTTATTTCAAGAGTGCACTTATATATTAAATGAATCTAAAAGCTGAAGTTTAGCTAAAAAAGAAAATACATTTTTTTACAGCTTTAGTCACATCACTTACCTGTAAAGATGTATGTGCCGTGTTATGCTTGGTCCTGGAGAAATCCTCTGTTAGCAGTGTCAGTCCTCTTCCTGTCTCTGAACTTCCGGTGTTGCAATAATTAACAGCATCAGGTCCTCAGGCAAAAAAGCAGTACAGATGGTTCAAAAGGCAAACAACCCTTCCTTCCTCCTCCATTGATAAAAATTCTATCATTGTTTACACTGCTTGTAACACAATCTGTAAATTGGGGGGAGGGGAGGGGATCTGATCAGTCACAGGATCCTCTCCCCCATTCACAAATCCTGGTACAGGCAATTTAATCAATGAAAGAACTTTTCTCAATGGAGGAGGAAGGGGGGAGAGTGTCCCCATCTGATCATCTTTATTGCGGTTTTGCCTGAAGATCCCAAGTTGCTAACCACTGCAGCACCGGAAGTTCAGAGCCAGGAAGAGGACAGGCATCCTTCTTTACAGGTAGGTGATATGACTAAAACTGTATGGATTTTTTTTAACTAAGCTTCAGCTTTAAGCAGAAATCAACACATTATACAAAAAAAAAAAAACTATTGTGAATACTGCAGTAGTTAAATATGCTTGGTTTAGTTTAAGGGAGAGAAAGTGGCCTAGCATGTAGGGCTATTTGAACATGTGGCAAAATCTCCATATTTACAACATACATTATGGAATACTGAGACTATCAGTATTATTTGTACATTCATTGCAAATCATCAATGCGGTTGAATCCAATTGTTAGTGTAAGTGAAACTGGCTCCGGTTATATTGCCTTCTGAAAGCAAAGGTTATTCCAACAAAATAAAACCTGCAAATTAAAGTTGAAAGCTCTGGGTGGCGTTCAGGCTGGGCTCACAGGAAATAGGCAGAATGAACAAAACCACCGGCGCTGAACACAGGAGGAGGTTGGAGACAATTTAAAGCCCAACTTCAGGCCAAATGGGTTTTACATTTTTTAAAACTTTATATTTTGTATGACTTTTAGTTTTTAAAGAAGAAGTACAGCCAAAGTTCATTTGGCTGAAATTTTCCTGTGGATCACAGGAGTGCAGATTTCTCTACACTCCTGTGACCCGTTTTCAGCAGACTGTGGGTTGAAGCCCGCTGTCGACCGACGTCAGAGCTTGCCCAGGCTCAGGAAAGATCACGACCATATGGTCGGAATCTGCCCACATGCCTGGATGGACAGATGAGAGCCTGAGCCGGCCGCTCCTGCCCCCTCCACAGCCCAGCGCTCCAGTGAGCACGGGGGCAGAGCAGTGACTGACGGTCACCAGCTCTATACTCTGGGAGCTTTGAGAACCGAGCAATCGGTGGTGTTTGATCGCTTGGTTCTCACTGTTAAGAGCCGACAGGGCTGATGCAGCATCCACCTAGGTAACTATGATTTTAAAAAAAGTTCCTATACTTATCTTTTAATTATGGAGTATGGAGCTTCAGTAACCTTTAACACTTGTCTATGTTCCTGTTAAAACTGGAGCCACTGTCAATGTGAAAGCCACTATGCCTGGAGTTGGGCTTTATCTGTTCATAAACCTAACACAGAATTGCAACAACAAAAACTGGTGCAAAACATTTTGGTAAAAACTGTAGAAAATGATTGTGATTCAGCTCAGATTGCTTTGCAGTATAAACAGGACATGAAATGTCCTGATGCATGTGATGAGATAAGCAATGGACTTTTTTGCACATATTGACAATGCTATTGCATTAAAGGTCTGAACTACAGTGGCTTTGATTGGTTCAGCTGACTGGAGCTGTGATTATGCTTGCAAGCAACCACTATACCACAACCATACCCCTCATGCTTTGATATGTATTGATCCAAGAGGGCAGCAAGTAGTAGTATGTTACAGACTCAGAGGGGTTTATTTACTAGAACTGGAGAGTGCAAAATCTGATGCAGCTCTACATAGAAACCAATCAGTTTTTATTTCATTCTTTTGTCAAAGCTTGATTGAACAAGCTGAAGTTAGAAGCAGATTGGCCACCATGCACAGCTGCAACAGAATTTGCACTCTCCAGTTTTAGCAAATCAACCCCAGAATGTCAATAGGCATTGAGTGCAAAACACATTCACTATTTTGATATATTTGAAAATGAAAAACGTTCCCGTTAAGGCACATAACCTCATCAACAATTTAAAATTTTCAGTAGTTATGTTTACAGCTTTCTTTATCTGTCCTTCACAAGGATAGACATTTATAAAACAATTTTTGTTCAACCTTAACATTGTTATTCTTTATGGATATAAAAAGAATATAATGTTGCATTTTAGAAATATTTATGCAGCTTGACAAACTACATATAAGTGAAAGACAATGGAAATAAATCTAATTAGGATGAGGCAGAACCATAAACAATTCTCCACGAGGAATTGATGGTTCCACATTGGTCTGAATATATTTTTCAAGCCTTTGTTTTCCAGGCTACAGCAATGCCTGTACCAGGTAAAATAAAGTGACATGGAAAGGAAGTGTTGCTGACAAAAACTTCTTTGATTTTATCAGCAACTGGGAACAGAGGCTTGCCATTACCAGCAGAAGGACCTTGGTAAAGCAATCTAATAGAGGAGTATTGTATTTTATTATTCACTTCCTTGTCAGAAATTCAGAGTTTCTCCAGCTAAAGTTTTGTTCCTTTTTTTAGGGCATTAAAAAGTGACAAACATAACAGAAAAACCCACAATCTGAAACATTCAATGTATTACAATTCTGTTCCTGTACTTCCTATAAGATTTCTATAAATCCTTCACATTCTCTATCACAGTAAAAACAAAGCACAGGATTGTTCCCTAGAGAAATTTGACACTGTTCGCAAATGACACTGACATTCCAACATCACAAGTCATAGTTGTGCCAAGCGTTGATAGCTGTAGAATGTATTTTCTGTAGGTGTTGAAATCCAGCTTACGGACTACAGTTATTCTAATACTGAAGGTTCTCTCAGGAGAAAGTGCATATAACATTTTCTTTGGAATCAAAACTTGATGAAAGGAAAAAAAAAAAACACAAAAAAAACTTTCATAATTATATATGTTTTAGGTGGAAGAGGGTTCACGATGTTATACATAAACTTGACACACTACTATCTTTCCAATCTGGTGCCAAACACCTAGGCATTCAGCCAATCTTAGAGTAGGACGTGACTGGAGGAAGTTCACACAAAACACATACAGGAGATAAAAAGAATAAGAAATAAAAAAAAAAAACTGAACACAGAAGTGCATAATATGTACACATTTAGCCCCTGCATTCCCAGTTATGTGGTGGATCTCTTATTGAAACTCTGGAGTGACAGTAAATCATACAAAAATCGATTGATACAACCCCCTAACAGAAACTAACTGTAAAATACATATGATTTGCAAAGGGGTTGGGTAGATATAATATTAAACACCCTCAAACAATAAGGGGCAATATTGTCAAGATTGTACAGACAGCGATAGTATGGGCATCATTTTTCTTACCAATAAATAAGTGGGTTCACCTTCCACCAAGGATGATACAATGTAACAAACACTGTGACAAAAGTGAGAGGCTAAATATTAACTGAGACCACTATACAAAGGCCAGACAATATTGATGTATGTAGAGGAATGCTCTGTTATCATTAGGGGTGCAAAGGATCGTCATCGATCCGTGATCCGATCCGCAGAGGTTGATCCGATCCGCGGAGGTTGATCCGTACGGGACACCTCTGTGGCCTCGGCCATAGGAAAGGCCTCGGCTTTGGCCTAGCTCCGGAGCGGCGGCCATCTTGGTACACCCGGCGGCCGTTTAGCACGTCGAATGACGGATCGATCACTTGTAACAAACCGGCGTCATGTCATGACGCCGGTTCCTCTCTCTCTCCCCTCTGTGTACTGATCTGTACAGTGGAGGGGAGAGATCGGATGGCAGCAGTGCCAATACTCTGCAATGCCCTGCCAATACTCTGCAATGCCCTGCCGCAATGCCCTGCCAATGCCCTGCCAATACTCTGCCAATAGGGAGATTGTGGATATTACTGTGGGGGAGATTTTTTTTTTTTGTTCCGAAAATGATCCGAACCGTGACTCCTGATCCGAGGAACGTTCCGAACCGTGAGTTTTTTGATCCGTTGCACCCCTAGTTATCATGTTACTTACTCTATGCAGGCAGTGTTGAGCTCTCCTAGTGTTCACATCATAAAATGTAGTATATAAAATCCAGTAAGAAATTTTTTTTTTTGCCGTGGCATTGCATATTCTCTATCCCCTTTTCAAAACTGTGTATTCTGCCTAACACAGCCTCAAGGAGGTAAAAAAAAATTCTACTTTGCCTGTCATCTCACAGATAATAACCCCCCCTCAAAAAAAAAACAAAAAAACATTGGAGCCCACAGTATGCATTTTTCAACTTTTGGAAAGTGCTGCGGAATGTACTTAGCACATCCTTCAATGCAATGAGGGCTTACATAACCTAATAAAGTAAACCTGTCATGATAGAAATATGGAGGCTGCCATTGCTTGTTTCCATCTAAAAATACAGACTGTACTTATCCTGAACGAACCACTGTCTTCATTACTTTATGATTTATCGATGCGTAAGCAGATCAAAGTCCTGGGTCAGTGACTCAAACCTTAAAAAAAAAAAAAAATCAGCAAGACTAGCAACCAGCATTTTTAGAAAGAAAGGTCAGCGGTGGCAGCCTCCTTATATCTCTCAATAGTGTTTTAATTTAATATGTTCTTTTTAAAGGAAGCATACCAAAAAGAAAAAAGGAAGCTGCCCTTGCTAACCACTCCTTTCACAAATTTTACTTCCTGTCTATTTTATCAACCCTTCTGATTACATGTTCAGAGTCCCTGACAAACAGGTATGAAGATAAGGACGTTTAACTTTTACAACTATGAACACGCTGGATTGATGTATACTGAGTTTGTTTCTAAGATACTTATCAAAAGCCCCCTCTTTAGAATATATGGGCCTTGACTACTTTTACCATGCTGTCTTTATGGTGACTTATGCCGCGTACACACGAGCGGACTTTTCGACCGGACTGGTCCGACGGATTTTCAATGGACTTTCCTACACACGATCACAACAAAGTCCAACGGATTCGTACGTGATAACGTACGACCGGACTAAAATAAGGAAGTTGATAGCCAGTAGCCATAGCGTCGGTTTTTGTCCGTCGGACTAGCATACAGACGAGCGGACTTTTCGATAGGAACTGGGTCTGGCGGAGTTCCGACGTAAAGATTTGAAACATGTTCCAAATCTAAAGTCCGTCAGATTTTCGACGGAAAAAGTCTGCTGCAGGTCCAATGAAGCCCACACACGGTCGATTTGTCCGCCGGACTCGGTCCGTCGAAAAGAGTTAGCTCGTGTATACGCGGCATTACTCACATTGGGTCTGGATAGTTCCCCATTGGGAAGTTGGTCCTTTTATCCTAAGATTATGTGTACAAGACCATTGGCTGTTTACTGAATGTACCTGAATTCTCCATTCGAGAGGCAGTGGCTTCACCTTGGCTTACTCATTTGCACCTCTATGGGCAACATACACATGCTGTGAATTCCAGTCTACTCTACGGACTAATATTACTCAAATAAAGATTATGAATGAGTTCCAGTGTACTGAGTCTGTCACGAGTGCTCCTGAAGACAAATTCCCAAAATGGGTCAAGTCCACACGTGATGTGAATGCATGTTGTGAACCCCTATGTGGAGAGTAATTTTTAATGTGGTATAATAGATTTCTAATTGTGTATAATAAAGTTGTTTTATGATACTCAGTTTCTCTTCTATTTGTCCACACAAAGTCTATGACTACATATTCAGTTCATAGTTGTACACGATTTGTTAGGATGTGGACATATAGCACATACAGTCTGAACTTCTCTCCCACTATATACTTTTAGCTTTCTCTGACTTGCCTAATCTGTATTTTTCTTCTGGGTCCGTGACTCAAAGTACTGAAAACAGCCAGGCAACTAGAAATTTCAAAAAGAGGTCGCCAATGGCTGCTTCCATATCTCTGTAATGGCAAGTTTCCTTTAACTACCGCTCAACATTTCACTGTGAGATGCAATGAGCAGCACAATTTTTTAAAAGCTGGAGTGGCATATTACAGTTACTTCCAGTATTCAGGAGCTTCCACAGCACTGTACATTTCTAGGTTGGGAAGATTTTGATATTGGCAGGCACCTTACAAGAATTCTTATAGTTCTTAAGATCAGGTAAGAATCAACATGTCGGCTTAAATACATATCCAGTGTACAACATGTCAACAATAAGAAAAACAAAAATAATGTAACACATTAATCAGTTCTTGATCTATGTAGCAGCAAAGCAGTCATACAATAAAATAATTACACATAAAGAAAAACAAGAACAATAAAATGACCTAAATGTATTTTCTATGGTGAAAATGTTGATAGTCTTTGATCGCTTCAGTAGCAACATTCTGTGTTTTTCACTGATTTGTACAAGCTATAGTATATCTATAACACTGAGTTAGTAAGACCTTGGAAATACTGACTAAAATAATCTCCAGGAAGAATGCACCCCTGATGTAGATAAACATGCTTTTCTTTGCCTCTTCAATGTAAAGTAGTGTGGATAAATGACAGCAGCTCAGTAAATATTCGTTCAGACATGAGAAGATCCTACCTGACACACAGCTGACCTATACTACTGGTTTATGTACTTTCACAGGGGAAACAGCTGGTCTCATTGACTGTCATTAGCACGAGACCTTAAAAAAGGTGCCATTTAGAAGTCAAAAGGTCAAGAAAGCACTGTAAGAGTAACTGTTCCTTTTGTTCTCTTTAGAATAGCAACAGCTTCTTCATGAGTAACACCTTCCAGACTCTGCCCGTTCACTGCAATGATCTGATCTCCTCTATTCAAGCGACCATCTTCTGCTGCAGCTCCCTGCAATATATAATTTCAGGTTGTTTACCATGTAATAGTATAGCATATAAGAATCCTGCAGAGAAGGCCAAAGGGGTTCATTAGTTATATAGTGTTAGAAGTAATTAATCTATGAGCCCTAGAGTAACTAATCTGTTTTTAGAAGTTTTGGGGGAAGTTAAAGTGATTGTAAATGATCATCTTGTAAACAAGCCATTCAGTTTAAAATAGAAATGAAATGCAAAACATTTTGTATAGATATAAAAAAACAATATAAATACCTCTTTTCCCTTTTTTATAAGGGATCACATTCCCTCTGTTCTCAGCTGCATAAGAGCTAGAGGAAGGAGAAGCAGCAGTACACAGAGTTTCCAATTGAATGGCTGTGCAGCAGGGGCATTTCAGGACAAGTCTAATCATTGGAGGAGAGCAGGCTGAGTTCCCAGCATATCTATAGAACTGACAATAGTGTGTTTTTCTGCTTAGCATGGTCAATTTGTAATAGAAAAACAGAGGGAATGGCAGGAACACCAGGGAATTCACATTTGGCTCCGTTCCCACCTGAGCGATCCGGATTTCTTAATGGCATCCCAAACGCAGGGCGATTTTGCCTCAATTGTTGAGCGACAATTCACGCTACAATCGCGGCAAACACTGCAACCGCAAACGCTCCTGGCTCTGTGCCAAGATTTGGTACATAAGCTTCTTTTGGAGAGTTTTTGGAGTGGAGGAAGGCCCATTTAAATGAATGGTGCAGTTCCAAAAAACGCTCAACGAAAAAAAAAAAAACAAAAGCTAAAAAAAACCCCCAGAGTTGCTGCTTAGGTGTGAATGGAGCCTTAAAGCAGAACTTCACCCAAAAGGAGTGAAGCCTCCCCCACTGCCACATTTGGCATTTTTTAGGGGGGAGCCAGTACCTGACTTGAACAAGTACCAACTAGCACTTCTGGTCAGATTGCCGTGGCGATCTGTGCGGAAAGGCCTGCCCCTCTCCTCTCCCTGCAGCCTTCTGGGACACATCATAGGTCCCAGAAGACTGCAGGACCATTCACAAAGCGTAGTGCGGTTCACACATGTGCAGTAGGAAGGCTGGTTTCCTTACCTAAGATGCCAGCGCCTGCACCTGAAGCCAATTGAAGAATCGGTTCGGGTGAGGACATCGCTGGATCCCTGGACAGGCAAGTGTCCTTAAAGTCAGCGGCTACAGAATTTGCAGCTGCTGACTTAATTTTTTTGGGGGAGACTGGAGCTCCTCTTTAAGATGGGAAGGAAGTTGGTTATGTAAAGTATGAATATATAATGTTGGGGTTGCAGATCATACCTTTGCTGCATTTCTGTGGCTGAAAGTGGAAAGCACAGCATATTTACAGTTGATATATAGGGGATACTGCACTAGCAATAACATGCAGTGGGAAGTCTGGACATCCTTTAGAAATTACTCTGGCAAAACAGACATAGAACAAAGATTTTGTTTTCCAAGTGGGATGACCAAAGCATGGAATGCCCAGAGGTGAAAAAAATGTTCAAAAGCACTGGGTGGTGGAAAACTTTAAAGTGACCCTGTCATCACAGGGCATTTATAATAGAAGATCAGCATTCCTAAAGAAACCCATTTATACTTATCTTTGCTGTGGACTGTCTCTTAAAAAACATAGCCTCTTCACTGTTCCCAGGTTCCTCCTGGTCAAATACCTACTCTCCTTGCTGCGCGCAGTGGTTCCTCCAACCAGCTCATGGTCCTCGTGCAGTGCAAGCCAGCAGGCAGAACTGCTGCCAACAGCAGGAGGGCAAGTAGTCGCACATCGCAAAGCGTGGAATATTTGCAGGGGCTGGGAAGCAATGAAGAGGTGGTATTTAAAGACATGAGCAGCCAGAAAGAGTAGTATACATGGGCTTCTTCAACAGGTCTGACCTTCTTTTATAAATAGCCATGTGATGACAGGGTTACATTAAGTAACAAGCCAATCATTAAAAGGATCTTTAATCCCCTTCGACAAATCAATTTTGTACTAGAATGGTTTGCATCTGATCTATGACGACAATTCTCATCTCTATACTAAAAAAAAACAAACAATCTATCAGCTAAAAATGATCAAGCCAACCTTTAAAGGGCTGCTGTAGTCATTGTTGAGAGGTATGTAAGGTCTATAGGCCTCTGGTCATATGAAAGGGAATCTGTCTGACAGATTATTTCTAATAAAAAGATCACGTATTTTAAAGAATTTGCCAAAAGAACGCACACAGTATAGGTGCACAACTGTTCCAAAACACCTTCTTTGCAAAATTAGCATTTTTCTAGCAACAATTATATATGCACATGCTGTTCTCACATCTGTACATGATAATTATGTGCCCTAGCATGTCCTACTCTTTTAATTATTCAATATACAACCATCACATGGTCAAGAGACTAAATATATTGCAGACATTCAAAGGTTTCAAAGGTTGTTGACCTGATGCACTTGCCACAATCCTTCAGAAAGCTAAAAAGCAGAACTCCAGGAATTTACTTTTTTTAAAAGTGCTGGCTTACAATGGATCAAGTTCAAGGAGTTATATGCCATCTCATGGACTTATCCCTTGTATTTACAACATACTTGTTTACTGTGCGCCAAGAGTATGGCTATAATCCCACCGCTCTAATAGGAGTGGTGCTGCTTTTTTACACTGCATCCACTTTGATTCCACCTCACTTCCACTGTCCATCCACAGCAGGGGCGCATAGCAAAGAAGATAATCCAGATGGCCGCACTACGACAAAAATCTCTTTATTAATAACAGTCCATACAGAAAAAAAAGATAAAACAGATCGCTAATGCTTTTCACACCGTAACTACTGGTGCTTACTCATAGCACAACAGGGGCATATCATGAAATCGGTGGGCCTGTGTGCAAGATCAAAAGTGGGCCCTAGACATCGATAAAGAAACAAATGCACAATCCTTCAGAAAGCTGTTTTTTTGTTATTATTATTCTACTTTGTATTTTTTTTTTACAAGTGTAAAGGCTAGCTGGAGGCTAGCCTGTATTTGTGGGAGGAGGCTGAGAGGGCTACTTAAGCCTCCTCCTCCTTCAGGCCAGGGCTCGTCGGCGTCTCTGGGTTCATCAGGGGGTGGGGCCTACATGTCACTTCCGGGTCGGCTGCAACATGGTGGCGGTGCCTCTCTCGGGGCTTCACTGGGGAGTTCGCCTGTCCACCCACCTGGTCCCCCCTTGGCACCCACATGACGGGTCCCTGCTTCTCCCGGTGTTTCGGGGGGGGGGGGGGGGGTGCTCGGCTGGCCACCCGCCGCCGACTCCTCTCCCTATTCAATTATCTAGCATAGCTCCACGAGGGAGCCTCTCGCTGGCCAGCCCCTTTCTCCCCATTACCAGCCTGCTCCAGGTGGGAGCCACCTGCCCGCTTTCCCGGGTGTTGGGGGGGGGGGGGGAATGTCCAGCCAGCTGCCTGCTCCTCCCTGCCACGGCGCCCGCCCGCTTCTCCCGGCGAGTATGTCGGGGGAGGGGGGGCCGTCCGTCCTCCACCCACCCTTCTTCCCCTCGACTGCAGCTGGTCAGGTGCGGCCCGCCCGCTTCTCCCAGTGATTATGCCGGGGGAGGGGGGGCCGTCAATCCATCCTCCGCTCATCCTCCTTCGGCTGCAGCTGGCCAGGTGCTGCCCGCCCGCTTCTGCCGGCGCTCGTGCGGGGGGGGGGGGGGCGTCTGTACATTACCTCAGACGCCTCTCTCTTCATCTCTCATTCAGGTGCCGGAGCTGTCGGGCGGCGCTTCTCCCGGCTCCCGTGGGGGAGGGATGTTGTTCATCTCTATCTGGGCACAATCCCGCATAGTCGAGGGGGGGGGGGCCACCGCCTGCTTCTTCCCTATGTTCCCTCTGTTCTTCATCCCTCTGTTCCTGACAGCATGGGGGGAGGCCACCCGCTTCTCCCGGTACGTACGCCGTGGAAAGGGGGGGGGGGTTGTGCCGTCTGTCCGGTCATCCATCCTCCAACCACCCACAGCCCATCTGTCCGGGGCGCTGCCCGCCCACTTCTCCCGGCTCTCAGGCCGGGAGGGGGGGGGGCGCGTCCAGCCATTCTTCACCCACCCATTTGCCACTCGCCCGCCAGTTCACCTCCCTAGTACCATGCCGTACATCGTGGTGGGGACGCCAGCACGTCTCCCAGTTCGCATGACCGGGGGGGCGTTCACCCGACCGCTCACCTCCCCGTATTCATGTGGGGGGGGGATCCCCGCACGCCTCCCTGGCTTCCACCGTTTCAGTCACAAGTGTTCATATCGTGGCATTTCGGCCTCAGGATTTCTGTCATAGCATTGTGGCACAGGTTTCTGTCATAACTGTTCGTTTAGGCGTTTAGTCTCAGCCCTTGTTTTTCTGTCATGGCATTTTTCTGTTATAGCGTTTCCTGCCTCAACATTGTTATTGTTGCGTTCTGCCCCAGCATTTTTGTCAGGGCATTCGGCCCTATTATTTCTGTCATGGTATTTCTGCTCCAGTGTTTCTGTCGTAGCGTTCAGCGTTTCTGTCGTAGCGTTCAGCGTTTCTGTCGTAGCGTTCAGTATTTCTGTCATAGCGTTCTGCCCAGCATTTCCATCATGGCGTTTAGCATTCTATCGTAGCGGTCTGTACATCATTACTGTCATAAGAATTCTGCATTTCTGTGATAGCGTTCTGCCCAGCATTTCTGTCATAGCGTTCAGCATTTCTGTCATAGCGTTCAGCATTTCTGTCATAGCGTTCAGCATTTCTGTCATAGCGTCCAGCATTTCTGTCATAGCGTCCAGCATTTCTGTCATAGCGTTCAGCATTTCTGTCATAGCGTTCAGCATTTCTGTCATAGCGTTCAGCATTTTTGGCTTAACGTTCTGCTCAGCTTTTCTGTCATAGCGTCCAGCATTTCTGTCATAGCGTCCAGCATTTCTGTCATAGCGTCCAGCATTTCTGTCATAGCGTCCAGCATTTCTGTCATAGCGTCCAGCATTTCTGTCATAGCGTTCAGCATTTCTGTCATAGCGTTCAGCATTTTTGGCTTAACGTTCTGCTCAGCTTTTCTGTCTTAGCGTTCAGCATTTCTCTCTTAGAGTTCTGCCCTAGCATTGCTGTCATAAGCGTTCAGCATTTCCGTCTCAGCGTTCTGCCCTAGCATTTCCGTCATAGCGTTCTGCCCCGGCATGTCTCTCTTGGTGTATAGTCTCGGCATTTCTGTCATAGCGTTTCTTCCCCAGGGTTCTGTCATAGTGTTCTTCCCCAGGATTTTCTGTAATAGCGTTTCTGGCTCAGGATTTCTGTCATGGCATCTCTGCCTCAGGATTTCTGTCATGGCGTTTTTTCTTTATTCGGTCATGGCGTTTTTTCTTTATTCGGTCATGGCGTTTGCTGTCAGTGTTCTGCCCCAGCATTTCTGGCTCGGCGTTCAGGCTCAATTTTTTCTGTCTCGGCATTTCCGTCATAGCGTTTTCTGCCCCAGGATTCTGTTTTTTGCATTTCTGCCATCAGTATTTCAGTCATAGCGTTTCTGTCATTGCGTTTCGGTCATGGCATTTCTGCCTCAGCGTTCTGCCCCAGGATTTCTGTCATCACGTTTCTGCCTCTGCGTGCTGTCAGAGCGTTTTTCTACCCCAGCATTTTCTGTGATTTCATTTCTGCCCCAGGGTTTCTGTCATAACATTTCTGCCCCAGGTTTTTCTGTCATAACATTTCTGCCCCAGGTTTTTCTGTCATAACATTTCTGCCCCAGGTTTTTCTGTCATTACATTTCTGCCCCAGGGTTTCTGTCATTACATTTCTGCCCCAGGTTTTTCTGTCATTACATTTCTGCCCCAGGTTTTTCTGTCATTACATTTCTGCCCCAGGTTTTACTGTCATTACATTTCTGCCCCAGGTTTTACTGTCATTACATTTCTGCCCCAGGTTTTACTGTCATTACATTTCTGCCCCAGGTTTTACTGTCATTACATGTCTGCCCCAGGTTTTTTCTGTCATTACATGTCTGCCCCAGGTTTTTCTGTCATTACGTTTCTGCCCCAGGTCTTTCTGTCATTACGTTTCTGTCACAGGTTTTTCTGTCATTACGTTTCTGTCACAGGTTTTTCTGTCATTACGTTTCTGTCCCAGGTTTTTCTGTCATTACGTTTCTGCCCCAGGTTTTTCTGTCATTACGTTTCTGCCCCAGGTTTTTCTGTCATTACGTTTCTGCCCCAGGTTTTTCTGTCATTACGTTTCTGCCCCAGGTTTTTCTGTCATTACGTTTCTGCCCCAGGTTTTTCTGTCATTACGTTTCTGCCCCAGGTTTTTCTGTCATTACGTTTCTGCCCCAGGTTTTTCTGTCATTACGTTTCTGCCCCAGGTTTTTCTGTCATTACGTTTCTGCCCCAGGTTTTTCTGTCATTACGTTTCTGCCCCAGGTTTTTCTGTCATTACGTTTCTGCCTCAGCATTTGGTTCAGCATTTCTGTATTAGCGTTGTTGTCCTTGTGTTTCTGCCCCAAGATTTCTGTCACAACTTTCTGCCTCAGTGTTCAGCCTCAGCATCTCTCAGAGGGGCATTGTTGTACAGTCACGGCACATACTCCGGTAGCTGTTTCATCTCCATTGTTTGTCATGTCTCATCGTTTTGTGTTCGTGGTTGTACCTGCGTCAGGTAGCTAGGGCTCACATGTCAGGATCTGTCACGTCTACAGATCCATACGGGCTGAGGTTTCGTTTGTTAATGATTGTTGACCACAATTTTCTCGCCCGTATAACATACGTCATACGATGCACGTTCATTCACCACACCTGTACGATTACCCACCACGGTCTGTGGGTACACCAGCCCTGAGTTTTCAGTTAATTACCTGTCCCTGCGCGGCAGGCTACTGGGGCTCCTTCATTACTCACACAAGGGGGGGGGGGGTTCATTATCAGGTTCATTCACGCGCAGTGGTCTTGACATTTCATGTTCTCATACTTAGGTAGGTATGGAGGGGTGTTGTTGTTCTCATGTCTTGTTGTCTGTTTTTCTCGTGTGCATGTTCTCAGGTTGGGCTGTATTGGCATTCGTCATCCCCTTGTTGGTCCTTAAGTGGTAGGTTGGGCAAACGTCGTCATGATTCTGGATTCCATTCTCAGCTCGGATCTTGTCTAGGAGGTGGCCTGGAAGACTGCTCAGGGACGTCAGTCCAGTCATCTTTTTCCGTTCCCCAGCCGGTTCCAGGTAGGGGGGGTCACTTTGGGTATGACTGTTTTCATGCCATGGGACTTATTTCCCTGGGGTGGAGTCTGGCCCTCCTTCCTCGGTTCTGGTTTCAGACTCAGTTGCCAGGTCACAGGCTGAAGCACGACCCGATTGCATCAGTTGGGACCAGTATTCTGTGTCTGGCATGGTTTCTCCATGTTGTCAGTACTTATTGCCTTAGGGCATGGGCCTCATCCACCTACTCCATCACATCCTTCAGGTATGTAGCATTTTGAACTCCTACCAGTTGTTCTTTGGCACTCACCCTCACACTTCTCCATACCAGTATGGCCAGGCCAGGGCTTGGGAGGGGTTTCACTGAGCACTTCACTGGTGTCCGTTTGTAGTTTTGATATTCTCGGCCATTCATTTTGCAGGGGCTCCTCGGGGCAGCCATTGCTCCCCTTCCCCCACGCATCCTCATTCACAAGCAGTTCATTCTCATTTCTGGGTCGTCTCGGACTTCAGGCCCTGTCCAATCGTTCACGGGATGTTTAGTTGGGTTCTGGGTAGCTTCACAGGTCTGTAGGGGGTTCTGTCTCATCACCAAGTCGGGGGGCGGGGGTGTTTCTCCGGTCATAGGGGACAATTTTCGGATACATACTGTTGCCATCCGGGCGCAGGCTACTACTCTTGATGGATTGTTACCTCCCCTTTTTCACCTAAATTTGTGTCTTTTTGCCCTCTTTTCAGGCATACTGACCAGTCAGGCCAAGGCACACCTCAGGCCTTGGTGCTTAGGAGTATCACTTTCTCACTCGAAGACTCTGACTACAAGTGTAAAGGCTAGCTGGAGGCTAGCCTGTATTTGTGGGAGGAGGCTGAGAGGGCTACTTAAGCCTCCTCCTCCTTCAGGCCAGGGCTCGTCGGCGTCTCTGGGTTCCCACCCACCCGTTTCCCCCAATCTTCATACATACTCTTATTACTTTTTCTTACATTCAGGGTATGCCCTCTTTTCAGGCATACTGACCAGTCAGGCCAAGGCACACCTCAGGCCTTGGTGCTTAGGAGTATCACTTTCTCACTCGAAGACTCTGACTACAATTGTACTTTTTATTAATTTTTTTAATTAAATGTAAAAAAATGGTGTCAGTAGGGCAGTGGACAGTGTCAGTGTTTTTTTATTTATATTTATTTTTACAATTTTTTTAAATTATATTTTACAATTTACTTTTTTAACCACTTCTCTACCTGCCCATTGTCATATATATGAGGTCTGCAGGAACACTCTGTCCCTCCGGGCGGGCGTCATATGAGGTCCCCACCACGTCACTCGGGAGCCGATGCGCGTGCCCTGAGGCCGCGAGGTTCGCCAGGCACCTGCGATTACTGGTGACAGAACAGGAACGTGGATCTGTGTGTGTCAGAGGAGAGGAGACAGATCGTGTGTTCCTAGTATATAGGAACACCGATTGGTCTCCTCCCCTAATCAGTCCCCTCCCCCCACAGTTAGAATCACTCCCTAGGTAACACAGTTAACCCCTTGATCGCCCCCTATTGTTAACTCCTTCCCTGCCTGTGACGTTTACACAGTAATCAGTGCATATTTATAGTAAAATATTGTCAAAAGTGTCCGATCTGTCTGCCGTGCCGCAATCACAATAAAAATCGCAGCTCGCAGCCATTACTAGTAAAAAGAAAAAAAAATAATAATAAAAATACCGTAAATCTATCCCCTATTTTGTAGGTACTATAACTTTTGTGCAAACCGATCAATATATGCTTATTGCGATTTTTTTAACCAAAAATATGTAGACAAATACATATCAGCCTAAACTGAGGAAAAAATTATTTTTTTAAATAAAAATTGGGATATTTATTATAGCAAAAAGTAAAAAATATTGTGTTTTTTTCAAAATTGTGGCTCTTTTTTGTTCAAATACCACCAAAAGAAAGCTCTATTTGTGTGGAAAAAAATGATGAAAATTTAATTTGGGTACAGTGTTGCATGACCGCGCAATTGTCATTGAAATTGTTACAACGCTGAAAGCTGAAAATTGGCCTGGGCAGGTAGGGGGTGAAAATGCCCTGTATTGAAGTGGTTAATTATTATTTTTCACAATGATCCTTTCCCTTTCTCTGTAGCCTCAGCTGTACTGAAGATGAATGAACAGGAGATAGAGGCTTCTGTTCAGTCATAAACTGAAGCAGAGGAAAGACAGTTTACGTTTCAGTTATGAATGATCACTGACTGCTCATTCAGAAAAGGAAGGGGCCGGTAAAGGACATATTTACCGGCCCCTTCCTCTGCTCTCCGTCCGGACACATCAGTTCAGACTGGAGGAGGTGGGGGGGGGGGGGGCTGGAGGACACAGACAGGCCAAGCACCAATCTCCCTGTATAGCTTTTATTGAAGCAGCTGATCTGAGTAGCAGGAGGGCTCTCCCTTCCATGGCTGCTTCATTGAACACTATACAGGGAGATATCAGTGCCTGTAACTGCCCCCACCACCACACACAGATCATCCCCGTCTGTCAACCAGGGACAGATTATCCATGGGTGCAGTGTGGGTTAGAGCACAGTGTCCCCCCCAAAAATGTAAACTGTAAATAAAAGAGTTAAAGTGGTTGTAAAAGCAGAAGGTTCTTTAGCTTAACGCATTCTATGCATTAAGCTTAAAAGCCTTCTGTGCGCAGCAGCCCCCCTAATACTTACCTGAGGTCCCTCTCTGTCCAGCGATGTCCACGAGTATCTCAGCCATCTGAGATTCTCCCTCCTGATTGGCTGAGACACCACAGCGACACCATCGGCTGCCGCTGCTGTCAATCAAAGTCAGCTAGCCAATCAGGGGAGAGAGGGGCAGGGCCAGGTCAGGGCCCTGAATGGACACACAGAGCTGTGACTCAGCTCAGATGCCCCCAGAAGGTGCTTGCTGTGGGGGCCAGAACAGGAGGGAGGGGCCAGGAGCACATAAGAGGCACCCGAGAAGAGGAGGATCCGGGCTGCTTTGTGCAAAAGCACTGCACAGAGCAGGTAAGTATAACATGTTTGTTATTCTTATAGGGAAAAAAAAAATGAGACTTTACAATCACTTTAAGTCCATGAGGTGACAAATACTTTGTTGGACTTAAAGGCTAAGTTAACCTTTTAGGAAAAGATTATAAATGCACATATTTTTGCAGGCGTGCTTATCAGTGTCCTCGCAGTTCATTGAGAACTACAAGCTGTCATCAACAAGGGCCGATGGTACTTGTAGTTCTCTTATTCACAGATCGCCGTGAATGAATGACGCGGCTGTGTGGGTGGAGCCCTACACGGCCACACTATTTTGAAAATGTTTCAGTGGGTGCGGTCACAGGGAGGAAGGGGATCCTGGAGGGGAGGTCTTGAACATGTTACACCCGAATCATGGGTGTAATGTGTAACATGCTCTGAAAGGTGAACTTATCCTTTAACCCACTTTAAGCCATTCATTTTTAAAAAGTGTTTTAATTCCTGGAGTTTTTTTCTTAAATAAATGATTGTTAAATATACATTTATGTAAGAGTATATGGAGGTTATTTACAGCATCTCTTTACCTTAGAAAATACAGTTTTCACGTAGATGGGAAGGTCTCCATGTGGACTGCCATAGCCTCCAACAATACTGAAGCCCAGTCCATCAAGTCCACGCTCAAGAACAATGGTCTTGTATTGTGGTGGTCTAATAAGAAAATAAAAACTGAAGTTAGAATTTTTAAAGCTACATCTGCTCCCATTCAAGCTTCTAAAAAACTGAATGGTGATGAAATGTGTCTAACTGTACCAGTAGTTTCTTTTACCTTGGTTTTTATTGAGAAGAAAATATAAAATTGAAACATGGCCCAGGGGTCTTCATAACAATGGCATGCGATTAATACAAATGTAAGCTGTGGGAGTCTGGATAAAGTAAGCATAGCTCTTCAAAAGGTAGGAACACTGTCCTAGGTGGTAAGCTTAGGTAGCTGTGCTTTAGTAGGGATAATAGGTATTTACTGTAAAGCACAAAACAGATGTTGGAGGGCACTGTCACTGGGTATCAACTAGTAATATTGTGAATTGATATAGAGCCCTGGCCAAAAGTTTTGAGAATGACACAAATATTCATTTTCACAAAGTCTGCTGCTTCAGTGTTTTTAGATCTTTTTGTCAGATGTTACTATGGTACTGAAATAGAATTACAAGCAGTCCATAAGTGTCAAAGGCTTTTATTGACAATTACATTATTTTTTTTAAATAAGTGACTATATTTGCAGTGTTGACCCTTCTTTTTCAAGACCTCTGCAATTGACCCTGGCATGCTGTCAATCTGGGCCACATTCTGACTGATGGCAGCCCATTCTTGCATAATCAATGTTTGGAGGTTATCAGAATTTGTGGAGTTTTTTTTGGTCACCATCCTCTTGAGGATTGACCACAAGTTCTCAATGAGATTAAGGTCTGGGGAGTTTCCTGGCCATGGACCCAAAATTTGGATGTTTTGTTCCCCAAGCCACTTAGTTATCACCTTTGCCTTAAGGTAAGGTGATCAGTCATTGTTGGAAAAAGCACTGTTCGTCACCAAACTGTTCTTGGATGGTTGGGAGAAGCTGCTCTTGGAGGATGTTTTTGTACCATTCTTTATTCATGGCTGTGTGAGCCCACTCCCTTGGCTGAGAAGCAACCCCACACTTGAATGGTCTCAGTATGCTTTACTTTACTTGGCATGACACAGGACTGATGGTAGCGCTCACCTTTTCTTCTCTGGACAAGGTTTTTTCCTGGATGCCCCAAACAATCTGAAAGGGGATTCATCAGAGAAAGTGACTTTACCCCAGTCCTCAGCAGTCCAATCCCTGTACCTTTTGCAGAATATCAGTCCGTCCCTGATGTTTTTTCTGGAGAGAAGTGGCTTCTTTGCTGCCATTCTTGACACCAAGCCATCCTCCAAAAGTCTTTGGCTCACTGTGCATGCAGATACACTCACACCTGCCTGCTGTCATTCCTGAGCAAGCTCTGCACTGCTGGTGCCCCGATCCTGCAGCTGAATCAGCTGTAGAAGATAGTCTTGGCGCTTGCTGGGCTTTCTGGGGTGCTCTGGAACCTTCTTAACAACAATTGAACCTCTCTCTTCGAAGATCTTGATGATCCGATAAAAAGTTGATTTAGGTGCAATCTTAGTAGCAGCAATATCCTTGCTTGTGAATCCCTTGTTGTGCAAAGCAATGATGATTGCATGTGTTTCCTTGCAGGTAACCATAGTTAACAGAGAAAGAACAATGATTTCAAGCACCAGTCTCATTTTAAAGCTTTCAGTCTGTTATTCGAACTAAATCATCATTACAGAGTGATTTCCAGCCTTGTCCTCGTCAACAGTGACACCTGTGTTTTAACGAGAGGATCACTGACATAATGTCAGCTGGTCCTTTTTTGGCAGGGCTAAAATGTAGTGGAAATATTTTTTATGCAATTAAGTTAATTTTCATAGCAAAGAGGGGCTTTGCAAATAATTGCAATTCATCTGATCACTCTTCATAACATTCTGGAGTATATGCAAATTGCCATAAAAAAACAGAGACGGCAGACTTTGTGAAAAATAATATTTGTGTCATTCTCAAAACTTTTGGCCAGGGCTGTCGAAGCCTAGATGTGTTTTTCTTGAAAAATGTATTAACTGAAGAGAGATGAGTGTAAGTGAAAATAATAAAGGAAAAGCACACATGGGAAAGAGAGGGAAGAAAAAATAAAAGCAACAACAGAATTGAAGAGGAGGGAAGGGGAAAGATTGGATTAGTTGGGAGGGGGGAGAGGAATGTAGGAATAGATGGGGTGTTTTACATGGGCAGACCAAAGGGGTCTGTCTGATCAAACCATTTATTGCCCTCTATGGAGTGGCGGATGTCAATGGACATGTGTCTGTTGACACTCGCCGACATCCAATCCTATCTGCTAAAAACAGAAGGATGGGGATCAGTCTGTCTGGCGGGGTGGATCGGATCAGATGACCGCCTGTCCGTTTCCATCCAACTGCCCATAGAGGAAAGGACTATGTCCCTGTCTGCTTTGCATAAGCGGAGTGGACACGGACCTGTCATCCACCTGCTCAGCGGGGATCAGCGGACAGACTCCCCACTGAGCTGGCGGAGTCTGCCCGTCTGAAAGAGGCCTAACAGTATTTTCAAAATAAAAATTAAAAAGATCTAGTCTACATACATTTTTGATCCACCAGCTAAGATGTGTCTTGAGACAATTACATAATGTTACCAAAAAAACTGATAATTTCACAGTATGTGTTTTTCCTCCCTACCTTACCTCTTTGCAGCAGCAAGTTTAGGAAATGAGGACTTCAGCCAAAACAGCCAAAACATAGCATATGTAAGTACATCTTTAGGTGTACGCTTAGATTTCAACAGTGCTACTACTGGCAACACAGAGATTTTATTATTTGTAACACATATAACAATCCAAATCAAAATATATTCTAATTTTTGTGTTTAAAATATGACCCGTAGGCCTCCTTCATATCGGCAAATACTCACAGACACTAGATTCCAATGGCAAGAATCAGTGGATTCTTTCCACTGGAATTACAGATATAGGCAAATAGCGGCAGCTGCTTAGCTTGTACAAATTATTTGCAGGCTGAAAGCAGCCATCGCTATTCGCTAATAGTCACACTATAAGCAGTTACAGATGGATGTCCAAGCCTTAACCACAGTCAGATGTTTCCAGGCTTGGAGAGCCGACCCTAATTGTTGAACGCTTGTGTGCTGCTTCAGGTGAACAGCGATGGCTGGTGTCAGCCTGTCATTACTTTAAATAAGCTGAGCTGCGGCTGCTAATTGCATACACTTGTCATTCCTTCCGCAAGAATCTGCCAATTATTGCCACTGGAATCCAGTGTCTGCAGATAACTGACTGCATGAAGGAGGCCTTAATCTACAAAATACAAGAGGAATAAGCAGAGAAACCACCCATAATCTTCTTTATATAATTTTAGATCTTATAGGTTATCACAAGCTTCATTACATACAGCACTCGCATAGTGGGTCGTTAAAGCTCAAGTAATGGCAGGAAACACAGATCATACCTCAAGCTGCGAGACACACCCAACCCTTTGGGACTGGTAACAACTGCATCCCCTGTGCCTGTTATTAGATTTCTACAACATGCACATACCCCAAATCATCTTGCAATATGCTGCTTGAAGTAAGCCCCGAATAGTTGACAGCAGATCCTGTGTGTTCTTGCTGTTGACCAGTAACTACGCTTACATCACCACCAGCTACTACCTAAAAATGTATAAACAAAATCGATTAAAACCATTTTAAAAGGTACAAAGCATTAACATACTTGAAAATTATAAACGCTGTCTGAACCAGCTTAGAAAAAGGGAAATAAATCATCACAAATTCTTTGTGAAACACTTGAACTTTTAACTTCAAAAGTTTAAAGCAAGTTCCTGAAGTCTTTTAGAATAACCATGGTTTGAAACAAAACGTTTACTTGGCCTTATTGTAACCCAAGAGATAGTAGGTATTTTGACAAGGGATTAAAACGACTTGCATGAATGGAATTATACAAAGCTGCACACTATTACCTGTAGCTCGATTGTGCCTGAAGCATTTTTTAGGAGGCTGACAGCCTGTGAATGAGTCATTCCTTCAGTTGAGGTCCCACATATACTAACAATTCTGTCACCAACCTTTGTCAGAAAATAAAAAGACATGTGAAGAAACACAAAACTAGCATCAAACATATCACTAAGTCACCATGGTGACACAAAACAAAATACCACTTTATTATAAGAGACATTACAGATCGAATCACAGAGCTTAGTTATAATACAAAGAGAACTAAGTATTGTGTGAAAAGGAGTTTTAAAATGTAAAATTTGATATGGTATTGGAACAGGGTTATTTCAACCATCAAGTTTGTTTTAAGCTCCTCACTTATACACTACTTACCTGCATCCAGGGCTCCTTTGGACACGTGACTACTGCCATTACAAAAGCGGTCTTTTGCAGCATGTAGGATGTTCAACATCCCTTTTTAGAGGCCTGCAGGTTTGAGCCCTACATACACATTCTTTATCATGGTTTCGCTGGCTGGATTTTTGTTCCACTAGAATAGACCTCTCCTTATGCTCTTTTACAGGATGGTATCATAAATAAAATGGAAAGTTCTTCTTTACGTAAAGACTTCTATCAGGTGCCATATTTTTACCACCTCCCTAAGGTTCACAAAAATTTAGAACTTCCTCCAGGCAGACCCATTGTGGCCACAATGGATAGCTTGACCACAGGGCTAAGTCTTTACATTAACCAATTCTTACAGCCCATAGTGCATCAACTGCAGTCCTATATTAGGGATGGGACACATCTTTTAGAATGATTGTCTTCATACAGGTGGGAGCTGACTTACGTATGGCTCTCACTTGATGTGAGCTCTCTGTACACATCCATCCCTCATACCTTTGGTCTAATGGCCTTGGAGCACTTTTTAGCAAAGATCCATTGATCAATCCCCGACAGGCAGCTGTTATCATAGACGCTACACGTTTTTTGCCTTACATACATTTTAATTTTGATGGAGACTTATTTACAGCTGCAGGGCACGGCAATGGGTGTCAACTTTGCTCCCTCATATGCGAATCTAGCCATGGGTTATTGGGAGAATCATCATATCCTCCAAAATAATCCCTTTTAGGTTAATATTGTTTTCTTTGGATGATATATGGATGACATAATTGTCATCTGGGACGACACTCTTGATTCCATTGATCCCTTTCTCAATTACTGTAATGACAAACAGTATGGTTTGTCTTTCACTTCAGTAATTGATAAAAATACCTTGGCCTTTCTGGATCTAGTGAAATGTAATAAGAATATTCCTGCGCTACCCAATTGAAAAAAGAAAAGAAAACAAGAACTCAGAAAAATAGTAAGAACGCACGTATGCGGCTGGACAGCTGCATGCACCGAAGCAAGGGTCAGACATAAGCCCAAAATCAAACTGAGGTATAGGGGGGGAGGTGCTGCGCTAACCAGAAGAAAGCTGTAAATCTCTGTCTGTGGTCAATTAATAAAATTACATAAAATCGCATAATAAATCGCATAAATAAGTGTTGACACTAAAAACATTCAAGTCTTAATAATCAGCATCATGCGTATGTGAAAAAAAGTGCATAGAAAATCCTTTTCAGTTGGTATATACTAAATGACAAAAAAAAAGTTGCATGTAAAATCGCATAAATAAGTGTTGACACTAAAAACATATAAATCTAGATAATCATGTGTAAGTGCACAAAGGGACATAAACACTACTTCATGTGAATAATTCTAAATAAAAATACATAGAATAAATCAGAAATAACCATCAAAAACATATCCTTATAAATGGTGCCAAATGTACAAAGTGCCAGTGCTTAAAGGTGATCTAGATATCACAAATAAAACACATCAATCCAACGCAATATGGATAATAAATAATATAAATAAATGTCCCAATAATAGTGATATAAAATATATTGTGCTGGCCTGCGAAACAACTGACCAATGACATGCCAGTAAGTGCAGCAAACTTAAAGTGCCAGTGTAAAAGTCATTGAAGGTGCAAAAGCAAGTTCTGGTGTATTCAACAAAACAACAGTGGGGTGTCTGGGATGCAATTCACTCAGTGTCCTCTTCGTGCATAAAACACTAATGTAAGCAGTTGCCCCTTACCTAGCGGTGCTAGGTCAACCGCATGAATTGTAGCTAAAACGCCAGGTCCTGAGCCTCCATCGCGTCCCTATATCCACGCTTGCCGGTGTTGGGTTATCCTAATGGCAGCTGATTACAAGTGGCTATGGTCCTATCTTCAGGGGATGAAGAAGAAGTCACGTGATCGGTGATGACACGCGTAGGGACGGAATAGGCTGTTTCACATTGCTAGACACAGAACGAGTTCGCTGCTCGTAGGAGAGAGGTTTGCTCTGCATTGTTTTTATGTGAGTACATCTACTTAAAGTTTTTTAATAAAGCATTACCTGGTTAAGACATACTTCACTATCAAGTAGCTTTGTCCTGCATATTCCTGTACATACATACCTGAGATGTGGAGGCTGAGCTAGGATCCGCGCTGGTCCAGGACCCCTGATAGGACCATAGCCACTTGTAATCAGCTGCCATTAGGATAACCCAACACCGGCAAGCGTGGATATAGGGACGCGATGGAGGCTCAGGACCTGGCGTTTTAGCTACAACTCATGCGGTTGACCTAGCACCGCTAGGTAAGGGGCCACTGCTTACATTTGTTTTTTTATGCACGAAGAGGACACTGAGTGAATTGCATCCCAGACACCCCACTGTTGTTTTATTGAATACACCAGAACTTGCTTTTGCACCTTCAATGACTTTTACACTGGCACTTTAAGTTTGCTGCACTTACTGGCATGTCATTGGTCATTTGTTTCGCAGACCAGCACAATATATTTTATATCACTATTATTGGGACATTTATTTATATTATTTATTATCCATATTGCGTTGGATTGATGTGTTTTATTTGCGATATCTAGATCACCTTTAAGCACTGGCACTTTGTACGTTTTGCACCATTTATAAGGATATGTTTTTGATGGTTATTTCTGATTTATTCTATGTATTTTTATTTAGAATAATTCACATGAAGTAGTGTTTATGTCCCTTTGTGCACTTACACATGATTATCTAGATTTATATGTTTTTAGTGTCAACACTTATTTATGCGATTTTACATGCGATTTTTTTTGTCATTTAGTATATACCAACTGAAAAGGATTTTCTATGCACTTTTTTTCACATACACATGATGCTGATTATTAAGACTTGAATGTTTTTAGTGTCAACCCTTTATTATGCGATTTATTATGCGATTTTATGTCATTTTATTAATTGACCACAGACAGAGGTTTACAGCTTTCTTCTGGTTAGCGTAGCACCTCCCCCCCTATACCTCTTTCTGGATCTAGAACTAGGCCACGATATGGATTCCTCTGCCATTTTTGCCAAAAACTTTATCAAACTGGCTGCCGGTAACTCGTACTTACATCATAATAGCTGCCATTATCCAAAATCGATTGCCAACATCCCTAAGCACAATTTTGCTGTCTGCAACAAAATTTCACTAGAGATATTGATTACATTGATCAGAGTATTTTACTAAAGAAAAAGTTTAGTGATAAACAATATCCTGAGCACCTTGTTGATCAAACATACAATCACTATCTCAAAGGCTAACATCCTAAAAAGATCCTGAAGCTGAAGATCACTCAGTCCGATTTACCACTACATTCCACACTCATTTTAAAAAATAGAAAATATACTGGCCAAACATTGGGACATCCTATTACAGGATCCTAACCTTAAAACAGTCATCCCTGAACATCCTAGGGTGACCTATCGGAGAGCGCCGAACTTAAAGAATAGAATTGCTCCTAGCAAAATCAAACTAAGCACAGTTCCCTCTACCAAGCCAGTACTCATATCACTGGTTGGAATGTATCAGTGTCGCAAGACTCTTTGCAATACCTGCAAATTTGTCAAACATGGCCAAAAATCCTTCAGGCAAAACCTATCTATTGAAAGAATTCTACAATTGCTCATCAGACTTCGTGGTGTATGGGCTTACCTGTCCATGCGGCCTAATTTATGTAGGCAGAACTATATGAGCCCTTAGGACGCGGTTTGGTGAGCATAAGAGACTCATTGAAGGAGGGACTGACCCACATAGTGTCCCTAGACATTTCTCAGAGGCCCACCAACATTCCACAAATGGCCTACAAGTGTGGGTCATTGAACAGATACCCAGTTCCCTCTCTGTTGCATAACGTTTAAAAAAACTCTGTGCTTGAGAAACGTTCTGGATTTATAATTTGGATGACCACTCGCCCGGGGGTATCAACGAGGGCATTAAAATTTGGACCTTTAGTTATAAATATTATATATAGTATTATATGGCTATTAGAATATAAAACGTTTTAATCCTGGATTTATTTTACTTTAGGTTTTCTTATTATGGGGGAGGCGGGATCTGATCTTGTAAGTATTTATAGTAATATGACCTAGAGATAACTTTACTTACCGTATATACTCGAGTATAAGTCGTTCCGAGTATAAGTCGAGGCCCTAATTTACCACAAAAAAATGGGAAAAACTTATTGACCCGAGTATAAGACGAGGGTGAGAAATGCACAGCTACTGTAAGTGGAAAAGAGGGTCAACAATGCCCCTTTGCAGCATCACTGTGCCCATTTGCATGCCTCACTGTGCCCATTTGCAGCCATAGGTCCCCTGAACTTCAAACTCGGTAGTTAAGGGTTCCTAGATGCCCCCTAGCTGCAGCCAAAATTTGGGGTCTCTGAACCCAAAGGGTCCCGAAATGACATTGCTGCAGATGGACACAGTTGACCGAATTTGGGGCCACATATCTCTGGGCCACTTAGTGTTAGGAACCCCAAATTTGGTGTGCAAACCCAGTGGAACTAGCACCATAAAATTTCCAAACCTGGGGTTTCTAGCACTAAGTGGCCTCGAGATACAGGGCCCCAAAAATCAGTTCAGAAAATGTGAAGCACTTTTCTGCAGCAGAGAATGACATTTTCCGAACCAGTTTTGGGGCCCCGTATCTCAGGGTCACTTAGTGCTAGGAACCCCAGCTTTGGATATGTTATGGTATCAGTTCCAGTGTATTTGTACACCAAATTTGGGGTTCCTAGCACCAAGTGGCCCTGAGATATGGGGCCCCAAAGTCGGTTCAGAAAATGTCAAGCACTTTTCTGCAGCAGAGAATGACATTTTCCGAACCGATTTTGGGGCCCCGTATCTCGGGGTCACTTAGTGCTAGGAACTTCAGCTTTGGATATGTTGTGGTACCAGGTCCACTGGGTTTGCATACAAAATTTGGGGTTCCTAGCACCAAGTGGCCCTGAGATACGGGGCCCCAAAATCGGTTCGGAAAATGAAATTTTTTACTGCAGAAAAGTGCTTGACTCAAGTATAAGTCGAGGGGGGCACTTTCAGCACAAAAAAATGTGCTGAAAAATTCGACTTATACTCGAGTATATACGGTATATTTTATAGTCATACATTTATATATATATATATTTTTTAGTGGGGATCTTTATCAGATGTCTATGGGTGTGTGACCCTGTGTATTTATGCACGAGTCCACATCCATGTGGGCATGTATATATCTACAGAGAGTTAATTATTTTGGATCACCCTCATTTCTCTTTTCCCTCTCTCAAATAAAATATAAACCCCCGCCATTCCGCTTCTTCCTTCTCTCCCCCCCTTTCTCTCCTTCCCAGCCCCCTTCTTCTTCTCCACCCCTCCGTTTAAACTAATATATTATAATTTATCACTTAATATAACCAATACCTTAAACATTACCCTCATTTCCCTTCCTCTTTTTATTTTATTTTTTTCTCCTCCCATTCCTTGATATCGTGTATTTAGTATGAACTCTGATAGTAGATTTAATTTATGGTTTTCAGATTAATCCCTTTGCCAGTTCTATATAAACATGTGTATGATTATCTGGCTTATTAATTTTTAATTCAATTTCCTATATAAATGAATAATTATTGAACATGGTATATATGGGGGTTTTATAGATAATTATGTTTCACTGCTATAGATGTATGTACCGTATATACTCAAGTATAGGCCGACCCGAATATAAGCTGAGGCACCTAATTTTACCCAAAAAAACTGGAAAAAACGTATTGACTCGAGTATAAGCCTAGGGTGGGAAATGCAGCAGCTACCGATAAAGTTCACAAATAAAAATATGATTCCTGGCACTGTGCCGTCTATCAAAAGAGGAGGATATACGGTAATCAAACAGGGGAGATTCTACTGACCCCTGAAATCATGACACTGGTGGGTACTGCTTACAGTATGTGGCCTGTATATAAATGTAGCTTGGTCCAACGTAAGGAAGTCCCAGATACCTATATTACCCAGAGAGTTAGTATAAAACTATTTTTTACTTGAAGAGATCTGCTGGCCTATAGGTTAGGTGGTGAGGAGCATTCAAAAGCATTGTGCAAAGCATGGTGCAAAGCTTTATTATTTTCTTACCAGGAACTGTGAGATCAATTTCCCGCTGTGTCAGATCGCCGTGCAGCCAGCGATGTCCCGCTGTGTCAGATCGCCGTGCAGCCAGCGATGTCCCGCTGTGTCAGATCGCCGTGCAGCCAGCGATGTCCCGCTGTGTCAGATCGCCGTGCAGCCAGCGATGTCCCGCTGTGTCAGATCGCCATGCAGCCAGCGATGTCCCGCTGTGTCAGATCGCAGTGGAGCCAGCGATGTCCCGCTGTGTCAGATCGCAGTGCAGCCAGTGATGTCCCACTGTGTGCAGCCAGCGATGTCCCGCTGTGTCAAATCGCCGTGCAGCCAGCAATGTCCTGCCTCCTACGGCACAGCGATTCCTAGCATTGGATCACTGTGCAATCTGTCACAAGAGGAGGCGAGACATGCATGGCGCTGCACGGCAATCTGACACAGCATGGGAGGAAGGGGAACTCACAGGGGCACCAGGCCTATTCACGAGCATCACCCAGCGGCACGACCCCAGCCCTTTTTTCTCCTCTATTTCGGACTTCTTTTCACTAAGCCAAGGTAAGTTTTTTTCAGCCCAAAAAATGGGCTGAAAAACTCGGCTTATACTCGAGTATATACGGTATATCTATTGATAGATTTTTTACATATAGTTTTCTTATATGTTTAATATGTTTATATATATTAATATGTTTATATATATATATATATATATATATATATATATATATATATATATATATATATATTTTTTTTATTCTAAATTATTATGATTAATTATTTTTTTATGATTGATACCCTCTTTTTTTTACATAATATGCTTATCATTTTTATATTTTTTTCAATTTTTTTTTTATATAAATATACTTAACATATTTTTACAGCGTAATTAGCTTATGTATTTAATACGTTTTTTAAATATCTTATTTTAGCGTCTCTCAATGGTTTAAATCTGCATTTGTATGTGTTTTTTATTTGTTATCCTCCACCACATATCGGCATGTTTAATTAGTATGGCCCGCCCTTTGCTATTCACTCTCCTCCCCCTCCCAAGTCCACCTTCCCTTTATAATGAGCCTATACTGTCCACGCCACTAAGTCTGTTGATAAAGGAGCACGGCTTGCCTTACGATCGCAGTGCGCATGCTCAAGAAACGCGTTCATTATTGGTGATCATCTCCCTGCTGCCATCCCTTCTCTGAGTTCCAAGCCTCATTCGGATCCCGCCCCCCCGAGTTCCTCCACAGCAGCCAGCATCCATCCGCATGGAGCGATACTCCCCTAGACAGAGCAACACAGGCAGAGGGAGCAGCGATTAGGAGCGGCCACCTAGACTTACTTGGAGTGAATTGCTCGTAATATTTCTTCTAAATGTGATTGCATAAACTGTATGCAAATTAAAGTGTTTAAAACGTCTACTCTTAGAAGCACCTCTCTCCTTGTTTTCTTTCTGCAGTTTGGAACCTGGTTTCTGTTCCCTTATGACAGCAACCCTATTGCCCCGTACACACGGTCGGACTTTGTTCGGACATTCCGACAACAAAATCCTAGGATTTTTTCCGTCGGATGTTGGCTCAAACTTGTCTTGCATACACACGGTCACACAAAGTTGTTGGAAAATCCGATCGTTCTAAACGCGGTGACGTAAAACACGTATGTCGGGACTATAAACGGGGCAGTGGCCAATAGCTTTCATCTCTTTATTTATTCTGAGCATGCGTGGCACTTTGTCGGATTTGTGTACACACGATTGGAATTTCCGACAACGGATTTTGTTGTCGGAAAATTTTATCTCCTGCTGTCCAACTTTGTGTGTCGGAAAATCCGATGGAAAATGTCCGATGGAGCCCACACACGGTCGGATTTTCCGACAACACGCTCCGATCGGACATTTGTGTGTACGGGGCATAAGAGTTACTGGACACTATTTTCCCCATTTTCCCTAATTTATCCCTTTTCTTCCTCACATGGATCAAATGAGACTGTATATGTAATGATATAATTGTTGGAACTGGGAGATACATGAGATATAGCTCTTAAGCCTACACTTGTTGCTTAAGTGGATTTCCAACACCCCTTTTTAAAGGCTTGGAGGTCGGAACACGATAGGCATGTTGCATTGGCAACTCCAATGGGCCCTGCGTACACACTCTTTATTATGGTTTTGCTGGCTGGCTTTTTGTTCCATTAGAAAAACGAATTCCTTATGCTCTTTTGCAACATGTACAGAAGAATAGTGGTATTTAAGTGGATGTCTAACACCCCTTTTTAGAGGTCTGGCGGTTGGAGCATGATAGACGTTGTCTTTGAGAAATGTACTTGCCAACTCCATTGAGCTCTGCGTACACATTATTTATGGCTTCGCTTGGATTTTTGTTCCATAGGAATACATATGTTTATACAGTGACCTGTTTTTAGTACTATTGAGGACTAGTGGTAGGGAGCCCTAAAGCTCCTCTGAATTACACTGTCTCTAGCCACAATAATTTTAAGGATTAATTTGCGTTTTAAACTTTTGATCATTCCCTGATGTCCTTTGTTTGTAGTCATATCTCTGTATACTGACTTGGTGTCTGGTTATTTCTATTATGAAAACCACTTAATTTGATTCTCTGCTTTTAATGATTGCATTTTTCTCTCTGCACCAATTATCTTTGTTATGTCCTTTCTTTTTGTGTCCATTTCTGAGACAAAATTGTAAAAACCTGTCAATAAAATCTGATTTGGAAAAAAAAATAAAACTTGATAACCCTGCTTACAATACAATTCCATAGACTTACTTTTCCATAGGTTATGATAGCAGAACAAACACCAGGAAGCTAAAAATATGTATAAGTAAATGGCTAATGAAGTGAAGCTACTCTACTCTGCAGTCCTGTATGCCACGTAATTCAAGAAAAATCTCATTAATTTACTGATTGTACGGCTCCAAAAAACCTCATCTTTTTTTAAACTTTTTATATGTGTTGTGGTAGCACTGGAGAACATTATATTTCCATTTACAGATGTAGCAGGGGTAGGGAATAGATCATACTAAGAGGTAAGAATGCTAGTTCACCAGACCCAAATTAGAGAAAAAGCCTGTCCTAAATCACCTGAAAACTGAATTGAAGATCCTATTCCGCTGACAGTATGGACAACCACAAAAATTATACTTTTTATGTTTGAGATGTTCATGATTATAATTATAATTGTTTTTTGGAGACAATTATAGCAGATAAATTACTTTATAATTCTATGAATCAAAACATTTTGCATATATGTTGTCTGACCTTATGGTTGGATTGCATCCAGCAGCAACAATAGATCAACATTGCTTCTGTGTCATAGGTGTTCCAATTTAAAATTTCAAGGATAATGCAAGGTTTTATTTTCTATGGGTTTACTATGAGCCCCATCTCGAACGCTTCTTAAGAATTTTCTATATAGCAATGTTAGAAATGTGCTGAAAGGCTGGGACAAAATGCATAGATCAACATGTAAAGGTGGAGCTCTTGACAGGAAGATCTTATAGCCCCCCTGTAATGCATTCCTAAATACATATGTATATTTATAACTTTAAAAGTAAAGTTAAGTAAATCATGCTCTATGTATTTTGTAAAGGAGTGCCATAACCCTTCTATAAACAGAAAATGTTCCATTAACGACGATGTTAAGCAGAGAAAAAAAATGACATACTGAACAAAGAGTATATACTGCCACCCGGTGGCAAGTAAAGAAATCTCAAAAATTATATCATTACATTTTAGTACATGAAATGACCATTTAAAACACTAAAAATAACTCATTAAACCAAACTAACACAGCCCTATATTTGTATATTGGAATGGGTAAGAACTTTGCTGTAGAACATATTTACAATCAATTAGTAAAACAAGATTTGCATTTTCATTTTTTTGTCTGCAACCTAATTATAGCAACAACTCATAAAAATAGTATTTTTGTACTCACTATAAATTACTTTTCTCAGAGTCCATTGGGGGACACAGAACGTCTTCAACCTTTGGGTTACACTGCTGCCTATCGTAGATTTAGGCAACAGAAACTGTAGGCCAGCTCAGGGTAACCCCACCATTACTAGCATGCCTCAGTTTTGTAGCAAAGCATTACGAACAGCATTAACATAAACACAGAAGGGGTAGGACCTGTATCCTTCAATGGATTCCAAGAAATAGATTTTATGATGAGTACAAAAGACCTTAACCTTTGGGAAGTACGAAAGCAATTCAATTCAGGATAATAAAGCAAACAATTGCTAACATTCCCAAGTAAAAAAACAGAAAACAAGGGACCTTGCACCTGAAGCTGGCATCAGAAGAGGTTGAAACAATTACCTGGTAGAACTTGAAAACAGAAGACCAAATGACAACCTTAAAAATCTTGAAAACATTTGCCTGATGCTGAAAAGCACTCAAAAATTTAGTAGTGTGCACCTTGACAAAATTGGCTAGTGCACCCTTTTGAGGGTCCATCTGAGATGACAAATTGGGCATCAGAAATAGAAAAAGGGAAGAAAAATGCCCCTTGATAGTGCTAAGAACAAAACATTTTTCCAGACCCAGCTGCAAAAAGGAGAAGATTTTTCCCACTGGGAAACTCCTGGGGTGGAAGCTCCAAGACTCCCACCCAGTGAAGTATGCCTTCCGTGTGTGATGATTGACATTCAAGTAGTTCTTCTCTTTCTTTTTTAGCCACTTCAGTAAGTTCTTTTGGGATACTTAAAGTCACCATTAAAGTTCATTTTTATCCCATCACATGTCACATCATAGTAGCTTTTATCTTTTCTTTCCACTTTTGTTATTCCCCCCCCGTTTGTATTTCAATCTCTTTATTAGTTTTTGCCTGTATGAAAACATATCACATTTAGCGTGGTAAAAACTGCCAATACATCCATGTATCTATGTGATTAATACATTTAGACCCGAAGACAAACAACCCAATTCCCACGCCCTACCCATCTAGACCCCCCCCAAATACCCCAGGTCACCTCTCTCTATTCCTCCTCTTTGTTCCTCTTCTCCCTATGTGCATTTTATTTTATTCCTTTTTTACTATGTTCCCTATGCTCCCATGACTTTGGCGTATCTTATTGTTAGCTTATAATTAACCCATTCCCGACATTTTTCCTCAAAGACTTCCAAACTCTCTCCATCACTAAACCTTAGATGCTCTAAATTTTGGATCTCATTTATTTTATTGCACCAGTTCTTCGTTGTAGGTCTTTTTGGTTCCTTCCAGTGTCTGGGTATAAGACTTTTAGCCGCATTTAAGAGTGGTGGTAGCAAGGTTCTCATATATTGTTTAGTTGGCATTCTTATCCCATGGAATAGGCACCCCCACGGATCATCTGGGACCGCTATATTAGTTATTTCTCTAATTATTTGCCTAATCTCATCCCAATATTTTTTAATTTCCGGGCATTGCCACCATATATGGGACGCAGTCCCTATCTCTTTGCACCCTCGCCAACAGTATTGCGACATTTCATTTTGGTATTTATGTACTTTGTCAGGGGTGATGTACCATCTAGCCAAACATTTATAGTTTAACTCTGTCATATTATTGTTCACAGAAGTAGCATGAACCCGCCGGAATATTTGTCCGATCTCTGCTTTTTTCACAGGTGTTCCAAATTCCTCTTCCCATTTTTCAATATACGGTGGTATCTTCGGCCCTATCCTTTCCATAAGCGCTATAACTCCTTGAAATCACCCTCTTCCTTCCCTTTTCTACACAGATTTTCTCTAAGGAGATTAAATTTGACTCGGATCTAATGGGCTGGGGCAGAGACTCTGTGAAATCTTTCAATTGGTTATACTGCCATTCATCTATCGATTTCCACTCCCTTTTGTTTTTTAGTTCATGGTAAGTGTAAATATTTCCTTGCTCCATAATGTCTTTCAGTTGTGCATTCTCCAGTGTTACCCATTTTCCAAACAATGCCTCTATTCCTGGTGTAAAATATTCTGTGTTTGTTAATGGTATTAGAGGTGAATTGTATTCCCATTTTTCCCTTTTATGTAGATTGTCCCATATTTTTAGTGAGTTTCTAGTGATGTTGTTTGTGTCATTACTAAGCTTTCTATATCGTGCAGGGATCCAAATTATTTTACCTAATTTAACTGTGCTTATTGTGCTTTCCATCTTGACCCATCTCTTTTCTTTATTTTCTTTTACCCATTCTACTATCCGTGACAGTACTATAGCATTATAGTAGTTTCTACCATCTGGTGCGCCCCAGCCCCCTTTCGTCTTATCTTTAGTTAACTGTGCCAAACTTATTCGTGCTTTTTTCCTTCCCCAGACAAATCTTGAAAACATCTTTTGTAATGTTTAAAAAAAAAAACATCTGGGAGTGGGATCGAGAGCATCTGCATTTTATACATAATTTTAGGCAGAATAACCATTTTAAAAATATTAATTCTTCCCCCCCAGGATATTTGTCCTGATATAATTCTGTTTAACTCTGCTTTGATATCATTCAGTAAAGGGAGGAAGTTTACTTGATATAGTCTTGCACTAGATTTGGTTATCTTGACTCCTAGGTACTTCATTTCCATTTACAAATGGAAAGTTTTTTTGAAATATAAGTTCTTCCTTTTTTGTTGAAATTTAAGGTCTCTGATTTAGCCGGGTTCATCTTGAAGTTGTAAATCTCACCATATTCTTTTAGGGCTTTCATTAAATTTGGGAGAGTTATCGTGGGGTGGGTTATATAGAACAATATGTCACCCGCATATGCCGCTAGTTTATGGATTTCCTCCCCTACCTTTATCCCCCTAATGTCTGGGTTCTGTCTTATCCTAATTAAAAGGGGTTTCAGAGCCAGCACAAACAACAGGGGGGAGAGTGGACACCCCTGTCTCGTTGCGTTGAACATTTTGAATGGTGCTGAGACAGTCCCATTTACCTCTACCCTTGCTGTGGGTCTGTTATATAGTGCCTTTATGCGTCCAATCATTTTCGCTCCCAACCCTATTTCTTCCCAAGTACCCTGCATAAGACCCCAGTCTACCCTGTCGAAAGCTTTCTCAGCATCAATCAACAGGAGTAGTCCTGGGGCCCCACTGTCTTTCATCTTCTGTATTGCTAGCAAGGTTCTGGTTCCGTTGTCTCTCCCCTCCCTTCCAGGGACAAAGCCCACCTGATCTGGGTGTATTATATTCTGTATTATTATTTTCATCCTTCCAGCGAGAATTTTTGCGAATATCTTAGTATCCAGATTTAGGAGAGAGATAGGTCTATAGCTGGAACATAAAGTTCCATCTTTTCCTTCTTTCGGGATGACAGCAATGGTAGCCTCTAAGGCTTCTTTACGCAAAACCCACTTCTCCCCAATCCCATTTATATAGGAACACATTTTTGGAATTAGGATATCTTTACATTTTTTATAATAAAGTATTGTCAGGCCATCCGGTCCGGGGCTTTTCCCCGCAGGTATTTCTTTTAGAATTTTTGTTATCTTTTCCTCTGTAATAGGGGCTTCTAAGTGACTGAGTTGGTCCTCAGAAATTTTATTTAGACTGATCCCTCTCAGATAGGCTTTTATTTTCTCCTGTTTCCGCTCGGCCTCTTCTTTAGTACCCTGCTTCTTAATGGAATAGAAACTCCCATAATACTCTTGAAACGTCTTGGCGATTTCTGCTGTTTTATGTACAAATTCCCCTGTACTTGTTTGTATTTTGTCAATATAATTAGCTGCTTTTTTTTTGCTAATACCTGCGCCAGATATTTACCGGGTTTATTCCCATGTTGATACCTTTCTCTCTTTACGATGTTGTAGGTCGTGGTTTCTGATATGCCCTCCGTGTTGTTTTCTTTGAAGAACTGCTCTAATTCTATTTTTAATCGCTCTTCTATTGCTTAATCCTGTAATAGTTCTTCATTTAATCTCCACAAATTACTTCTTTTGTGGAACTCTCCTGTCTTCAGTTGTAGCGTCACCGGCGCATGGTCAGAAAAAGTCATTATACCAATGTTTGTGCTAACAACCACTTCTAATAGCCTGTGCTCTATCAAAAAAGAGATTCAATCTGGACTACGTCGCATGGACAGGAGAGTGGAATGTACGATTTCTTATTTTAGAGTGCTGTAGCCTCCAAACGTCCACCAGTTGGTATTGATGCAGTATCTTTTTTAATTTATTCCTCCATCTCACTCCAGTCTCCTGTACACACGATGTACTATCCTTCATAGGCTCCAACCCAAAGTTGAAAACCCCCGCAATTATAACCCCCCTTTCTTGAATTCCATGAACTCGACTATTTCCTTCAATAGGAAACCGATAGGGTTTTTATTTGGGCCATATATGTTTGCCAGGGAGTACTCCACTCCATTTAATTTTCCTCTCAGGAATAAATAGCGCCCTTCGAGGTCTGTCCTACTCTCTTTGAGATCAAATCTTACCCCCCTGGCAAACCCTATGGTTACTACTTTTGCTCGGCTAATGGGGGAATCCCCGTAGTACCATAAGGGGTAATCTTTAGAAAATATTCTGCAGTTTGAACACAAGGAGAAATGGGTCTCCTGTAGCAGTACCACGTCTGCTTTAAGAGATTTTAGTTCATTAATGATATTGACCCTTTTTATGGGAGTATTCAGGCCACGTACATTGTAAGTGATTATATTTAAACTAGACATCCTTACTTAGAAAAAATAAAGGAAATTTCTCTACCATACCACAACAAGAGAGGAGGACCATTGTCCCTATAAATTCGTAGTTTTCCTGGTAGATTCCCCTTCCCACCCATCTCCCCCGTACCCCCCTCGTCACCCCCCCCCCCTGCCAACTCCCCCTGTTTCTCCCACCCACCTTTTCCCTACCACTCCCTCCTCCCCCTCCCTCCCCGGGCCCATCCCTTCTGTCCTACTCCCTCTGGGGGAACTGGCCTCCCCATGGCCCCCAAGACCGTGGCCCTCCAATCTCCACCCGGCCCTACGGTCCACCCCCTAGAGGTTGAGCTCAAGATGTGATTGCTGGGCAGCACCCGTGCTCCCCCCAGATTTCTTTTTTGGGGGGATGCCCGCCCCTGCTCGACTCCCCTTGTCTCCCTCCTCCCCCCACCCCCCCATTCCCGGTCCCACCCCTCTGATCCCTTAGTTATTGATCGACTTTCAGTGTTCATTTTTCTGCTTCTTCTCTTAGGTCTTATTTGGTTTCCAATTGTTGCCGTTTAGGTTTAGTGACTGGTTGCCACAGCTGCGGTTCGTCAGCGTTTTCTCTATTTTCCCGTTTTTCCCACCATCCCAGGATTTCCAACATTGGGACCTCTAAGTGATTACAGAATTTAGGCGTGTCTTCTGGGAATCTTAAAATTGCTGATTTACCCTCCTTACGTCCTATTTAGCAGGCAGGAAATCCCCACGTATATTGGATATTGAGCACCTTCAGCTGTTCCAACAGGGGTTTTAGAGTTCTTCTCCTAGCTAAGGTTTCCGCTACCAGGTCTGGAAAAATTTGTAAGGTGGTCCCTCCATATTTAGCGGGTTGGTTAAGTTTCATAAATGCCCTTATCTGTTTATCCTGGAAATTATGGAACCTTGCAAAGACGTCTCTTGGGGCATCTCCTATTATTTCGGCGGGCTTCCTAATCCGATGGATTCTTTCGAACTTAATTTTAATGTTTGCTATCGGTACATTTACCATATGACCAAAAATTTTGTCCAATTTTTCTTGTAAGTCATCGTTTTCCCCTCGTATCTCCGGTAGACCTCTAATCCGGAGGTTTTTTCTTCTATTTCGGTTTTCTTGGTCCTCGATTTTATATAATATGTTCCTTTGATCTCTTTGCATCTCGGCCATCTGTGCCTTTAGCATTTTTATCTCATCCCCCTGTGTGACCAACCTTTCTTCCGTATCCTCTACCCTTTTCAATATATGATTCATACCTTCATGTAGAGTTGCTATTTCTCCTTTTATTGTCGCTTGCAGTTTCGCAAACATTTCTGCCATTTCTTCCTTTGTTGGTAACTTTTTTTTGCCTAGTATCCATTATGGGTTCTTCCTCTGATGTCTCCTTTCCTCCTGCGAGGTTATCTGTTTCTTCTAATTGTTTCTTCAGTCCGTTCTTTTGTATGCTCTCTGTTACTTTATTTTTGGGTCCTGTTTGTCTCCCCGGGCTTTTTTTTGCGCCCTCCTGGGTCATGTATTTTTTAATGGTTCCCGGGCTGGCACTTACTCTGGGTGGGTTACCTGATGCCCCCCGCCCAGATTTGCCCCTCATTTCCCCCCTACTTCCTATCTCTCGGGATATCTACAGCCAAGTGTACTACTCTGGGATGGAAAATGGGAAAAAGTGAAAATACTCCTCCAACAAGCTAGTCTGTCGCTGGAGTCGCCTAAATCACCAGAACGTAAGCTACTACAGCTGGAACACAACATGCAATTGAGTGGGGTATGGTTCCTCTGTCGGTTATGATAGCATTTCTATTCCATCTCCTCCATCCGGTGATATTATTTGTGTTGGAGGGAGGTGGGGGGCATTAAGTTTTAGGTTTGTTGTTGTGGTGATTTATAACCTTAGGGGGAATCTACTGTAAACCCTTGGGCACCTCTCTCTCAATCCGTATCCCTCGATTAAAACCTCAGGTTAACCAGGTTTCCTCTTCCTTGAGGGTACTATTCCATAAGAGTAGCAAAATATAATAAAAGTGGTAATAAAATACGTAGTATCGCAATACAATGCGTTATTGCAATACAATGCGTTATTTTGTTCGCTGAAAATCGCAGAAAATCGCAAAAGTTCCTCTTATATACAGTTCAAATAAAAGTAAAGTTCAGGTATGTATATATATGCATTGCTATGTGTGCTGAATATATTTATATATAGACACGGACCGACTAATGACAGGTGAGCAGCCAGAGATTTATCTTCCTCTGCGTGTTCTGCGTTTTTTTTTTCCCTAAGCAGTTTCCTAAGCAGTTCTAGCAGCTGCGGGTCATCTGCTACCACTGTCCATATACTTTATTTATTATATGTCACCATAAGTCTCAGAGGTGAAGTTATGTCCGTTGTTTTTTGAAAACAAACAAAAAAAAAAAGTGTGCCTTAGTAGGTTGTTTTCCTGTGTAGTCCAGCCACCCACCACCACCTTCCTTAGGCTAATGCAGAGTCTTAGCGTTGTGAACTATTTAAAGCAATTCGAAATCACAGATCAAGATCGCCATTCACAGTCCTACAGAACTTCTTGCTGCATCAATTTGACACTACAGTACTAGTTATAATAGGTATAATAAGAACTCCTTTCTGTTACTTACAGTCCTCTATACTTATAGTCTCTGGCAGTCACAGCTTAGTCTACACAGTCTGTATGTAGTCTGTACGCAGCATATCAAGTATATCTGATATATCTGATGTTGCCCCCTGTGTGCGCTGTGTCTGCTTATCAAGCTGGAGCGTCAGACTCACCAACGATCAGCTTCCACCTCTATTACCGATTATCAACTGGTCCTGGCGTACAAAGGACAAACAGGGGGTCCGGGTTTGTTTTACCTCTGTTGCACCTACATCAAAGCTCCGGGGATCCCGGGGGGGGGGGGGGGGCATACATCGCAATTGCTCCGATTTTCAGCTGTTCCCGGCGTGCTGTGGCTGCTCCACTCTGACCCCCGCCGCTGGCTTCACTGCGTCTGTGCGAGCTCCGTGATCTATATTCCGGGTATCAGGGCAGCAGCTCGCCTCCCCCTTCAGGCTCTTCGGTTTCTGATCTCCGGTCAGAATAGGCGGCGGGCTTCAGTCTTCCGGGGGCAGCCAAGGGATCCGGGGGCGGGTCAAAGGATCTAAGGACGGAGGTTTGTATGAGGGCAGGAGGGGGCTATGCGGCCTCAACCTCGGCCTGCAACATGCCGGAGGGAGCTTCTCGAGCAGTGCAAGCTCTGCATCAGCTCTAGCCCAGCGTCCACATCCAGCCCCTCCCTCAGGTCCTGAGGCATTGACATTCAAGTAGTTCTTGATTGCTAGGGCACTGTTGGTCACACATCGCAATAACAACCAACCAATGAAGCTGGGCAGCTGATAGCACCATTGCAAGTGTGGTCGTTATGGAAACTTCTGCCTCAGAGATGCACCCCACCATGCCACTATGTATTACCATAGCAAGCTAAGCCTGCTGTGTTCCTTGGGAAAGCTGGCTCATTACTTCTGCTGAGGGATAGCAGAGACAAAACTCCCACTGGCCATTTTGGCAGGAGGAAGAAGCAGTTTACAATGTATAGGAGAACGCCCAATAATGTGTGTTGACATTTTGTCAATTTAGGGTGGTGCATGCTGTGTATAGCTGGACCAAGAAGTTGCAGGTGTATGACAATGAGGAACTGAACTGCTAACTGCAGACACGCGGCAATGAATTCATGTACGTATTTCTGACAGTAACATGAATCTTTTGCAGGCATTGACATCTGTTGCGTGGAGACAAGACAATTCTAAAGATTGCCTTCAACAGTATGAATTGCAATGATCATTTCTTGCATGTTATTAATTAATCTGCACAATAGGGGGAGTGTATCAAAACATTAGCAGGCAGAATCTGGAGCAGTATGGCAACCAATCAGCTTCTGACACTAATTGGTTGCCATGCACATCTGCTCTATATTCTGCCTGCTTCGGTTTTGATAAATTTCCCTCTATGTGTATAACTGCCCAGTCTAATCTTTCTTCTTTATCTCTAATCATGAGTGGACATATGCTACAATTCCCAGATTTATCATTATCCAATGGATGTATTTCAATTAGTCAAGAACTCTGTGTCTCTTGTCTAAATTACCTTTTTATCAAATACTCTTTAGTAGTTTTACACCTTCTGAATGTTACAATCAGATATTCTTCTGTTCTATCCTTCAACCTGTCATCTTGTTGTGCTATCCTCCAACTTTTTCTTATAACATGTTTGATCTCATCTGCCATGGGGGAAGAATGATCAACTTTCCTTTCATCTTTCATCTTCCTCAGTTTAATCAAATCCTACCTAGTCAATTTACTTTCTCTTATCAAAGCTCTCCCAACCTCTTTTTGTCATATTCTCTGTTCGCCAATCTCACACTAAGTTCTTTAATTTGTTGTAGAAAATCCTCTTCACGTCTATTGTTGCATATCAACTGCACATATTGATCAAAAGGGATCACAAATTTAACATTGGATCAATAGATTCAATAATGTAAAGTATAATATATACAGTATATATATTATAGTAAAAGCATTAGATGCCATTTCTATACAAGAGTAATACATTCATTTATTTAATCTTTAAAGCGGAGTTCCGCCAAGTTTTTTTTTTTTTTTTTTAAAGTCAGCAGCTACAAATACTGCAGCTGCTGACTTTGAAAATATGGACACTTACCTGTCCAGGGCGCCCGCGATGTCGGCACCAGAAGCCGATCTGTCCCTCGGCTCTCGGGTGGAGGCACCGCCATCTTCGGTAAGGAAATCAGGAAGTGAAGCCTTGCGGCTTCACAGCCTGGTTCCCTACTGCGCATGCGCGAGTCGTGCTGCGCAATTCCACTGGTCCCTGCTGTCTTCTGGGACCTGTGTGTCTCTCAGAAGACAATGGGGGGGGGACAGAGGAGGCTCTGGATACAGGTATCTGCTCCTCCCTCCCCCCTGAAAGGTGCCAAATGTGACACCGGAGGGGGGATTCCGAAAAGTGGAAGTTCCATTTTTGGGTGGAACTCCGCTTTAAATCTAAAACAGATACCTCTGCCCCTCCAAACTAGTGTAAATTCCATATAAATATCATTAGCGTTAAGGTATCACAAAAATTCCATAAACTGAATCTTGATTACCTCCCCAAATATTAGGAGAATTGTCAATGTAGCATACCCACAATCTAATAGATTGTACATACAGGTTTTGTCAATTCAGTACCCATTCCTGCTCTCACACAGCAAGGAAAGTCTAGCGTATCTAGGAGCCACAGAAGTGCCCATTGCCGTACCGTTAACCTGATGGAACCATTTACCATTAAATAGGAAGGAAATACTTTCTAGTAGAAATCTCAGACAATGAACAACAAATGTAACATTCTGTTGACTTCCCATTGCACGCAATACCTTTTTAATGGCTTGAATGCCTTTTTTTAGTGGAATGGGACTATAAAAGTGGACGTCAATTATTGTTAGCTTGTCTTCTTCCAATACCCTTTGGAGTTGAAAAGGAATGCTTCACATTCGATTTAAATTCAGAATAATCCAAGAATATAAAATCGCTCTAAGTTCGGACAGAGTCTGTCTAAAAAATGTATCAAGTAGTGAGCCCACAGACAAAGGGGGGTGTAAAAGTAAAACTACCAAATCAAAATTCACATTATCCATGGAGGTTTGCGACATTCGTTTTTTTTTTTTTTACCCTGCAGCAAATCAGTTGGATCTAATAAAACAGAATTATATATGTACTATACGTGGACCTACAGTTACATCTTAATAAACCTCATATTTCTGACCAATATTACTGTGTGTGGAGAACCATCAATGCACT
Source organism: Lithobates clamitans (assembly GCA_037952925.1). Lineage (NCBI taxonomy): Eukaryota > Metazoa > Chordata > Amphibia > Anura > Ranidae > Lithobates > Lithobates clamitans. The sequence continues at coordinate 1,470,903 of JBBGZY010000216.1, forward strand.
GGGAAATCTGCTTGTCTATGCCTGGAATGTACACAGTGGACAAGGTTGGAATATGAGGATCTGCCCAGGACAGGATCCTCTCTTGATGCAGCAAGACTTCTGGCTGATGATTGATGTATGCCACTGCCATAGCATTGTCTGACTGAATCCAGATCAGATGACCCTCCAGTAGGATGGTCCAACCCTGCAGAGACAGCCAAACCACTAGAAGTTCCATGATGTTGACTAGGAGATGAGACTCTTATGACAACGGAGTTCCCTGCACTGAAAGGGTGCCCAGCACCAATGCTCAGACTGACAGGTTTGCACCTCTCACAAGTATCCTTCAAAAAAAGTAGGGAAATATATCCACAACTCTAAAGTCAGATTCCTGATCAACCAGGCCAGGGACAACCAGATCCTCTGTGACAATTTATTTAATTTGTTCAAGTAAGAGATTTATTTGTCCCCTGATGACAAAATGTTGGAGAGAAACTGGATAAATGGAACTGCCCTGATGGAGGCTACCATCAGGTTTAGTACTCTCATGTAAAAGTAGTGAGTCAGTCGACTCTCGAACTGGAGATTTCAATAAGAGATGGGAAAGTCTGTAAATTCCCATGTGGAAGGAACACTCTGGCCTGAACTGTGTACTCTAAATGATGAGTCAGATCAAGCTCTGATTTCTAAACATTTAAAAAGCCATCTGAACAGATGTAACCTCTGGACAGTTAAAGACTAGGGTTGTACCAACACTGGTATCAGTGCCGATACAGAGTACTGTACTTGCATGACTTCATGTCACGTGTCATGTCACGTGCGATGCATACTAGCTCATTATGCCTTTGTCTTACAGGGTTTTTTTTTTGGGTTTACAACCACTTTAATGACATGTAATTAAGTGGTGTATGCACTAGGGCTGTTTTCCTTATTCTATCTGCTTTGTTAATCACTGGCTTAAAACAAGTGTGTCTATATAGGTAAACTTACTCTGAGCTTCCCTGTCTGGGCCACAAGTCCATTTGCATGCATCATGGCAATAAAAATGGGCACATCTCCGAGAGGACTTCCAACTCCTCCTGCAATGCTGACTCCCAGTGAATCTGAGGGGCCCTGTGGAAAAAACAGGTTGAATAAAGTTAACTCCTTAAGCCTCCAGTGTGTGTCGCAGCCTTATTATGCAAGCAATTTTAGTGGTGTTTACGCTTTGCCAGTAAATGCTTTTCATGATATCCAAATTATTTTGGTATGGTTTAGCACACCAATGGCAATACATTATAGTGTTCATCTTTTTTTTAAAATATGAAACCAAACCAAAACTGGAGAGCTAAAACAAGTTTTGAATAAGCCAGAAATCTTTTCTTTGGTGAAGCCCAAACCTCATCCTGACAGTAGCCCGATGACAATCATAGCCAAAAACTAACTTTACAATTATCCTCAACCCATAGCCTTACTTACCCCTAGCATGTGCAGCAGTGTTTGCTATGACAGCTTGCTGATTGGCTCTCTCACAATCAGCGGTTATCAGGGCTGTCACCAGGGAAAAGGGTGACCATTGCAAATGCATGTGTACCTTACGTTCAGTACTAAATGCCCAACCCCCCTTTTGTTTTTAAAAAAGTAAATGTTTAACTTTTAAAGCATATTTTCAATGCCTTACTGAGTAATAATTTCCCACACTACACACAACTCGCATTTACCTTCTTGATTTCCACTGTCCTTAAACCTTGAATTTCTGAAGCTGTGCAAAAAAATAAATAAAAATAAGTTTAAGTTCACTGAACAGTGAATCATTTGCTAATGGAGCAAAGCCAGCCTATTTGCCAAAAAGTTGGTAAGACAAGATGACCTCCACACATATACGGCTCTAAACAAGAAAGACACAAAGCAAGCAAACCCCCGACACTTATTACACAGAACAAACAGTAAGATCAGTTTTCAGTGTTTCTATTTTCAAGCAATTTGCAGAATATATTATTTCCTGTGACAGGCTTACAGCGCTGAATTAAAGTCAGCTTAACCTTAAATGTTTCTCCTTGCTTTGAGAACGCCTACACTCTTCTATATGAAATACTATAAAAAACATAATAGGACATTAGAAAAAATATATACATTTAAAAAGCATGCACATGTCTTTCTTCATTTTCAAAAACAAATGAGAGCTGCAAAATACTCACCATGCCCCTCAGCAAATAGTTTGGGGTGTCTACTTTCCAAAATGGGGTCATTTGGGGGGGAGTTGTGCCACCTGGGCATTCCATGGCCTCCGAGACTGATAGGCAGTGAAGAGTGAAATCAAAAATTTACACCCTTAGAAATCCTGAAGGCGGTGATTGGTTTTCGGGGCCCCGTACGCGGCTAGGCTCCCAAAAAGTCCCACACATGTGGTATCCCATACTCAGGAGAAGCAGCTAAATGTATTTTGGGGGGCAATTCCACATATGCCCATGGCTTGTGTGAGCAATATATCATTTAGTGACAACTTTGTGCAAAAAAAAAAATTGTCACATTCCCGCAACTTGTGTCAAAATATAAAATATTCCATGGACTCAACATGCCTCTCAGCAAATAGCTTGGGGTGTCTATTTTCCAAAATGGGGTCATTTGGGGGGTTTTGTGCCATTTGGGCATTTTATGGCCTTCAAAACTGTGATAGGTAGTGAGGAGTGAAATCAAAAATTTACGCCCTTAGAAATCCTGAAGGCAGTGATTGGTTTTCGGGGCCCCGTACGTGGCTAGGCTCCCAAAAAGTCTCACACATGTGGTATCCCCGTACTCAGAAGAAGCAGCTAGATGTATTTTGGGGTGCAATTCCACATATGCCCATGGCCTGTGTGAGCAATATATCATTTAGTGACAACTTTTTGTAATTTTTTTTTTTTTTGTCATTATTCAATCACTTGGGACAAAAAAATTAATATTCAATGGGCTCAACATGCCTCTCAGCAATTTCCTTGGGGTGTCTACTTTCCAAAATGGGGTCATTTGGGGGGGTTTGTACTGCCCTGCTATTTTAGCACCTCAAGAAATGACATAGACAGTCATAAACTAAAAGCTGTGTAAATTCCAGAAAATGTATCCTAGTTTGTAGACGCTATAACTTTTGCGCAAACCAATAAATATACGCTTATTGACATTTTTTTTACCAAAGACATGTGGCCGAATACATTTTGGCCTAAATGTATGACTAAAATTGAGTTTATTGGATTTTTTTTATAACAAAAAGTAGAAAATATAATTTTTGTTCAAAATTTTGGGTCTTTTTCCGTTTATAGCGCAAAAAATAAAAACCGCAAAGGTGATCAAATACCATCAAAAGAAAGCTCTATTTGTGGAAAGAAAAGGACGCAAATTTTGTTTGGGTACAGCATTGCATGACCGCGCAATTAGCAGTTAAAGCGACGCAGTGCCAAATTGTAAAAAGTGCTCTGGTCAGGAAGGGGGTGAATCCTTCCAGGGCTGAAGTGGTTAAAGTGGAACTTCAGTAATTTTTTCATCTTTCCATCTATTAAATCTTCTGCCATTTTTGTTTTAACTTTGGATAGTACTTTTTTTTTTTCTGCCACTAAATACCTTATATAGCCCACTTCCTGTTTCTTGCCTGGTAATTAGCCTAGGCTTATGACATCATGCACAGCTCTCTCTCACTCTTGTGAGAGTTTGCCAGGAAGGGAGGGGAGGATGAGTCACAAGAGGGCCAATGAGAGCTACAGAGCTGGAGGTGTGCATCTGTGTGTCTGTGTAAATCCAGGAAGTGAACAGGCAGCAGCTTTAGCTGCCCACAGTTAAAATGGATGCAACCAGACTTAGTGGAGGGAGATTTCTGCAGCATATTTGGCAAGTACAGAATCACAGTATATAAAAAATAATATGCAAAGTGGTTGAAGGGAAGCTTCAGAATGGCAAAGATGTTTTTATTACAATTTATGTGAGCAGACTGCAGTTCCTCTTTAAGCTGTACCTGTGTATCTGCAGCCCTCTCTCCTCTCCAGCCAAGGTACAGAATTTACACAGCATTTAGCAGCTCCAGAAGGCAGGGAGGTGGGAATCTGATATCACACTACACAGCGGGAAGCTGGGTGTAATCTGTGACCTGAGTGGATGGAAAGGAAACCTCCCCCTCTACACAGTCTCATAAGGAAACATGCACAGTTGAGGCTGTCAGTTACCTTCTGTGTACTGGAGGGAGGGGGGATGGGCCATCTCCTGGGATTGCTTGGTGTCTGCATAAACTGTTAGAAGTGACTGAAAAGAGGAATGCAAGAGCAGACAGAAGTTGCACTAGGTTCTTTGGGTAGAAGCAATAACATGACATAGAAAAATTTGCTTTGTTCCTTTTTCATTTCAGGAGTTTACAACAACTGTAAAAGATGTAGGACATCTGTACATGGGAAGGTGAGAAGTACTACCAATAGACTGCATTGTACTGCATGAAAAGATTCTCACAGATGACCTGTTACAAAAGCCATGTGGAGCAGTTAAATACGAAGAACTCAAATGGAAATGGAGTATTATTGCCAAATGAAGTACTCCAGAAGAATTCAGACTTGGGCATTACAGATCTTCTCATATGATAAAAAAAATATAGGTAGCCACAGTCACGTGTTTGTACAGTACTCTTTGATGAATAGATATCATGTGTGAATGCACGCTGTATATTACTGGGCTTGTGCCTGGGGTTTTTTCATTGGCCTGAAACTCCCAGGGTCAGGGCACTAGAAAAATACACAGGAAACAAACTTCTGATTCAGGCATCACCCCAGTACCGTTTTTTAGAGCCGACCCTCAGCTCTCTTGTTAATTCAAACCTAGCGAATAAAAAAAAAAAAGAATAGTAATAAAAAAATTAAATGAATGTGCCCCCACCTCCCTGTGCTTGTGCATTAGCACTAGACATCCTGTGGAAATCTAAAGTGGTAACCTGTAAAGGCTTTTAGAGCGTCACCTACGTATAGTAAAATTTATGTAGTTTGTCGCTGTTGCACATGCATGACATGTTTGATATCCATTTACTCGGCATAACACTTTTTATATTTTACGCAAAAATTGGGCTATGTATTCAGATTTTTTTTTGCATTAGAAGGGTATTTTTTCCCCAATAAATTGCATTTGAAAATACACTGTGCAAATACCGTGTGAAATAAAACATTGCAAAAGCCACCGATTTATTCTCTAGGGCCTCTGCTTTAAATATATGTATATATATATATATATATATATATATATATATATATATACACACATATATATATATATATATATATATATATATATATATACACATATATATATATATATATATATATATATATATATATATATATATATATATATATATACACATACATACATACATACACACACACACACAGTGGGGACGGAAAGTATTCAGACCCCCTTAAATTTTTCTCTCTTTGTTATATTGCAGCCATTTGCTAAAATCATTTAAGTTCGTTTTTTCCTCATTAATGTACACACAGCACCCCATATTGACAGAAAAAACACAGAATTGTTGAAATTTTTGCAGATTTATTAAAAAAGAAAAACTGAAATATCACATGGTCCTAAGTATTCAGACCCTTTGCTGTGACACTCAGATATTTAACTCAGGTGCTGTCTATTTCTTCTGATCATCCTTGAGATGGTTCTACGCCTTCATTTGAGTCCAGCTGTGTTTGGTTATACTGATTGGACTTGATTAGGAAAGCCACACACCTGTCTATATAAGACCTTACAGCTCACAAATCATGTCAGAGCAAATGAGAATCATGAGGTCAAAGGAACTACCTGAAGACCTCAGAGAGACAGAATTGTGGCAAGGCACAGATCTGGCCAAGGTTACAAAAAAATTTCTGCTGCACTTAGGGTTCCTAAGAGCACAATGGCCTCCATAATCCTTAAATGGAAGACGTTTGGGATGACCAGAACCCTTCCTAGAGCTGGCTGTCCGGCCAAACTGAGCTATCGGAGGAGAAGAGCCTTGGTGAGAGAGGTAAAGAAGAACCCAAAGATCACTGTGGCTGAGCTCCAGAGATCAAGTCGGGAGATGGGAGAAAGCTGTAGAATGTCAACCATCACTGCAGCCCTCCACCAGTCGGGACTTTATGGCAGAGTGGCCCGATGGAAGCCTCTCCTCAGTGCAAGACACATGAAAGCCCGCATGGAGTTTGCTAAAAAAACACCTGAAGGACCCCAAGATGGTGAGAAATAAGATCCTTTGGTCTGAAGAGACCAAGATAGAACTTTTTGGCCTTTATTCTAAGCGGTATGTGTGGAGAAAACCAGGCACTGCGTATCACCTGTCCAATGCAGTCCCAACAGTGAAGCATGGTGGTGGCAGCATCATGCTGTGGGGGCGTTTTTCAGCTGCAGGGACAGGACGACTGGTTGCAATCGAGGGAAAGATGAATGCAGCCAAGTACGGGGCTATCCTGGACGAAAACCTTCTCCAGAGTGCTCAGGACCTCAGACTGGGCCAAAGGTTTACCTTCCAACAAGACAATGACCCTAAGCACACAGCTAAAATAAAGAAGGAGTGGCTTCACAACAACTCTGTGACTGTTCTTGAATGGCAGAGCCAGAGCCTTGACTTAAACCCAATTGAGCATCTCTGGAGAGACCTAAAAATGTCTGTCCACCAACGTTGGATCTGCAAGGAGGAATGGCAGAGGATCCCCAAATCCAGGTGTGAAAAACTTGTTGCATCTTTCCCAAAACGACTCATGGCTGTATTAGATCAAAAGGGTGCTTCTACTAAATACTGAGCAAAGGTCTGAATACTTAGGACCATGTGATATTTCAGTTTTTCTTTTTTAATAAATCTGCAAAAATTTCAACAATTCTGTGTTTTTCTGTCAATATGGGGTGCTGTGTGTACATTAATGAGGAAAAAATGAACTTAAATAATTTTAGCAAATGGCTGCAATATAACAAAGAGTGAAAAATGTAAGGGGGTCTGAATACTTTCCGTCCCCACTGTATGTATAATGTTTGGGGATTCTAAGTAATTTTCTAGCAAAAATACTGTTTTCATGTAAACAAAAAGTGCCAGAAAAGGCCTGGTCTGGCAGTGGATAGATGCTCTAAGTTTATGTATCGTGTGCTGATCGGAATCAAATGCACAAGGTTTCATTAAAAATAGCTGTTTGTTTTATTGCATTTATACCCAGCTGTCAGGCTAATATCCTTTGGCATCTGGATTTGTAATGACCAATGTAATATCTATGAGGACATTTATACAACTTACATTCAGTCTTTTTAGAAGTGCCGTCATGCTGTTCAGCTGTTGCAGATCCGGCCCCTGGAAAAGTGAACGATGTCAAGCTGCTGCTTCCATCACTTATCTAGAAGAAAAAAAGTATACCAAAAAAAAAAAAAAATGCATAACATAAACAATACACATAGTAAATTTTTTAAATGTAAACGATCTGTATATTTAAAACAAACACACTGTCTGTGGTTATAATCAAATCATTTCAAGTCTATGAATGCAGCTTTTACTAACAAAGGCCTATAGGGTGTCAGGTGTAAATGTGGAGCATCTGTAACTTGACCTTGTGGACAGGGGGCAGAGTTACTGTTGCAGCCCTGCAATGTCATCCAAACAATCTGGTAAAAAATGTGTTCCATAAGCGATCCTCATGTTATAAGGTGAAGATTAGGAAGTGCCACTATTAACAATAAAAGTTGACTGAGCAAACAAATTCATTAAGTTCCAAATAGGAAAAGTAGCTGTGGGTTTTGCCAACTATTCAATTTACTACACATTCATAAATAAGACCTACTATGGTTGAATTGGGAATGACTATTAAAGGAGAACTCCAATCTCACAGTTTTCTTTTCCATCTGACATTTCTTGTGCTTAATGGAGAACTGAGCTGATCTTAAATCTAGGTCCACACTAGCGCTGCTGCATAATCATGTATTTTTCAGTGAATTTTTACTTGGGTAGAGGAGGCTTTTATACACAAAGAAAGCACCTGCGCTGTGCTGCACCAAAGATAGCACCTGCGCTGTGCTGCACCAAAGATAGCACCTGCGCTGTGCTGCGCCAAAGGAAGCACCTGCACTGTGCTGCGCCAAAGGAAGCACCTGCACTGTGCTACGCCAAAGTAAGCACCTGTCCTGGGCCAAAGTAAGCACCTGCGCTGTGCTGCACCAAAGATAGCACCTGCGCTGTGCGGCACCAAAGAAAGCACCTGCGCTGTGCGGCACCAAAGAAAGCACCTGCGCTGTGCGGCACCAAAGAAAGCACCTGTGCTGCACCAAAGAAAGCACCTGCGCTGTGCTGCACCAAAGAAAGCACCTGCGCTGTGCTGCACCAAAGAAAGCACCTGCGCTGTGCTGCACCAAAGAAAGCACCTGCGCTGTGCTGCACCAAAGAAAGCACCTGCGCTGTGCTGCACCAAAGAAAGCACCTGCGCTGTGCTGCACCAAAGAAAGCACCTGCGCTGTGCTGCACCAAAGATAGCACCTGCGCTGTACTGCACCAAAGATAGCACCTGCGCTGTGCTGCACCAAAGATAGCACCTGCGCTGTGCTGCACCAAAGATAGCACCTGCCCCGTGCTGCACAAAAGGAAGCACCTGCACTGTGCTGCGCCAAAGGAAGCACATGCACTGTGCTGCGCCAAAGGAAGCACCTGCGCTGTGCTGCGCCAAAGGAAGCACCTGTCCTGTGCTGCGCCAAAGGAAGCACCTGCACTGTGCTGCGCCAAAGGAAGCACCTGCACTGTGCTGCGCCAAAGGAAGCACCTGCACTGTACTGCGCCAAAGGAACATTTGCATGCACGAAAATAAACTTCAGGGGTGTATTTTTTTTTTTTACTGAATATATGTGCTTGATAAACAGGTGCATTAATATCATATAACATAAAAAACTTGCAGTTACCACCATTTTTTTCTCCAGACTGCGAAAATGTGCCTAAAATATGAATTCTATCATGTGTGCAAAAAAAATTATAAAAAAAGGCAAAAAATGGCTCTGGCAGCAAAAAGTTGAATTGAAGGCTTTTTTTCATATTGGGTAGTGCAAGTAAGGGTTTCTAATTCCTGTCAGTTTCTATTTGCCATGTGTGTCCTATTGGAGATATGTCACTAAATGTCACAGGCATGCCTCCTGGCCAGGTTTATTTGAATGGCAGAAAATATCCCCTGCCAAATCAGGGCAGAATGGAACAAAGGTCTCTTTTGTGACATTAGTATCGGTTCAGTTTTTTTCCTGCATCTTGTAATGGACCCATGTTAGATCTATGGGCAGGGTATGTAAACAAATGATGAGCAATTAACATTCCTTTACCTTCGACTAGGGTTGCACTGATACCGAGCATTTGCACGAGTACTTGTACTCGTGCAAATGCTCCGATGCCTAATCCGATACTTGGGCAGTCAGGGGATGATCGGTGCGGAGGTGGGGGCCATTACAAGCACCGATCTCCCTGTATAGATTTCACTAAAGCAGCTGACAGTCACTTCTCCTCCTCTCCCCCCTGCGGCTTTCAGCTGCTTTATTGAAATCTATACAGGGACATTGGTGCTTGTAACGGGCCCCACCTCCGCACCAATCACCCCCGACTGTTCTCTTTGTCCTCATCCGTGCTCTTAAGGTCATTCTCCAGTCCCCCTCTGTCCCCATCCGCTCCCCCTCCAAGTCCTCCTCCGCTACTTCTCCGCGTCCTCCTCCGGCCCCCCTTGTCCCAGATCTGTCAGGATGGAGAGTGGAGGAATCTGTCATTTACCGGCTCCTTCCTTTTCCAAATGCACAGTCAGTGATCGCTGACCCTGTTCATTCATGAACTGATGTTTCAGTTGTGCTTCAGTTTATGAATGGTGAGGAGCCGCTGTCTCCTGTCCATTCATCTTTAATGCAGCTGAGGCTGCAGAGGAAGGGACTAGGGAATCTCTATCCTCAGTCCCTTTCTCTGTTTCAAAGGGGAGATGTCAGGGGTCTGTTTAGACCCCTGATATCTCACCAACCCACTCCCACAGGATTGATAAAAAAAAAAAAAAAAAAAAGGAACAATTGTAATAGATAAATATTTAAAAGTAAAATTGTAAAAATAATTAAAAAAAACAAAACAAAACAAAAAAAAACACTGACACTGTCCAACCCCACCCCCCCCCCGCCCCAAAAAAAGAAGGTATTGTAAAAAAAAATTACAAAAAAATATATAGATTGTAAAAAAATAATAAAATTGTAAAAAATTAAATTGAAACTACTGACACAGTCCACGCCTCATCAGTGCCACCTATCAGTGCCCATCAGTGCTACTGTCACATGACATTAGAAAAAAAAAGTATCAGTAATCGGTATCGACGAGTACTTGAAAAAAGTATCAGCACTTGCACTCGGTCCTAAAAAAGTGGTATTGGTACAACTCTACCTTCGACCCATAAGGTTTAAATCCGAAAAAAATTGAAAAAAAATGCAAACCTTATCATTTTTGTTTTGGACCTAGGTGGACTTAGGAGGTAATTGAATGTACATTCAATTGAGCTTCTGTTATGATCAACCTAGAAAACAGACAGGCGGATCAGAACGCTCGTCTGAATGGATCCTTAGCTGCACAGCTTGCCCTCTTCCTTGACAAACTGAATCCAGGATTCAGGAAACCCAGTGTAGCAGTTGATATGTTAATCGGACTAGTTTCTACACAATGTGACACACACTGCAAGCACATGTACCAGCACCTTGTTTTATGTGGTGACAAAGGGTTATTTGCAGAGAGCCTTCCTCCCTTTTTCCTAGTGCAGACTTGCTTTGTTTTTTTTCTGTATTATGGGATAACAGGCGCTGTATTACCCACTTACATAGGAACAGTAAGGCGCATGGATGGGTAGATCAGATAATTTTCTTAGGCAAGCCATAGACCATGTGATTTTCTATCCTGCAACCATGGGTTGCAGAAAAGAAAATTGCTAGGTTCCCTCATCAACACAGTCAGTGTTGATAAGGGAATCCCTCCCGCAGCATTATTGTGTTCTGCCGGCAGGGAGCCTTCCCTGCTGGCATAACACAATGATTACTGCTAGTGGCTCTAACCACCGGCAGCGATTGCACGCAAAAAAAAAAATCTGACAGGTTAGCTGTACTGAAGTTGATTGATAGATCGACTTCAGTACAACCAGCCAGCCTATAGATGGTTCGAATCTCCGCTGGTGCTGATCCTGCCGAGATTCAATCCATCTGTGGCCAGCTTTATGCTCTGCAGTGTGACCTGGACTGTAAACACATATAACACACAGCATTTGGTTTAGTGTCTTGTACTGTTCACATTTAGACATGCCTCTGTGTATTAGCTCAGATAGGCATGGTGACTGTAAAATGCCACTCAATGCTGAACTGGATATTAGTGTAAATATGTGCTGGCTCAACTGACTCCCATTAGGAAGTTAACAGCAGGATGAAAAAAAGAAGCCAGAATGGTCATGTGACTGCTTTTCCAGTTTTAGGTAGAAATCCCAGGATAATTGATGAAATAAGAACAGAAAGCTGCACTGCAGACAGGCGACATATATTAATAAACACTGCTGCATACTAGTTTTGTTTCCATACACAGGAAAAAAAAAAAAAAGATGTATTTTGCGTTGGTGGGAAAAAGCTGTTACAATACCAGTACTGCAGTGTCTGTCACTTGTAACACTATGATGCAATGGTTCCGTGATCTGTCTCATACTCACATGGCTGCCTTGGGATGTCCTTCGTTCTGAGTGGAAAGGTCCAGCTTTTATTCTTCCAACTTCAAGCTTTACTGTACCTAAAGAACACTGAAAGAAACACACATCATAAAGACACTGTTCTCTCTCCCCCTGCTGGAGAGAATGAAAACTGAAAACGTTTCTGACCCTCCCTTACTCTACTAAAAACTTTTTGTTATTGTCACCTTACAAATAATACTTTTTTTGAGCATATGCTGTCATTGTCCAAAACAGGAAGTGAGGAGAATCTCACCAATAGGGACAAAGAGTGATAAAAAAACATGACCCATCTCTGATCAATCCAATACAAAAAAAGTTTTGGATAGATTTTCCGTTTAATCTATGTACATTTAATATAACCTGTTTTATTATAAGAACAGACCTATTTTTTTTTGGTTACCTATTTGTACTTGTTGTTTGCAGTAGATAAATGTATGGGTGACGTGCATGTGCTGCTAAATCTCATGGGGCTGCCAGCTGGGCAAATATTATCATATACCACGATACAGAACCCTGCTGTGGGGCAAAAACTGGGCACAATAGGTGGTGATGTGTTTTCTGAGAAAAGTGTAACCAGTCTGCACTTCAGATAATGCTGCAGTTCAGTTTTACAAGCTAGGAGTATTCCCTTTTTTATCAAAAGTCATATTATTTTAAAAATCCTTCCAAATGCGGACACGTGATTAACATATACTGAAATACAACAGCAAAGGAAGGTGTGCATGCTAGAACCACCCACCCGCTCTTCCTGCCACCGGTGGGCCTTTCATGGTGGTGTTTACCACTTCTTGGCCTCAATGTGATCACATGTATTCTTTACACAGACAACAGTTTGTTAATGTTAACACTCCAAGGATCATGTAGGTTTCATTCAGCAGATATTTAAAGAATAGGTCAATCCAGAATTTCATATTCCTGATATGTGTCTGCTGCACCATGTACTTGTGTTGCATACCTTGTGTGAAATCTCTGGTGTTCCTGCCAGTCCCTCTGCTTTCCTATTAAAAACAGACCATACCAGGCATGAGAGCACAGCATGGTCAATCCAATGATCAATCTGGTGCCGACACCCCCCCACCCCCCTTCACTATGAAGAGCAGTGTGCTGCTGTTTTGTTTTGTTTTTGTTTTTACAAGGTGAGGGTTCACATATACTTTAACCATTCAGCCCCGGAAGATTTGGCTGCTGAATGACCAGGCCATTTTTTGCGATTCGGCACTGCGTCACTTTAACTGACAATTGCGCGGTCGTGCGATGCTGCACCCAAACAAAGTTGACGTCCTTTTTTTCCCACAAATAGAGCTTTCTTTTGGTAGTATTTGATTGCCTGTGCAGTTTTTATTTTTTGTGCTATAAACAAAAAAAGAGCGACAAAAAATGTCCCCATTTTTTTTTTTTTTTTTAAAAAAGCAAATTTTTTCTCAGTTTAGGCTGATATGTATTCTTCTACATATTTTTGGGAAAAAAAAAAAAAATCGCAATAAGCGTATAATGATTGGTTTGCACAAAAGTTATAGCGTCTACAAAATAGGGGATAGATTTATAGCATTTTTATTATATTTTTTTTTTTTAACTAGTAATGGCGGCGATCTGAGATTTTAATTGGGACTGCGACATTATGGCGGACACATCGGACACTTTTGACACATTTTTGGGACCATTGGCATTTATACAGCGATCAGTGCTATAAAAATGCTCTTACTGTAAAAATGTCACTGGCAGCGAAGGGGTTAACACTAGGGGGCGATCAAGGGGTTAACTGTGTTCCCTGCTATGTGTTTCTAACTAAAGGGGGAGGGGACTGACTAGAGGAAATGACAGATTGTGGTTCCTAGCTATTAGGAGCACACAAACTGTCACTCCTCACAGAGCAGAAAAGGGATTCTTTTCACACACACTTCCGTGTTCTGCCTCTCGTGCCCGCGATCGCTCGTGGCCGGCGGACATCGTGACCATCGGCCACGAGCATTGGCACCCCCACAGTGCGGCTGCGTGCACCTGCTATCCCAATCCCATGAGCCGATGTATAGCTACGACGGCTCGCGGGATCGTGCCGACCTGCTGCAGTAAAATGACGGTGGCTGGTCGGCAAGCGGTTAAGGACCAGGCCTGTTTTTCAGACTTGGTGTTTACAAGTTAAAATTATTTTTTTTGCTAGAAAATTACTTAGAACCCCCAAACATTATATATTTTTTTCAGACACCCTAGAGATTAAAATGGCGGTCATTGCGATACTTTGTGTCATACTGTATTTGCGCAGCAGTCTTACAAGCACAATTTTTTGGGAAAAAATACACTTTTTTTAAATTAAAAAATAAGACAACAGTAAAGTTAGCCCAACTTTTTTTAGATTGTGAAAGATAATGTTACGCCGAGTAAATTGATACCCAACATGTCACGCTTCTAAATTGCGCACGCTCGTGGAATGGCGCAAAACTTTGACCCTTAAAAATCTCCATAGGCGACATTTAAAAATTTCTACAGACCACCAGTTTTGAGTTACAGAGGTCTAATGGTCTAACCATTGCGGTGATACCTCACATGTGTGGTTTGAACATAGTTTTCATATGCGGGAGCGACTTACGAATACGTTAGCTTCTGCGCAAGAGCTCAGGGCGGGACAGGGTGCTTAAAAAACATTTTTCTTATTTTACTTTTTATTTTTTTATTTTGACACTGTCCTTAAAAAAAAAAAAAAGGGTCACTTTTATTCCTATTACAAGGAATGTAAACATCCCTTATAATACAAAAAAAAGCATGCCAGGACCTCTTAAATGTGAGATCTGGGGTCAAAAAGACCTCAGATCTAACATTTACACTAAAATACAATAAAAAAAAAATAATTAAAAAAATGCAAAAAAATAAATTTCCCCTTTAAGACCGTTGGGTGGAAGTGACGTTTGACGTCACTTCCGCCATCCAATAGTGTGGAGCCGAGCAGGGGCCATCTTTCCCTCACTCGGCATCCACCCTGCGAGGGGAGAGGACCCGATCGCCTCCGTCGCTACCGTCGGCTCCGGTAAGCGGCGGAGACCACCGAAGCATGGCGGGAGGGGGGGGGCCCTCTCCCGCCTCCAATAAAAGTGATCTTGCGGCATATCCGCTGTTGAGACCACTTTTATCTGAAAGCGAACAGCTCACTGTTGAAAAGGATACCGGGGTTATAGCAGTTAGCTGCTGCCATAACAACTGTATTCCACTTCAAACAGCCAACGTACATCTACGGCAGGCTGTAATTTTACTGAAAGTTGATTTTATCACAGTGGGCAGAGTTTGGGCCAGAGATTAGAATACTGTCATTAAAGCAATATTAAAGCTTATTTTAATAATTATTATTATATAGCATTTATATAGCGCTAACAGTTTACACATCGCTTTACAACATAAGGGCAGATAGTACAATTGCAATACAGTTTAATACCGGAGGGCCCTGCTTGTTAGAGCTTACAAATTAGGAGGGAAGGTCAAGAGATACAAAAGGCAATAACTGTGGGGATGGGCTGATGGAGAAAAAAAAAAATGTACAGATGTTAGGCGGGGGCCCGATCATGTTCATTTATCTAAAAAACTGCTCCTTGATGTTGTTTGCTGCTTTTTCAAAATCAGATGCCCCCCCCCCAACATCTGGATTTAGGGTGGCTCCTTTCTCTTGCAGCGTCCTATGGAGCCACCCTTGCATGCATACTCCCAGCTGGGAGCTGTGTGCACGTGTGTGTCTCCAAAAACACACAGGCACAAAGCATTGGACAGCAAACCACTCTCCTAGTCTCTTTTCCTTTCCTCCTGCAAGCTAGTAGGTGGACAGCTGCTGGAGACTACACTGTCCCGTCTAATCTTTGTATTCAGTGTGGGCTACCTGAGAGAAAGTTCAGAGACGTGGCGATGATAGAACGGGCGCCAGTGGTTTGGAATCAAGATAATTGAAAGTGCTTGGGCATATTACTAAATATTTAGCTAGGTAATGTATACAGTATTTGTTGGGTCTGGATGCATTATTGTAAAATAGGTTGAGAGTTTAAACACTGCTTTAAAGTGGTTGTAAACCCTTACATATACCCAGTGAAGTGATTAGCCTCAGGTGATACACAAAGGTTAAACAAATCTCCCTATAAAAGGTGTATCTGTTTATCTGCAGTCCTCTTCTCTACATTAGTTCAAAGTGCTGAATTAGAAAGCTTGTCTGAGAGTTCTGAAAAAAGGGGGGTGGGAGCTGAGAAGCTCAGTGAAGAGCTCTGACAGCTGATGGAAGGGACACCCACCTTCACACAGCACACAGGAACAGAGCTGAGGCTGTCAATCAGCTGGAGTTTCCCATCCCCATCTTTCTCTTGATGTCAGGAAAATGTGTTAGAAGTGTCTCATGTTGATAGGAACAAGAGGAACAAAGCAGCGAACAAAAATGGCACTTGAGAGACAATTGAGACAATCAAGTACACTCTATAGAAGGCTACACTTTGTTTATATTTCATGCCTGAGGTTTACAACCACTTTAAAGTGGAGTTCCAGTCCCCAATCCTTTTTTTTTTTTATAAATATTTCCCCCATAATTGGGTCCACTTCAGATGCAAGATTTAGATTATGATATTAATACTGTCCTTTTAGTTAATATTTAGAAATTAACCTGATCTCGGAAGTGAAAGGATATATTACTGGACAGCTGACCACCCTTTGTTCCTTGGTAACCGTCAGCAACCCCGTCAGAATTCTGGAGACCCCAACACACACACAACAGGCAGCTTTCGTGTGCAAAGTGAGTCTAAAATCTTTATTAAGAATCGATAGCAATATATGCAAGTAACAACACAAGAAGGGAGGGGTAAGCTTGCTCCTAAGTTTCTAAGGGTTAACTAGGCTTCTACAGAGAGATTTTTTCATCATTAGTTTTAGGCAGCTGAAAGACAGCTTATCTGCAAGGACATAAACTATCGAGAATCAGCCTAAACACAATGAGTCATACAGTGGGGGTTTTTAATTAAAATTTGGCTCAAGCAAAAAAGTCCAAAACTCTAACGAGAAAGAAGTGTAAAATAAGGCACGTACATTCTTTAAAAACAAGCTTATAAAATGGAGGTGAGATTACAAAATGGAGTTGCAGTTGATCATATAGCTCTATTACAGGAAGCAGGCAGGGTCAATCTCTGATGTGGGAATCTGAAGACTTTGTATTTATTTCCAGGATTCGGTGCAGTTGGCTACCCAGCATGCACCTCCCGATCTTGCGCCTGCGCAGTAATGCCACTGCATGGTGCTCTTTTGTTCTGACACATTCCTACAGCAATGGCGGCAACAGTGGTCGTTCCCGCCCCTTTGCTATAGTAACCTGTCAATCAAAGAAAATCCTGGTCAAGAAATCGCGCAAGATTGCGATATTAGGCTATTCCCAGGGACACCTGGGATAGATGATGCCGATATCCAAGGAGTCTATGAGAATTGCCTGGTTTTGTCATTGCCTAAATGGCCGGAGCTGGAAGTGCTCCATGCTCTAAGGAAAAAAGTTTAAAAAAAAAAATGGACATTTTAAATATAGAGGAGGATGGGCATTGGATTGTTCCCAAGTACAAAAAATGGGTGGAACTCCACTTTAAGCTATGCCTGAATATACTCGAAGCATGACCTCCTGTGCATGTGGAGTTTGCAGACTCAATATGGGGTTTGAAGTGAATGAAATGTAGTTGTTTCCCAAGATTTATCTACACACATAACAATATGATTGTTGCATGAAATCATCATTTCAAACAAATCTCTTAGAAATCAAATGCACTAAAACTGCAGTCTGTACATAATATCATTTTCATAGAAAAGAAAACAATTTTCTTACAATGAAAACAAAAACTGACCAAGTCAGTTATTGTGTTTGTAGTTTTAATTGAAAGATTAAATCTACAATCAATAGTTTGTTATGTGAGCCTCCTAATAGTGCAAGATGAAAGTAAGCGTCCCGAACATATTAGACCAAACTGCGTTCATCAGTAACCTGGACAACTAACTTTAATAAAACTTAACCAGCCCTTTCCAGGGCAATGTAATAACAAACCTAAAAAATATCACCCAAGCAATTTAAATGACATTTCCCCTGCAGAACAAGACTACATAGGCTTGATATTCCTATTGTCCTAGTCTCATCTGCAATCATTCGGTACATATGCTTGCAAACCGTTCTTTAGATTATGTCCTCCAGTGAGATATTCCCTTAGCCTATTTTCAGAAACAGTTAAGTGCATGTAAGGAAATAAACAGCTTCAAAATAACAGCATAAATGCCCGTATTCTTGGATTTATGCAGCAGCCTCCAGCACTGAGCAAACAGGGGTCCATAATCCTTAACTTATATTGCCTAGGATACCCAGACCAACTTTTGGTTCAGTCAAGACTGCAGTCTCCTAAAATAACCACACGGGGAATCAATAGGATTATTAAACAAGGCCTTTTGAGATTACAGTTATTGCTGCTCTTTATTTTATGTTCCGCCATCTGGAGTCATCAGATGTAACTTGCTATTATTATCCAGTTATGGATCTCCTGAGTCATTGAATATATGATTACAGCCATTCTATTGAAGCCATTTTTGTTTTAATAAGCCTCCTCCCTTAGTTTTCATGATTTAACAATAGGGTCTAATGGAGAGAAATTGCAGTTGATGGTGCACTTTTGGGGGTAAAGACAAAAGGTGCCAAAAGAATTAAGTGCAAACAGACCAGTAACTGATCGTCTGTGTTCATGTTGATTACTGTTTACAGGGATTATAAACCTCCAAGCTCACATTAAACAAAAAGAAAATCTTCTATGTGCAGGTTACAAATAATATCCGATTTTACAAAAATATCCTCCTACTGAAAAGGCGATTACCCCTGTCTTTAGGATTTAAAGGAACAGATTAGCAACTTATACTCATACTTTTGAGCCTGTTATATTTCTGCACTAAATTTTGATAGAAAATATAATTCTGCAGAATTTTTATGAATTATCTAAAGAATATTGTTCCCATTTTGTGGTTCCAGTCATTTTCTAATAAATCTTATTTTACCGAAAGTAGTTTATGTTTGGGACTAACACATTTTTATACTGACAAAATAATTAAAAAAAACCCCAAATATTAAAAACAAAAAGGGGGCAGACTCGATGGACCACATCACTTTTCTATGATTCTAAACAAACTGTGGTCTCTGCCTATTTTATAAAACATTACTTTTACATTTACAGTTTACATTTAAAAGGGTAAAAATCACTGTTACACCCTTAAAAAAATTACTATATTGTAATACAAGTTGTTCATAACAGCTCCTCTCCTCACCTTCTTTTATGGTATTTTTATCCCCTCCTATGACCTGGTGCAGTAGCCAGTGGGGCTATGCAGTAGTCAGTATGCACAACCCTTCTTCCATAAGCCCCAATCCAGAATTGGTCTAATTGAAAGCCTCCATGTTAAAGGCTGTACTTTGCAGTACTGTACAGACCTGCCAGGTTCCCATGCTGGGTTGCCCATTGAACTGAGAAATGTATAGCTGGCCATACATGTATAGATTTTCGTTGGAACATTTTTGGTTAAGAATCTTTGTTCGATTTTCTAATCGTTAGTGGGGTCAAATTGACATTCGTTTTCAACAACAGTGATTGGAAAAAAAGAAGCAAGGTGGAAAAATGTTGGCTTGGTATCAAAAGAGCCCCTAATTTTCCACTTCTTAAGAAGTGAATAAACATTACTGACTGGCATATTCAAGGCTTTGGATGTCTTTTTATATCCTTTTCCTTCTTTGTAAAGTTTCATTAACAAGCAATGCCTTGATATACAAGTAGCATCATGTCACAACCGAGTATAAAAGAGAAGAGAGGCGCCTCTAAGTGTAGCAATATGGTTACATTTAATGAAGGTACAACATTTAGCAACTCACATGGTTGATGATTAAAACAGGCACATCTAAGTATGCAGGCATCCGGGGTAAAGCTGTCCAAATAGACCATCCTCCACACTGCCATCGACAGCAATCCCTTCCACCCTGCACTCCACGAGTGCTTCAAGCCTCACTTTCAGATCACTCTACTGCAGGGTAGTCTTCCCGTTCACAATTGCAGACTGTCAGCGGTGAGAGCCGGCGGTGTGGAGGACAGTCTATGTGGACAGCTTTACCCCGGATGCCTGCATACTTAGATGTGCCTGTTTTTAGCAACTCGCATGGTTGATGATTAAATGTTGTACCTTTATTAAATATAACTATATTCCTACACTTAGAGGAGCCTCTCTTCTCTTTTATACTCTATAGCTCCTGCTGGATTTTGCTTCTAATCCCCTTGTGGAGGCTTCTATTTGTGAATGGACATTTTATGGTTACGCAATCACATTGCTATAATCTTTTTATATGGACTATCAACTGAAAGACCTATGAATAAATGGTTGTGGAACAAATCATCTGAGTTTCCATTATTTCTTATGGGGACATTTGCTTTAATATACAAGTGCTTTGGATTACAAGCATGTTTCCGGAATTAATTATGCTCGCAATCCAAGGTTTTACTGTATAATAAAAAAAAACACAGTGGTGCTCAAATACCACCAAAAGAAAGCTCTATTTGTGTGAAATAAAATGATACAAATTTAATTTGCATACAGTATTGCATGGACGTGCAATTACCAGTTAAAGTTGCACAGTGCTGAATAGCAAAAAATGTTGTGGTCATGAAGGGAGTAAAACCTTCCAGAGGTCAAGTGGTTAAAATGTCAAAAGCAAGTGAAATTTTCAAAGGACATCCAGATAAAAGCAGAATGCACTAATTTGCAAATCTCACAAACCCATATTTTAGTCACGATAGAAAATAGAAAACATATGAAATGTTTAAACTGAAAAAATTTACCATTTTAATTGAAAAATAAGGTCATTTTGAAATTGATGGCAGCAACATGTCCCAAAAAAGTTGGGACAGGGCCAGGTTTACCATGGTCTAGCATCACCCCTTCTTTTAACACCACCCTAAACATCTGGGAACTTAGGAGACCAGTTGATAAAGTTTTGGGAGAGGAATGTTGTCCCATTCTTGTCTGATATAGGATTCTAACTGCTCAACAGTCCTGGATCTTCTTTGTCGTATTTTCCCTTCAAGATGTGCCAAAAATGTTCAATTGGTGAAAGGTCTGAACTGAAGGCGCTGCCATGCTGATGTCACAATGTAGATGCAGTATACAGTTTAGCATTGTCCTGCTGAAATATGAAGGCCTTCCCTGAAATAGATGTCACCTGGAAGGGAACATATGCTGCTCTAAAACCTGGATATTTCTTTCAGCACTGATGGTGCCCTTCCAGATGTGCAAGCTGCCCGTTCCATACACACTAATGCACCCCCAAACCATCAGAGATTTAGGCTTTTGAACTGAGTACTGATAACCAGCAGGAAGGTCTCTCTCCTCTTTAGCATGCCAAAAAGAATGTCAAATTTCAATCTGTCTGACCACAGAACAGTTTTCCACCGTACAACAGATCATTTTAAAATGATATTTTGCCCAGAGAAGATGGTTGGCCCAGAGAGGACGGTTGTAAGATATGGCTTCTTCTTGCATGATAGCACTTTACCTTGCATTTTTGTAAGGCAATTTGAACAGTGTTCACAGATCGTGATTTTTGGAAGTATTCCTAAACCCGTGCAGTGATGTCCATCACAAAATCATGCCTGTTTTTAATGCAGTGCCAACTGAGGGCCCCGCAGATCACAGGCATCCAATACTGTGTTTCAGCCTTGTCCCTTGCGCACAGAGATTTCTTTAGATTCTCTGAATCTTTTAATGATCTTATGTACTGTAGATGATGATATTTAGAGAGATATTTAAAGCGGTTCTCCACTCGAGAAAATAAAAAAATGTAAAGTCAGCAGCTACAAATCCTGTAGCTGCTTTTTAATACCAGGACACATACCTGTCCAGGGATACAGCTCCATCTTCACCTGGCTTCATCTTCTCTATTCTTCGGGTTCCTGGCGCCATCATTTTAACTGTGGGCATCTAGCTGTGCTGCTTGTGTCCGGCGTTTGGGGTGTCATTAAAAGGATAAGTTCACCTTTCATAACATGTTGCACCCATATTCAGGGTGTAAGATGTAACATGTTATGAATGCACTGATCCCCACTGTGACAGCAGACTGGAGATCTTCTCCGTGTGTCTGCTGCCACAGTTTAAAAAAGATGTGGCCGTGCGGGGCTCATTCACAGTTGTCTGTGAATGGAAAACTACAAGGTCTGGCAGCCTTTGCAGCTGTCGGCTTGAAGTTTCCAATGAACTACCACGGCGCTGTGGTAGTTCAATTGAGTCTTCCTGTCAGAATGTATCGGCTTCCTCGTACGAGGAAGCCGATACACTGACAGATCTTTAGGAGACCTGCATGGCATCAGTGATCTGATGATCGCTGGTGCAATGCTTTACAGGCTCCCCAAACAAAAAATAATAAATGCACATTTTTTTTAACCTGCGAAAACAAATGTGCATTTATTATTTTTTGGCAAAAGGTGAATTTATCCTTTAACTTTGCACTGACATTTGCTGCAGATCGCAAGGGAAATGTGATTCAAATGCGGTTCGGAAAAACGGCCTGGAATACAGGTTTCCGGAACGGCATTCTACTGTTAACTGGCCCTTCAAAAAAGAAAGAAAAAACAAACAACTTTTTTTATTAAAATCACCCTTCAGGTTTTTTTTTTTTTTTTTTGGTATCTGTGTCCCATTTGGGAGATTTCCCTTCACACATTGTCCAATAGCAAAACAGGAAGTGAGGGAATCCCAGTGTGTCAACAGAACTGTCCCCATTGGAAGATTTCCCCTTCAATACTGTTCTGATGACAACCCACAATTTGTGATTTTCTTTTACTTTCATTTTCAATGACAGTAAAACAGGACTAATAGAGAGGGTAAATCTCCCAAATGGTGGTACAGATAGCGATAAAAATGGATAGGTAGTTCTAATCCATATCCAAAACAAAAAAAAAAAAAAAAATTGCCTTTAGTTACATATAAACTCTTTCTTTTCTCTACTTTTCAACTATTTTTAATGACATTTCTATGAAATTTTTGGTCTTCTTTTTTTTTTTTAGTTAGTTAAAAAAAAAAAAAAAAAAGTAAACAAAATAAAAATGAATTTCAATTATTAATAGCTTGGCTATGCTTTGTACCAGCAACCAAATGTTGGCGTCATGATAAAAAGAACAAATCAGCGAATAGAGAAAAATTTGCAATTTTCATCCACTGTGACAATCTGTTTTTTAAATCAGCCCTGGCCACCCTGTCCTCCACTTCTTCCCCAACATTATAACAAAAACAAAGTTATTGCTGAAATACTAGGCCCACAAATGAAATGTGAAAATGACTCTGGAGCTTAAAGTGATTGTAAAGTCTCGTTTTTTTTTCAATAAAAACAATATGTCATACTTATGAGCTCTGTGCAGTGGATTTGCCCAGAGCAGCCCGGATCCTCCTCTTCTCGGGTCCCTCTTTGGCTCTCCTGGCCCTCCCCCTCCTGTTGAGTGCCCTCACAGCAAGCAGCTTGCTATGAGGGCACTCGAGTCACAGCTCCGTGTGTCCATTCAGACACGGAGCTGCGGCCCGGCCCCCTCTCTCTACTGATTGGCTGACACTTTGATTGTAAGCAGCAGGAGTCAATGTCTCAGCCAATCAGGAGGGTGAGTCTCAGACGGCCGAGACACTTGTGGACATCGCTGGACCTCAGGCAAGTATTAGAAGATGCTGGGGTGGCTGCTGCACACAGAAGGCTTTTTATCTTAATGCATAGAATGCATTAGGATAAAAAACCTTCTGCCTTTACAACGCCTTTAAAGCGGTTGTATAGTCTTTTTTTTTACTTTTACCTACAGGTAAGCCTATAATAAGGCTTACCTGTAGGTAAAAAAAATATCTCCTAAACCTTTACGGTTTAGGAGATATTCCCCTTGCTATACGCCGCTGACTGCAGCGGCGCATGCGCACAGGGGATTCTCGGCTGAAGCCCGGCAGCTGCCGGACCTGTCCGAGTAAGAAATCTCCCGCGCGCATGCGCGGGAGTGATGACATCGCGGCTCCAGCCACTCACAGCGCTGGAACCGCGATACCCGGAAGACACGCCGAGGCAACATGACAGCTCCCTCGGCGTGGACCAGGTAAGATACTGACGCCTCGTTCTAAGGTAAGTATTTCATAATGAGCTAGTATGCGGTGCATACTAGCTCATTATGCCTTTTGCTTTACAGGGTTAAAAAAAAAAAAAAAAATTTGCGGGTATACAACCGCTTTAACCGTGTACAAGGAAAATTGCAATATTGCCTTTTATTCTGAATATATATATATATATATATATATATATATATATATTAGATAGACAGATAGATAAATATATATCTATCAATATATATAGATCTAGATAGAGATTTATATATATATATATATATATATATCTAGATCTATATATATCTATTAGATAGATAGATAGATAGATAGATAGATAGATAGACATACAAATATCTATTTATCTAGATATATATATTACACCTTTAAATGTCCCTCAGTGCCCTGAAAGGAAATATGCCAATACTGTTTTTTTTTTCCTTCTTAAATTGAACTCAAATTAACTCCTTCTTCCTTACATGCCTTATTATTGTTAACTTAGGGGACATACTCACCCTTTCTGTTTTTTTATTCATCTAATAATAACTGGACTTAACCCCAGACTTACCAATGAGGCAGTATACAGCAATGGATGGATCTCTGCACGAGTATTAATTGCATTGTGTGTTTACTGCAGACTTCAAGATGATATATTTGAAATGCATTGTTTACAGTTTATTCTTCCACATAAAAAAATGCCCCCCCTTTTCAGAATTACAATTTGATGTGGAAAAAATACAAACTTATAGCCGGCAGCTGTTGCTCATGACTGCAGTCCAAGAAGAGCTTTATATGTGATATAGCTCCAGTTTCAACATGGATATATTCAGCAAAGAATGAGAAGACTATTAATCACATAACGAACAAAACACTTTCAAAAATTCCAGTCTGACATTCACTAAAGTCACTAAACAAGGTAGGCCAAAAAGCAGGCATGGAAGACATCACCTTCCTAGTTACGTACCAGGGGCGTCGGGAGGGGGTGGCTAGCCGTGGCTGAAGCCCCGAATGTGACCCCGAAAAGCCCCGAGTCTCGGCCATCTATTTTACCATTATTAGCCCCGAGTCCCCCATGAAAGTGCGGCGCCGCACTGCACATGAGCGGCGGCCGAAAGTGCAGCGCCGCACTGCACATGAGCGGCGGCCGGGAGTCGGGGCGTGTGATGTCACGATAGCACGCACCGTGATGACGCGTCACGCGCGGCCGGCGGGCCCGGCCCCTACCTTCATAAAGCGGCGGCCGGTGGGAGACAAAGCGCGCGCTAACATTGGAGAAGCCGAAGGTGACGAGCAGGGGCGTCGGGAGGGGGTGGCTAGCCGTGGCTGAACCCCCGAATGTGACCCCGAAAAGCCCCAAGTCTCGGCCATCTATTTTACCATTATTAGCCTCGAGTCCCCCATGAAAGTGCGGCGCCGCACTGCGCATGAGCGGCGGCCAGGAGTTGGGGCATGTGATGTCACGATAGCACGCACCGTGATGACGCGTCACACACGGCCGGTGGGCTCGGCCCCTACCTTCATAAAGCGGCGGCCGGCGGGAGACAAAGCGCGTGCTAACATCGGAGAAGCCGAAGGTGACGAGTGAGTGACGACAACATCAAACACGGAGACGTGACCAGCCGCCGCGCTCACCACCCGGAGTCAGAATGAAGGCAGCCGCCCGCCAGCCAGGCTGAGCCAGCGTGCGACGCGACCACAGCAGTCTGCAGGCCAGAACAGGGCCAAACAACAGGTGACACTGACAACCTGACCTCCTGACTGCTGCTGAGTCTGGCTGACACTGACTGAGCTGAGGAGTGGACTGTGGAGGTGAGGCGAGGCCCGGCCCGGGGCCTAAGTTGACCGAGTGGAGGCAGAGGCAGCCAGTGGGCGGCACGGCATGCACTCGCACTGTCTGCACTGACCTAGGCCTATATACGGAAAAGGCGCGCACTTAAGTATCATTCAGACAGTAGTAGTACAGTAGGCGGCGGCCGCAGCACAGGCCCTGTTTGTTTGGACTAGTCTCAGTCAGTCTCTCAACAAGTCATCATCATCAATCAAATCAATACCTGCTGCCAGTGGTGGACTGTCTGTGTGTGTGTGCTGTGGTCACAGTCACACTGGTCGTCATCAACTCATCATGCTTCATGAGATGGGGCCCAGCGCAGTAGCGCACTACAGGTAACTATATGCAATGCATGCATGGAGAAAATGCTTATATCATATGTTATGTCTGATCATCACATTGATGATAAAATAAAATCCGGACCTATATAGTCTAAATTTAAATCACATTCAGAGACTGTTTATTAAAATAAGTTTGTAAAAAGTCTTTATAGTCTGAAATTAGAACATTACCTGCTACAGGGCCAGTGGGCCGGCTACCTAGATTACCCCTACCCATTTGATTTAATATAATATATACTTCAATGGATAAATGGAGAAAATGCTGGCTTGATGTCTGATCTCATTGATTTTAAAACGGAATCCTATAGTATAATTTAAATCAGACTGTGGTGTTTATTATATTTTGTAAAATAGAATGTTGGTTTAAGACAGTCTGAAAGAAATTAGAATATTACCTACCTAGATAGATCTCATTAGTCATATTACGGTAACCTTGCCTTACCCATTTAATAGATATAAAATATATACTTCAATATATAATTCCACAAAGGAAATGGGGACAACTTGGCAAGCGACAGTTTGTATGTATTAATCACAATTTACTCTTGCAAAATGCTGACAACCAGAAAATAGATTTTTATACTGTATATTGCTTTTATCTTTTTCCTAATAGTATTTTATGTGCAACATACCATCAACATTAAAAATTTTTTTGAAATTGCACCACCGAAACGCATGTCAACAACAACAATGCATTGGAATATGCAACAACAAAACAGGTAAAAATCTCTCTCTCTGTCTCTCTCTCTCTCTGTCCCTGTCTCTCTCTCTCTCTGCCCCTGTCTCTCTCTCTCTGTGTCTCTCTCTCTCTCTCTGTGTCTCTCTCTCTCTCTCTGTGTCTCTCTCTCTCTCTCTGTGTCTCTCTCTCTCTCTGTGTCTCTCTCTCTCTCTGTGTCTCTCTCTCTCTCTGTGTCTCTCTCTCTCTCTGTGTCTCTCTCTCTCTCTGTGTCTCTCTCTCTCTGTGTCTCTCTCTCTCTGTGTCTCTCTCTCTCTCTGTGTCTCTCTCTCTCTCTGTGTCTCTCTCTCTCTCTGTGTCTCTCTCTCTCTCTGTGTCTCTCTCTCTCTCTGTGTCTCTCTCTCTGTCATCTAGGAGAATTAAAAACCTCCTAACTCTGTATGTGGTTTGTATATTGCAGAATGTTTTTGGCCAAACACAATGCAGCTGTTGACAGCTTTCTGCTTTCCCTTCATTAGAAGTTGGTCAGGCTGACTTGATGGGCACTGGTAAGGCAGAGCCTGAATGGAAGAGACACCAAAGAGGCAAAACCCCCCTACGACAACAGGTAAGTAGACAAAAAATTCAAAATAAAAAATATATTTTCCAAAAAATGACACTTCATTTGCAATTTTCAATAGTCTTGCCATAAAGATTAAAAAGTTTTTCAATAAAAGTAATCTGGAGCATGGAGACTGTCTGTCAGAAGGGTTTATTAATGTAAAAATCTGTCATGTGAGGTCACGGTGTTGACACTACCAATAGAAATGTTTCTAACAATTCATAAGTTTCAACTGACACCTCATTTATTTAAACTAGCTCACTGTAGGACAGTGATTTTTACCCTTGGCCCCCCAGATGTTTTGGAACGACATTTCCCACGATGCTTGAATACACTGCAGAATATGCGCATCATGGGAAATGTAGTTCCAAAACATCTGAGGTGCCAAGGTTCTTGAGACCAGACGGTCTATGAGACCACTCTCATAGTTGAGACCAGTGTAATAAATTCAAAATAATTTCTTCATAGGATATGGATATCAGAATTTTTTTCAGCAAAAAAGGGTCAAAAGCATCAGGAGAAGCTGAGCCTGAGTCTCAGGAAGAAGCCGTGAGCACGGATCAAATTTCAGAATGTGATGACAGTATTTTATTTGCAGAGGAAGGCACTTCTAGTACCACAACAGATACAGAAGTGGGTGATGGATCCATTGCTATGACTGCAGTTTGTGATGTTACTGATCTAGGAGATATGGATAGTGGTTCTTATGCAGCCTAAACTGAAGCAATATCCATATGAAATGTTTGGTTCACAAAAGCGATCATTCCAATTTCCAATTTCACTGGTTTGAAAAATATAATTGGCTAGAATATTCACGTTCCAAAAATACTGCATTTTGTTTTGCTTGTCGAAATTTTGACCCAAAAGGCAAGAGGCACAATCTATTAACCACACAAGGTTTTAAAAATTGGAAACGTGCTTTAGATTCCTTCAAGGAGCATGAAAGAAGTGCTCTTCACAAGTCTAGCATGTTGGCATGGGCAGCTTGTAAAGATGCTAAACTGCGTGGAAATGTTGTAGAACAAATAGAAAAAGCTACTGAACTCCAAATTCGAGAAAGGCGAGAATATCTAGAACGAATAGTTGCAACCACAGTGCTTCTTGCCAAGCAGGGCATATCATTTCAAGGTCATTTAGAACAGTGTTTCTCAACTCCAGTCCTCAAGGCGCACCAACAGGTCATGTTTTCAGGATTTCCCTCAGATGAAATGGCTGTGGTAATTACTAAGGCAATGAAACTGATCAAATCACCTGTGCAAAATAGTGGAAATCCTGAAAACATGACCTGTTGGTGCGCCTTGAGGACTGGAGTTGAGAAACACTGATTTAGAAGGAGAAGGAAGCCTAAACAGAGGCAATTTTAAAGAGTGCTTAAATTATTTACGTAAATTTGATCCTTTCCTTCAAAAGTACAAGCCTCCAGGCAATGCTACGTACACTTCACCTTCATCACAAAATGATCTCATACAATGCTGTTCAGAAGAAGTAACAAGTACAATTGTTGTACTAGTTCTGTTTCTTTTAGTCCAAGTTGCGCCTGAACATCAATGAACTTTTGGTGCTGTGTAAAAGAAACACTAAAAAAAAGTATAAAGGTTTTCTAGTGTTTGAAAAAAATCTGAAGCCTATGGGATTGCTTTACAGGTATAGCAGAGTACAAGGTTTAGTTCATGGGCATAACAGTGAACATAAATAGCTTCAGGATGTTTTTTCTGAAACTTTGCTTGTACACCACCAATTACGCCACTCATAACTGCAGCTCCATCGTACGTTTGAGCAACACAGAGGACATTGGCTAAACCATTAACTGTGAGGCAATCTTCCAAAGATTCTGTTATTGAATTTGCACTTAAATCTTTGCACTTTTAAGTAGTGAATTGATGTGTGTAACCTGCATCTGTTTGTATTGGATGCTGATAACTTTGTTTTAAGTACAATAAAAATACAACTTATTAAGACATTTTGTATGCTTTTTTTTTTTACTTGAGACAAGTTGATAGTCTGAATTTACTCTTCTGCCAATGTGTTTTGGTGTGTGCATTGCACAAAGGGGATGTGTGTGTGCAATGCCCAAGCATATATTCTATTTTGCTCCCTGCATAAGATTACTACTGACTTAAACATAGGTTTATATAATACTCGTCGTATGTGAGGTCAGTGTATGTCAGTTAGCCAGGTCAGTGTAGTGTGTGTATGTCAGGTAGGCAAGGTGAGGTCAGTGTATGTATGTCTCTACTGTCCGTCAGTGTATGTATGTCAGGTAGGTGAGGTCATTGTAATGGTCAGTGTGTCAGTTAGGTGAGTTTAGTGCCCATCATTGACGGGCAGCACTGGTAAGTCTGGCAGCAACCAGCAAGTTAGCTTACCCCCCACCACACAACCACACAACCCCACCACCCAGCCAAAAACACCCGCGACACGACCACCCCGGATCCCCCCGATGGTGCCACCATCGGCCTTCGGGCTGAAGCCCCTGGTCTTTTTGACACCTAGCAACGCCCCTGTTACGTACTTAGCCTTAAAGTATACCTATATTTTATTTTTATAATTTTAATTATTGCAAACCTTTGGAAATTGGAAGTTAAAAATAATGCATGCAAGAGTTATTTGTCTTGTGGCTTTTCAAGAAGGCTTTCCAGTGACTGCACAGAACCTACAACTCTTCTGGATGTATAGCTAAGAGTTCCATAAGCTTTCTACACCTCTCTTATAGTACTAGTAAGTTAAAGAACGGAAGGCAGGGCGTATTAGGGAGGGATAAAAATGCCCTTTTACATGTCCGATTCCTGGCAAACAATGAAACAAATGCCTACAGAGAATATCCTAATGGTAACACTGCCCTCATCAGCTCCCTCTAATGCAGAGGAAGAGACTAGGCAAGATGATAAAAGGATCATATAAAATAGGGTTTATGCAAAGAGCAACACCGATTTTCAAGTATACTTGCAATTTCAGTGTGTTTGAACAAACAAATTATACTTTAGTTCTGCTTTAATTAAATAGTGATAGAAGAAGCACTTTGTCTCATAAACCAATAGATACACCTCACTGAAGAGATATTAGTGGCATGTTCTAGTCAAACTGAACAGCCCAAACGTATTTGATAGCACAGATGTAAAAATTTGGACTGCAATTACAGACATCTAGGTTTTTAAATAATTATCGCTCAGTGTACAAACAATACATTCTAAACCCAGCAAGCAATATTTACCTTTAATAGAGCTGCAACAGCTTCTTGTGTGGCATTTCTAACATCCTCTCCATTTACTGTTAGTAGCTGATCACCTTGCACGAGCCTTCCATCTGTCTCTGCTATGCCACCTTTTACAATATCGGACACAAACACTCCAGTATCATTCCTGAGATAAGGAAAATGTAACAATAAATAATAGATCAGCAATGAATTGCAACATGTACATTTTATGTACACCTTTCAGGCACACAAAAGAATGAGCCATTTGCAATCTGAAACACAAATTACGTTTTTATGATAACACAGCCTAATAATTCACTATTGCTGTATCCAGTGGTGGCTGGTGGTAATTTTTTACCCCCCTGGTCCGGTGCACTTACCCCATCTATAGCGGGCAGTGCTTCACCCAGGTGACAGGCATCACGGCGGCTTCCCCTTCCCTCCTCCGCGGGCATCACGGTGGCTTCTGTCTCCTCCCTCCTCCTCGGCAGCCAATCTGAACGCTTCTCCTTTCGGCCAAATGGGAAACAGGTCTCAGACCCACTTCCTGATTGGCCGGGAGGAGAATCAGTGTGAAAATAGTGAACATTCATTCGCTATTATCACAAAACTGGGTGGGCTCCGTTCGCAGTGCTCTGCGACCCGAGCCCACCTTTTTTTAAGCCTATTAGAGCCTCTGGCTCCAATCATGTGCTTCAACCCCCCCGCCCCAATTGGAATTCATGCATCCGGCATCCTGCATGGGGGCCTGGGAGCATGAATGGGGAGGCGGCGCCCGCGCGCCTTTAATGGACTGGACGAGCTATCCTTGGCTGTATCTGAAGCAAACTGTCCCTGGTTGTTTATTTTATGGTGTGTATGTTTGGAGTGTTCCAGGATATGCAGTAGCAGGAACAACATTAAGACTGGCCATAGACGGAGCAAATTTCTTCACCCACGAGTTGCAGGAAAGAAAATCGCTTGACTCCCCCATCAACACAGACAGTGACGATGTAGGGGTCCCTCCCGCAGAGACCTTGTGTTCTCCCGGCGGGGGGGTGAGAGGAGGGAGCGGAGAGAAGTCACCCCCCGCCAGGAGAGAACAAAGTGATTACTGCTAGCAGCTATAATAGCCGCTAGCAATAATTGCATGTAAAACCGGCAGGCTGGTTGTACCCAAGTTAATCAATCAAGTTGGGTACAATCAGCCTGCCCATACATGGTTCGAATCTCAGCCGGTCCCCACTGAACTGGCCAAGATTTGAACAGTCTATGGCCAGCTTAAGTTAATATAATACAATTCAGACTGGAAATAATATTTAGCAAACTAAATTGTATAATTTATTATAGCAGGGTCCTCTGATTCCTCCCATACTGAATTGTATTGTAACTGCCCTCATGTTGTAAAGAGCTGCGCAAACTGTTGGCACTATATAAATCCTGTATAATAATATCAAAGGGGAACTAGGTGAGAAAAGCAGTGGGGGATGGGGAGACCAGAAAAAAACTGAAAAACAGTCACAGGAAAAATAAATAAATGAAAAGGGGGGGTGGAGTGATTAAGGAGTGAATTTCTGCTTTAGGCTTCTTCCACATGGAGCAGAGTCCACTCTGACCAGAAGGGGATTTGTAAACAGCTCATTTTATGCAGCGCAGACAAAGGCAGACTCCACATGGGCGGTCAGTTGTAAACAGACTCCGCTGTTCATTTACATAAGTCTACTTCTGATTTGGTCTGCCAAAACAGAAAATGCAGTCTTTTTCCCATTTTTTTTTACCTGACCCAAGTCTGTTTACATTCACCTGTGATTAGGGCTTCTGATCAGGTCTGCCTGAAAAACTGACAGCTGGACCTGATCAGAACTCGTGTGAAACAGGCCTTGAAATTCAAACATTCTCTCTAAAACAGTCAATTACAAATGTAAGCTTTTTGAAAAAAATGTATTCCATTCTAAAATTTGAAAATGCATAATTTCACCTTTTCCCTACAATGCTTAATCCAAGCCCCTTTCCTGGTTTCTTCTGCAGCTCCACATTCAGTATATCATACATATCCTCTTCTTTGTACTGTGCCTCATCTCTGTACACTGAAAGACGCACTTTTTGTGGTGTCTGTCGCAATACATTTATGGCTTCATCATGTGTGGCATTTCTTAAATCAATACCATTGACCTGCAAAAATCAAAAATGTTTATATGCTAAAAGAAACTTGGAACATTGTCTGCATAATTTTTTTTACAGTTTCAACTTCCTTACCTCTAAAATCTGGTCCCCAGCCCAAAGTCTGCCATCCTTGGAAGCAGCACCTTCTTCATATACTTCGTGAATAATGATTGCACCCTGAAAATCCGAACCAACGGTTTATTTAATGAAACCGATGACATGAAACTAAAAAACAAAGTTTTCCTCTGATGCATTCAGAGAACAAGCAAGATAATTTAGCAAATGTATAGGCACGTCAGAAGAATGGGATTTAGTATGGTGCTTTTTCAGCAACAATCAGAATGTGTGTGTGTGTGTGCGCGCACGCATGCATATACACAGATACAGTGGGGAAAATAATTATTTGATCCCCAGCAGATTTTGAAAGTTTGCCCACTCACAAAGAAATGAAGGGTCTATAATTTTTATCATAGGTGTATTTTAAGTGATAGAGACAGAATATAAACCAAAAATCCAGAAAAAAAAAACACATGATACAAATGTTATATATTAAGTTGCAGTTCAGTGAGTAAAATAAGTATTTGATCCCCAAGAAAAACATGACTTAGCACTTGGTGGAGAAACCCTTGTTGGCAAGCACAGAGGTAAGACATTTCTTCTAGTTGGGTACCAGGTTTGCACACATCTCAGGAGGGATTTTGGTCCACTCTTCTTTACAGATCTTTTCTAAATCCTTAAAGTGGATGTAAACCCAATTCATGAAATTTGAGCTGGGCACATATATCTGCAGAGATTTCTTAACTCTCTCCAAAGCACTGTGTCCCATAGCTTCCTCCTGCTCAGTTCTTCTATTTTTAGCATGATAACTTCTAACAAGCTCTCCAAGACGGGAGCCTGAAGTTTGTGACAGGGAGGGAGTTATAAATAGATTAGCACAAAACTAAACAATTCAGAGGCAAGCTCTTCATGTGTGGGGAGGGGGTATGTGCCTTTCCTCCAATCAGCTGTCTCACAGTCTCTCACGGTGTATAGCAAGTATCCACACCTACAGGTGAATCAGGAAGAGAAAATTCGAACAGGACGTGCACTTTCTAAACAGTATATAAAGCTAAAGACAGCAGATATACATGTAAAACGTATGTAGGAGTATTTGTTTCATCTCCGTGTATCATCTGAGGCTGTTCACTTCACTGGATAAAGGAGAGGGTTTACATCCACTTTAAGGTTTGTTGACTGTGGCTTGGCAACTCAAAGTTTTAGCTCCCTCCATAAATTTTCTATAGGATTAAAGTCTAGAGACTGGCTAGGCCACTCCATGACCTTAATGTGCTTTTTCTTGAGCCACTCCTTTGTTGCCTTAGCGGTATGTTTTGGATCATTGTAATGCTGGAAGACCCATTTTCAGTGTTTTGGCAGAGGGAAGAAGGTTGTCATCTAAGATTTTACAATACATGGCCCCATCCATTGGCCCCTCAATGCAGCAAAGTCGGTCTGTAGAGAAACAGCCCCAAAGCATAATGTTTCCACCGCTGTGCTTAACTGTAGGGATGGTGTTCTTAGGGTCATAGTTAGCATTTTCCTCCAAACACAGCAAGCCCCCCTCCTCAAGAAGGCACATGTACAGTCATGCCAATGATTCAGAGAAGGGTTGGGAGAAAGTGCTGTGGTTAGATGAGACCAAAATTGAGCTGTCTGGCATTAACTCAACTCACCGTGTTTGAAGGAAGAAAAATGCTAACTATGACCCAAAGAACACAATCCCTACAGTCAAGCACGTTGGTGGAAACATGATGCTTTGGGGCGGTTTATCTGCTAAAAGTACAGACCGGCTTTGCCGCATTGAGGGGCTAACGAACAGGGCCAGCAAATATAGTGTATTGTGATCCCTCGCGCTAAATTGAGTGTATAGATTATGTGAATATTCCTGTACAGAGCTAGCCTATATATGTGTGAAATAATACAAATGAACGGTGATGATATCTCTATGGATAGCAGCAAAATTAACAGTGTTCACTTTCACTCAGCATAAATATATTAAAAATTGATTTCGCGCTAAATAAATCTATCACCTCAGAATAAAGTGCATACAATAATGCAAATCACTAACCGTGCAGTGTCTAAAAGTGCTCCATAGTGCAATAATATATCAAGGTGCTATGTGCATCAAAGTAAAAATTAATGACAATACAAATGAAAAACGTAAAGTGTAATCAAAAGTTCATATGTGCATCAAAGTCTATATTGTGCTGTTCCACTAGGGTCATTCAATGAAGGTAAACAGTAATATTAATCTTGAATTTTCTAATCCGGTGGTACCGGGCTCTCTAGACTCTCACCTTGAATCAAATTATAATGATTCATTATGTCCCCAGTTGAAGTCACGGGCGGTGATGTAACGCGTAGGGCGTGGCCGAGCACAGACGAAACCGGAAACTAGTAAGGAGGCGTCTCCAACGCCGCTCCGCAACTCTTTTACCTTTTATGCTGTTTTTAACTTGTTTAAATGTAAGAGACCACCTGTATTTTTAAATAAATAGCCAGTTGTTTTAAACTTACTACACCATCGGAGGCATCTTTTCTCTCTCCCCTTCCCGTTTATACCACCGGACTGGTGGAGCCCAGGTGGGCAACCCTCTTTGTTCTTACAAATCGCAGGTACTGTCAAGCAGAGAGATCGCTGCAACATCAGAGAAGTTTTACTTCCACATCACCATATTACAAAGAACAAAGAATCTGGTTACAATGCCCCTTATAATTTGATTCAAGGTGAGAGTCTAGAGAGCCCGGTACCACCGGATTAGAAAATTCAAGATTAATATTACTGTTTACCTTCATTGAATGACCCTAGTGGAACAGCACAATATAGACTTTGATGCACATATGAACTTTTGATTACACTTTACGTTTTTCATTTGTATTGTCATTAATTTTTACTTTGATGCACATAGCACCTTGATATATTATTGCACTATGGAGCACTTTTAGACACTGCACGGTTAGTGATTTGCATTATTGTATGCACTTTATTCTGAGGTGATAGATTTATTTAGCGCAAAATCAATTTTTAATATAACGAACAGGGCCATGCTTTGTAAAATCTTGGATGAGAACTTTCTTCCTTCAGCCAAAACTCTGAAGATGGGTCGTGGATGGGTCTTCCAGCATGACAATGACCCAAATCATACTGCCAAGGCAACAAAGGAGTGGCTCAAGAAAAAGCACATAAAGGAATGGAATGGCCTAGTCAGTCTCCAGACCTGAATCCTATAGAAAATTTATGGAGGGAGCTGAACCTTCGAATTGCCAAGAGACAGCCAAGAAACCTTAAGGATTTAGAGAAGCTCTGTAAAGAAGAGTGGACCAAAATCCCTGCCGAGATGTGTGCAAACCTGATAACCAACTACAAGAAACGTCTTACCTCTGTGCTTGCCAACAAGGGTTTCTCCACCAAGTACTAAGCCAGGTTTTACAAATACTTATTTTACTCACTGAACTGCAACTTAATTTAAGGCATTTGTATCATTTGTTTTTTTTTCTGGATTTTTGATTGATATTCTGTCTTTATCATTTAAAATACACCTATGATAAAAATTATAGA
This sequence comes from Lithobates clamitans, assembly GCA_037952925.1. NCBI lineage: Eukaryota > Metazoa > Chordata > Amphibia > Anura > Ranidae > Lithobates > Lithobates clamitans. The sequence continues at coordinate 1,507,086 of JBBGZY010000216.1, forward strand.
CCCTTCCCTTCCTTGTAAGTGGGCAAACTTACAAAATCTGCAGGGAATCAAATAATTATTTTCCCCACTGTATATAGATAGAATATATTCAAAGTAAAATATTTACCAGTAGAGTGTCTGCACCTCCTACGATGCTGAGTCCCAGACCTGTTCTCCCTTTAGATATGTCAATTGTGGTTTCACATCCAGGTATAATTGGACAAGTGGTTGGGTCTGAAGGAAATGTCGCAGGAGTTGACGAGCGACTGGCACCTAAAAAAAAAATCCAAGCATTGAACGTGAGAATAGGAAATATACTGTATGTTCTACAACCTTTAGGATAAGAAAAGTTTGTTATTCTGGTGCAAAAAATAAGAGATGAAAAAGATAAAAGATTTCATAAAAGTCATTTATAACCTTTTTTTAAAAAAAAAACTGAGTTCTGTAATTGTTCCCAACCAGCTATGTACTATGTAAAACGTTCGTATTGTTTATTACAGATTGTCAAATCCTCTAGAAGTATGAGACCAAGATCTTTCTTTACATAATATGTACATTTTAACTGGTTTAGGAAGATCAAATATAGGCCAGAATGTGCCTCCTGTTTTTGACTCATAGACCCACAATCATCTTACGTTTTTATGAAGATATACAGCTAAATATCCACTTGGACTCTCACACCTGTTTACCCCTATGGACCAGATCATAGTTTCACATCTCCGCTATGTGTTTCTTCATGAGGCTATAACTTTGTAATTACTTAGGATACAGAATTGATATATACCGTAATTTGATCCTAATGTCCTCTGAGATTTTTTTAAATGTATTATTAAAGGGAGTACAATTGCTAAGAAAATTTGAATTTTTTCAAGTCTGACCAGCAATATTTTGAACACAAGTAGCATTACTGTGGGGAAAACTTATACATTTTACTCTGGTACTTGTTATGTTTACTGCAATGCTAAAATTACAATTTTAGTGCAGAGCATTTTAAAGTTATTTACAAAAGGAGTAAAGTTTTTTTTTTTTAAGTTTTGTATATATTTCATTTTTTTAAATACACACATAATATATTTATTTATATTATCTCACAAAAGTGAATACACCCCTCACATTTTTGTAAATATTTTATTATATCTTTTCATGTGACAACACTGAAGAAATGACACTTTGCTATAATGTAAAGATGTAAAGTAGTGAGTGTACAGCTGGTAAAAAGAGTGTAAATTTGCTGTCCCCTTAAAATAATACTCACAGTGAGTACACCCCTAAGTGAAAATTACCAAATTGGGCCCAAAGTGTCAATATTTTGAGTGGCCACCATTCTTTTCCAGCACTGACTTAACCCTCTTGGGCATGAAGTTCACCAGAGCTTTACAGGTTGCCACTGGAGTCCTCTTCCACTCCTCCATGATGACATTGCGAAGCTGGTGGATGTTTGAGACCATGCGCTCCTCCACCTTACGTTTGAGGATTCCCCACAGATGCTCAATAGTGTTTAGGTCTGGAGACATGCTTGGTCAGTCCATCACCTTTACCCTCAGCTTCTATACTAAGGTAGTAATCGTAGAAATCCACGAGAGCCATTTTGTGTCCTTCTACACCATTACACAATAATAACTGACAAAATGAGAAGAACTATCTGTACAATAGAGCGGGATTTTTTTTTCAGTTCTTGATTCAAATCTGCTTAGCTATGATCTATTAAGAAGAAAGAGTGGCTACATATGGTACATGTCTTAATTTTTTTAACTCCTCTACATATGTATGAATTAGAGCCAAGAAGACAAAGTAATAAGGAAATATTCCTATCACAAAAAATGTTGCTTCTTTCTAGCAATGAACTAGGGTTCTGTTTCCTACTCGGTTTAAACCATGGTTTGATTCAATTCTTCTTGAAGTGATAAATAAATGGAAGTAGACCCTTACTGCAAACAGCTTCTGGTTCCGTCAAGCTGATATGTGGAAGACATTGCTGGCTATTCTTTTTCTCCACAGTGCTGGATGTAAATGTACTGAGGGGCAAAGGGTAATTTTGCTGGCCTTCTTGATCATCAGAACTTATCGTCAGCTTCACGGTTGATTTGGCTTTCTTCAAAAGACTAACAACCTTAAGAAACAAAAATTTCCCCATTCAGAAACATAGGTACAATTCACAAAATAAACACATAATATTTAATGTAATGCATTAAAAACTAAAAGTAGAGTTGTATAAAAATCATGTACAAATTTTAAAACATTTGTAAAGGCCTGTACACACAAACAGAAAAGAGTACGAAAAATACCGCTTTCAAAGTGGACGTACGACAATCTGATCATTGATACACAGCTTTTCGAGAGCCGATCACGACAATTGATGCACAATTATCCGATGGGACAAGCACCAAAAGTTTTCTTGTACGATACCGATACGATACCAGATCGTCTGATTTTTGTTTAATAAGTACAGTTCTCGTCCAAATATACAATACGAATACAATACAAATACAACACAACACATTACATTACTTCTAAATTTTTATTCTGTCGTACAAGAATTTTCGATATGAGACTAGCATGCAAAAAAAAAAAAAAAGGACGATCATTCGTCTTATAATCTCATTATGTGTACCAGGCATAAGTCAATTTAGCTGTTTGAATCCATGGGTGTGGATGTGCAAAGTAGCCAATCAGCTTCTAACTTCAGCCTGTTCAATTAAGCTTTCACAAAAAAAATGATTTTGCACTCTCTAGTTTAAGTAAATCAACCCCCATGCATGGGTCTGTGGCCTAATACATCCAACAAGAGCCTGCACTTTGAGTTAAAGAGTGGGGTGTGACAAACACCCTATAGCTAATTCCTCAGCACTATCACATATTTTACCTGGTCTTAACAAATGCATCAAATAGCTCACAAATGAACACTAGACCTCAAAGAGTCCCAGAAAAGTAAACATTTCTTGCTATTTAATTACTGTTTTTCTGATCCTTCCAATTAGATCTTCCAAGTAATTTTGACCACCCCAACCTGTATTTTTATAGTTGTACAGTGACTTTTATTTTGCTACTTCATGATCCTTAGAATGCTTTTATTCAAAATATATTATATATAAAAAAATTTTTTAACAATTTAGGCGGAGCTTTTACTTTTTAAAAACTTAAACATACACTAGAATGGCTATAATGCTGTACAGACACAATGGACATATTTATTAAGAATGCAGCTTTTAAACATCTAGGCTAGTTTCATTCTAAATTGATGGGAGCAGCCAATACATCCACGTCAGAAGATTCTACAACTTGTGAAATATTTTTTCCTGTATACACAAATGCTGCCTTTCGTGTCAGTCAATAAGAGGTCTTTGATGTGTGACCCTATCAGTTCATCAAACAGAAAAACTGATTGACAGTCGCAGGTTTTGGAATGAAGATATAGTTTAACCAGTTCAGCTCTTTGAACAAAAGTAGTATGTTCAAAGAGAGAAGGGTTAAAGGGTTTGTAAAGGTTCAGTTTTGTTTATTTATTTTTTTTTAACAACAAACAAGCCATACCTACTTGCTCTGTGCAATGGTTTTGCACAGAGCAGCCCCGATTCTCCTCTTCACGGTTCCCCCACCAGCGCTCCTGGCTTCTTTCCCCTGGCAGAAAGTCAGACAACAAATGTCTGATGGAGCATACACACGGTCGGACTTACCGCCAACAAGCTCACATCCAACATTTCCCATCGGAAAATCCAATTGTGTGTACGCGGCATAAGCCTTTAGAACCACTTTAAGCACAAGTTGATGCCAGTTTCACAGTATGGGTGTTATTATATTGTGTTTGGATCCACTAAAATGCAGTTTATATATTTTTTTTCTCCTGCAAATATGTGTTTGGCAAACCACTGCGCAAATATTATGCAACATTTATAAAAATTGCAACAACTATCTTTTTATTCTTCAGGCCCTCTGCTTTCAAAAAATATATAAATGTTCTGGAGGTTTTAAGTACATTCAAAAAAGCTGATTTTTACATGTGAGTAAACAAATAAATAAAAAAAATTGCTATAGTGCTGAAGTGGTTAATAATTCTGCTGTAAGTACTAAACTTTTGGTTTCAGGCTGCAATTGTTTGTGAACTTTTATAGCAACATTATCTCAACAGATCGGCATCTCAGTTTAGCCACTGTTGTAATAGTTTGGTTAGAAGTTTGCCACATTAAGCTAGCTGAAATAATTACGATAAATAGCTAAGAGCAATTTAGACGAATTATTGGAAATGCAACTCAACCAACACATTCATTTTGCTACATGAAAAACAGGATACCAGTAAAAACAATGTTGCCCACTGCCACCAATCAAAGTTTGTGTTTCAATTGGAAATCTTTCTTTCCTCTAGGTTTAACATCACACTCAGGTGTCTGTTTATGTACCAACACTCTGACCTGCCTTCACACATTATGGCTCTTCACTGCGCATAATGAGAGGAGAGTACCTTTTTATTTCTCTTCTCTGAGTGGTAAACAAAGTGAATGAAATACAAAGTGAATGGCCGCGATGTGAAGCGTAAGTGAACAGAAACGTAAGTGAACAGAAGTGAGATTTGTCTGATCTTTCGAGATCATGGTCAATACTCCTCAATGAAAAGTATAATATAAACGTGTTAAAAAAAAAAAAAAGTTAAAAAAAAAAGTTAATACAATAGCTATGTAAGGGAGACCATTCACAAACAGTTGTGCTTTTAATTATATCAAGACATTTCTGTGATATTTCTATCCAAACGTGTAGCCATAAATACACTCGGGTACAAGCATCACAGAATTGTCTTGATATAAATAAAAAACACAATTATTTATGACATTTATTAACTTTGTTGCTGGTATTTTTACTGCGTTCATATAGAATAGGAGTATACTGGGGGGTCTAGTGTAGGGATATACCCACACTACAACCCAGGAAACATAAGGGGCCCAAACCCCTAAACATTAAGGGTTTTTTTTTTAAGGGGTAAAGTGATTGTAAAGGCAGAAGGTTTTTTATCTTAATGCATTACCTGAGCCCCGTCTCGATCCAGCGATGTTGTACGAGTGACTTGGCTGTCTAGGACTCTCTTTCCTGATTGGTTGAAACACAATGGTGCTTGCTGCTGTCAAAGTCAGTGAGCCAATGAAAAGGGGGGGGAAGAGGCGTGGCGTGGCTCCGTGTCTGAATGGACATGCGGAGCGTGTGCCCCTATAGCAAGCTGCATGCGGAGCGGGTGCCCCATAGCAAGCTGCTTGCTGTGGGGGCACTCCAAAGGAGGGAGGGGCCAGGAGCGCCGGCGAGGGACCCAAGAAGAGGTAGATCCAGGTTGTCCACTAAACAGAGCAGGTAAGTATAACATGTTTGTTATTTTCATTAAAAAAACAAAAACAAAAAAAAAAACGAGACTTTAATATCACTTTGAGCCCTGGTTCACATTGGTGTGACTTGGAATGCAATTTGACATCCTAATCGGTGCGGCGCCGCATTGATTTCCAAAAGTAGTTTCTGTACTACTTTTGGCGATTTCGGGATGCGATTTCCATTGACATTTGTGCACAGATGTCTCTGAAATCATCCCCGAAATCGGGACTGACATGCGGGAATGAAATTGTGAGAGTTCAGCTGACATTCCCGCACTCAGTGTGAACCTAGGCTTAAGGTCCACAACTATTAGACATCATAGCGGGCATGGGAATTATATATATATTTATTCTGCTCTACATTTTACTAGGGTGGCCGATTAGTGAAAATAAGAAGGAGAAGACATAATTCCTCTGGTGGTGGAAAAGCAGTGAGGCAGATAATTTGCACAAATGGCCAGTCAGTTGTTTACATCGCACCTTTTTAAACTGGTTGTTTGTATTGGAATCACAGGCAGCTTCTCACTGTCATGTGATAAGTGGAGAACAGCATCCCCACTCGCCATTGCAGCTTCATGAACTGTTGCACAGTGGAGATGAGCCACTAGTTTCATAAATGGACACACTATTGTACTACTTCTGAAACATGAAAACTTACCTTGTCAATTGCAGCACCCACCACTGGTTCATCATCAACTGCCAAGATACGATCCCCCACCTTGATATGTCCATCCTGGGTATAAAAAAAAGTGCACTTTAAACACAAGCCATGGATCACAAACATGGTACATGATATAACATCAATCACAAAACTATGACTCTCACCTTTGCCGCTGCGCCATAATCAGTTAGGCTTTTAATGACTACTCCATTAAGAGTATCTTCTTCACTGATAGCAATACCTAGGCCTCCCTGATCCTGTGAGTAATATTAATAGTATACAAATCACTGTTTGCTTCATGTTATAGTCCACAGACTTACAAAAAAAGATATCTGTTAAAATAAAACGTGCTAAATTTAAAGTTTAAATTAATACAGATTTTGGTATCAACAGTTCCTAAAACGCAATTTGATCTTTATGAAAGATCAAAGTAATAATTTAACACACCCTCATTTAACATACAGAATGCTCACAACACTTTCCAATACTGTACCTTTATCTAAAAAAAAAAAAAAAAAAAAAAAAAACTAAAACAAAAAAAAAAGCAATAGATAGGTACTCGAATGTGTGACTCAGATGTTTCAATAAATGTAGGGTTTGTGAACACCAGCTGCTGCATTACAACGCAATGGCTGGTATGTGGCGTGGTCCCACCTAAATCAGTGTAGTGATGATGCATTGCTCTCGGTGCATCACACTGTTCCTTTTTTTATTTTTTTTTAAACAAACTTTACTGAGATGTCAGTGATCTAATACGGGTCAATTACTGGTCACATGGTGCAAGGCAGTGGGTTGTCTCCCACTGCATACGCAGTACATTTTTCACCACACATCTCTTGCACACAACCGCAACGCAGTGCTGTGAACCAGGGGCACTGTATAGTATTTTGCCTTGTCATGTAGTGGGACTGCACTGGAATTGCCGCCCAATGCAGTCATACTGCATGTGGTGTGAAAGAATCCTTAAGTGTAGGTTTTCAGACAACTGGAAACCTTAACTGATAAGAGGACAACATAGGCAGAGTTTATAGAAAATTATTGACTCAAGATTTCTTGCACTTATCAAACTGATATAACAAGATGCTTTCAATGATATATTTAGTGGACAAAAGGGGAGTATATAATAGCTCATTATTAGGATCTTTCATACACTTTAAGCTTTCAGCTGCATTAAACTATGCTGTGTTGCTAAGGATAAGCCACTTATGGAGTACTGGGAAAGAACTCTACCCTGAAGAAGTTTTTATCTTTATCAGTTTCCCGATATTGTCCCAGACTTCGAATATGTTAGAATGGCAAAAATGCAGAATATAATCTGTGGCCGAGCAGAGCTAAACAGCATGTATGGCAATTTTAATAGTAAAAGAACCCCGGGAACACCATAGAGGATGAAAGGGTTTCCCACTTTCCTCTCTTTTTTATTCCCCATGGCTGCTCTAGTTATCTTGCCAAGCACTCGCTAAAACATATCATCATAAATTGTCATCTGCTCAGTATGCCTTCATGTGTGTAGCTTTGTTGGTTACCTTTTTTTGACTATTGACAATAGTAGCTAATGACACACATACACATCTACAGACTGATGTCAATCAGCTATATATAATAGATAATTGGTCTGTTCAGAGCATGAATTGAGGGTTGGGGAGAATTCCGTATCAGGTCCTTGGCCAAGCTATTATGACAGGCATGCACTGCTAGATTGCCAACTGGGAAAATAATCACACTTGTTAGAGATGTCAAATATGATAGATAGATAGATAGATAGATAGATAGATAGATAGATAGATAGATAGATAGATAGATAGATAGATAGATAGATAGATAGATAGATAAATAGCATATTACCGCGAAAAATATTTGCAAAGCTAGGATTAGCTGTTGACAGTATAAATATACATTAAAAATATAATTTAAAAAAATGTGCGAGTGTATATATATTTTATTCTTTTCAATTACATAAAGCAGTGAAAGGAAGTCTTCTGGTTGATTGTGCACAAAACAGAAGGAAGCAGGACACACGGCTCACTACTTTTTGATATGTAGTATATTTGTCATTCCTGCATTTAGCAGTCAAGCTTTAAGCAGTAGCTATGTGTCAGTACACTAAAGCACAATAATATGATGGTTTGGAGGATGATGATTGAGGATGATTACCGTATATACTCGAGTATAAGTCAAATTTTTCAGCACATTTTTTTGTGCTGAAAGTGCCCCCCTCGACTTATACTTGAGTCAAGCACTTTTCTGCAGCAAAAAATTTCATTTTCCAAACCGACTTTGGGGCCCGATATCTCAGGGTCACTTGGTGCTAGGAACCCCAAATTTGGTGTGCAAACCCAGTGGAACTGGTACCATAACATATCCAAAGATGAAGTTCCTAGCACTAAGTGTCTCCGAGATACGGGGCCCCAAAATCGGTTCAGAAAATGTCATTCTCTGCTGAAGAAAAGTGCTTGACATTTTCTGAACCGATTTTGGGGCCCCATATCTCAGGGCCACTTGGTGCTAGGAATCCCAGCTTTGGAAATTTTATGGTGCTAGCTCCACTGGGTTTGCACACCAAATTTGGGGTTCCTAGCACTAAGTGGCCCCGAGATACAGGGCCCCAAATTCAGTCAACTGTGTCCATCTGCAGCAATGTCATTTCAGGACCCTTTGGTTTCAGAGACCCCAAATTTTGGCTGCAGCTAGGGGGCATCTAGGAACCCTTAACTACCAAGTTTGAAGTTCAAGGAACCTATGGCTGCAAATGGGCACAGTGAGGCATGCAAATGGGCACAGTGATGCTGCAAATGGGCATTGTTGACCCTCTTTTCCACTTACAGTAGCTGTGCATTTCTCACCCTCGTCTTATACTCGGGTCAATAAGTTTTTCCCATTTTTTTTGTAGTAAATTAGGGCCTCGACTTATACTCGGAACGACTTATACTCGAGTATATACGGTAACTAAATGTAAAATAAAGTGAAGTCAGCTAAACTTATGTTCGCCTCTAACATTAAAGTGGTTGTAAACCTCAGACATAAAAAATGAACAAAGCATATCCCCGTAAAGTGTTTGCTTGTCTCAATTCAGAGCGCCAAGTCAGATTTTTGTCCGCTGCCTCATTCCTCTGCTATCTGTAGTGTTCCTGACACCAGGAGAAAAATGGTGACAGAAGAGGGCACAACCGGTGATTGACAGCCTCAACTCTCTACTTGTGTGCTGTGTAAAGGGGGGGAGGGTAGCCCTTTTCTCCAATCAGCTCTCAGAGCTCTCTTAAAGTGGAGGTCCACCCACCGCTGCAAAAATTAAAAGCCAGCAGCTGCTGACTTTTAATAATCGGACACTTACCTGTCCTGGAGTTCAGCAATGTCGGCACCGCAACTGATGTTTCCATCAGCTGTCGGGTGCATGCCGCCTCCATTGCGAGTAAGGGAACCCAGCAGTGAGGACTTACGGCTTCATGCGTGAACCCTACTGCGCATGCACGAGGCTCTGCTCCTCTCTCCTACTGGCCCAGCGGCCGGGGAAGGAGGAGGGAGCCCAGGCGGTGACGTCAATACCCGCTGGGCTCCCGGAAGTGGGAATAGGATACTTGTGAAAGACAGGTATCCTGTCCCCCCTCCCCCCCGAAAGGTGCCAAATGTGGCACCAGAGGGTAGGAGGAGTACAACGAGCGGAAGTCACACTTTTGGATGGAACTCCGCTTTAACTAATGTAACTTCAGCTCTCCACCCCCTGCTTTTCAGAGCTAAGAGATCCTGTGTAAATTCTGCAGAGAAGTGTGGGTTGACCTCCTGAATTCTGAGGCCTAAGCCGATTGGTTACTATGCACAGCTGCACCAGACTTGGTGTGCACCAACTTTAGTAAATCTTCCCCTGTGTGTCACAGTGGAGTCTCACTTCTGATGCTGAAGCAAGGCACTATGCAGTTGGAGGATTGCGCACTTTATTGGGCTTTATTGTTGGACATTTTTTCACTAAAAGTTTAATGGGTTTTGGTTTTTGGGGGAAGCACTGCATGCTATTGTGTATTATATTTATATCTTGTATCAGAATATAATGTATGTGCTTTTTTTTTTGGGTTATAGCAGATTTTTTACAAATTTATTGCGGTGCTAGATTAGACAGTCAGGCTCTGGACAGAAGCCACTAAAAACAGTACTCGGAGGAATGGAATGTAAGTATGTCAACTTTTGATGTTGCAGAGCGATTAGGAGAATACAGGCTCATCAAAGCATGGCATCCGGCCCTTCCCTAGGAGAATTGAACTGTGCCTATCTGTCATTACTACCATGGGTCTGAACACACAGCATAGAACAGAAAGATGCAGGGGACATATGAGACTGGCAGGATCACAGGTATTACATGTTGACTAGCATAAAATGACATATAAAAGCAAAGATTTTCAAGAACAAAAGTTTTTTTTTTTACATAAAATGTATGCCCCCTGTGTAGCTGGGCCTGCAGCAATGGTTTTCCACAATAACTATGTGTTGAAAGGAACACGTGTTTGTCTAGTATTTATGAATGCATGCTAGAGTAAGAAAGAAAACTAAAAACAATGTAAATACCTTTGGTAAATCCACATGGAAAACATTTTTGAAGGCACCAAAACTAGTTGGAGGAGCTAATGCTGGAATATTCTCTTCATTCTAAATAAAAACAAATACATATTTCATCCTTAAATTTAATCTACAAAGAAGTATTACATGATTGATATAAAGACCAGTAGATGCAGAACTCTAGATCTAACATGGTAGCACCATAATGTTATCAGAGGCTTTATATTCCCAAATGCTTAGTAACAGCTTTTCTAAATTACAGTAAAAGCTGAAAGTTGCTTGTAAGCAGAAATCCAATTTCTTTCCGCTACAATTCTTGGGCCAAATATGACCAAAGCCAAGAAGGGCACCACTCGGCAGGACTCGCATGGCACCCATTCCGCACAAAACATCCGGCAATTCCCAGCCAGATTCTCATTGCTGAAACAATCCTGTCCACATGTCTGCCACAGAAAGAAGCAGACAGCATTATGTAAATGTGCCAGTGTGATGTCTACCTCTTGACTTGGAAAGGCAGAAGAGTTGGAAGGGCACAGATCTGTCGTTTTCACGGGGCACACTGCCATTTGGCTTACAGCATCTTTATTCCTTTCAGGGAAAAAAAAAACAAAAACATATATTCAGTATTTAACAGTGCTTTCCTTAACCAGCTTGCAAAAAAATAAAAAGGTATAACTGACTATACAATAAACCTAACTACCATTGCAACTGGTAAAAATATGTAAAAAGGTCATGCTCTTGTCTCCAATTCTCTGGATAGCTATCTACTGAAATTCAGGAACAGCAAAAACCCTCTCTAAAACCCACCAGATTATTGCCAAGGCATGTGTGCCTCACAGGAATTTTTTAAACAAACATCAGTTAATCAACACGCCTACAGAAATAGTGCTGTACCAAATGTCTAAGCAGATGATGACATGTCACACAGAACAGCATTCAATCACGAAAACACAGAAAAACACACTGTCTCTAGTGTTAGTAGTCCATCATTTTCCAACTATCAACATGCTACTTATGTATGACAAGGCCAAGCATATAAATCTGCTGGGCCTGATCTGTCAAACTTGGAGCAAGGAAAGTATTTCATGCTGCCCACAGCAAGCTGTGACATTTCAGCTGCAATTTTCCTAGAGCAGGCCACACAATGAAAGCCTAAAACCGACTGATAGCCACTGGTAATAGAAACATTTTCCTTGCCAGTCCTTTTTTTTTTTACAAGAATTACCATAAAAATACAGCGTTAAAGCACAAAATAATCATATAACATGGGAGAATATATAACAAAAAGTTATTAGTAAACGGAGGATATTAAAAGTGTTAGTTTATTAAATTGTGCTTTCTATAATTTTTTAAGCTGGCCATAGGCGGTTCAAATCATGGCCAGTTCAGCAGGGACCAGCCGAGATTTAAACCACGTACAGGCAAGGCTGCATGTACCCAAGCTGATTGATCAATCAACCAGCCTGTCCGAATTTAACATGAAATTATTGCTAGCATCAATTATAGCCGCTAGCAGTGATCAGTGTGTTCTCCTAGCAGGGACAGCTTCAACCACTGGGAGAACACAACCCATTGTTACAGAAAAGAAAATCACTCGGTCTATGGTCTGATTCCTGCTGTGCAAAGTCCTGGGCCTGTTGAGACACTATTCAATCAGAAAGACGTCAACGGCTGAGGCAAACGGACTGAAAAACAGGTGGCAGTTGGTAAAACATGGGTCAGAGGGCTCTATTTCCTTCTGATTTTCTCACTGGAGCCCGCCAGACACACAATGGAAGTCAACATCCTTTGCCAGTTGTATAGATCCCAGCTTGTGTACTTGGTATACTTCCTAGTTTCTGGGTTTTCCCACCCCTGGCTGCCCTTCTCCTATCTTCTTCCTTTAGCGCAGTAGCCTCTGGTGATCCCAAGGATGTAGTTTCACTTTTTGATTCTGGTTTTCCTTTCATATAGCATCATGAGAGTTCGGGTCACATAACAATAAAGTCTCTACCCATAGAACTTGTAGTATTGTAACAGCATTGAATCAAATATCTCTGCATGTGCAAATATGACTGCAGGCTCTTCCACAACTCTCTTCAGCTGAAGAATCACAGCCTGGCTACACAGGCACGTAGGACCCTTTCACACTGGGCGAATCCCCTGGACGGATCCCATTAGCTCAGCGGTGGAACGCTCCATTGATCCCCGCTGAGCAGGTGTATGACAGGTCCATCTCTGCTTACTGTGCAGGGATGAACCTGTCAGAGCCCCACTGTTCTCTATGGGGAGATCGGATGAAAATGGACAGCCTGTCCATTTTCATCCGATGCGCTGAATGGATGGCGAACGTATCGCCATCTGTTTGTTTTGAGCGGATCTGGCAGGTGGGTGTCAGCGTACACAGCTCCGCTGACATTTGCCTGCTCATAGTGACAAGTCAATGGGTGAAAAAATAAAAGTGTGGCGCTGAAAATAAAAATGGGGGGAGGCTACCTGAAACAAGTAGTCTCTCTCTAGTACAAACATATGCAAATATTGTGTAAACACTGCAAGACAAAGTAAAAATAGTAGTATCATGCGACTGTAAGTCACTCACTGCGAACTACCATAAAGTGTCACATATATTACAAATAAGTGCGAAACAAATATATTATTCAATGCAATGAAGTGCAAAACAATACATGAAGTGACTAATAAAAACAAACAATAAAAAATAATAAAACATAAGCATACAAAATGTGAAGGTAAGTGATGAATAACAATATATAAGTCCCAAGGGTGGTGATATTGAGACGAATGAAATGAGGAGACAACTTCAACTAAGATCAAACAGTCTCTGAAATGGATGAATTCGGTGGTAGGTATACACCCGGGAGTGCTGACACCATCGAAGGAACAAGGGGAGAAAAAGGTACCCTTACCAGGAGCGGTGGACCCAGCTCACCGTATGGCGGTAGGTCAGTAAGGCGTAGTATAGGAGACCCGAAGCGGAACTCACGAGCTGGACTGCACGGTGACCCCTCCAGTAGGTAGCTGGATCTCAAAGGCGCCAAACGGGGGAGATGGATGGAAGATGGCAGCGCCCGCCAAACCCCTGTCAGCTTACTGGGAGCTTTCCTCCAGCTCAAAGGGATATTAAAAAGCATGTGGGGAAAAGAAAGAGTCTCCGCATAGTGTAAATCTGTATGTTGGGATTTATTGGTAACAAATAAATCGGATATCCAAAAATGTGCAAATAAAATGTTCAAATAAAAACAACAACAAAGTAGAAAAAGCGCAGTAAAAGTGACCAAGGCTGGCGTATTAACCCTACGTGTTTCGTCTTAGGAGACTTCAACTGAGGTATATGTCGGCCGTTCACTCACTGCGCTATATATATGTATAGAAATTATCATAATTACAAGCCTGTGTGGCCAATCTGAATTCCATCTTCCGGTGTCTCGTTTGCGTTCCAGGCGTCTTGACGCCAAGTAGTGGAACGCTTCCGCCTCGAACGTCCTGAACGTCGCAACGTCAAGACGCTCCACACAACTAGGAGAGACAAGGAAGTGCAGCTGGTAAAGTGTCGGTGACCAAGCCTCCATCCGAGCGGCCAATAGTATCCGTGTCTCAAGTCACATGACCTCCATGTCAACTACCATACACAACATAGCAGCACCTACGGAGATAAGCACAAGGCTATAAAATCCCCGATAGTGCTGATCAAAGGCGTGTAAATATGAGACAATGAACGGCGCTCATCACAGGGAAGCAGGCAAAGGTTACTTATAAATGAGACAAAAAATATTACCTATACACCGCAATGGTTGTGTCAATGTTGACTATATGAAAGAAATGGAATAAGAATCTAAAATGTAGCCGATAACGCGGCACTGAATAATGAATAAATATTCCCAATAGTCTAAGGCCGAAAAAATGGTAGTTGACGTGGAGTTTATGTGACTTGACGTTTGACGTCACGACGTTCAGGACATTCGAGGCGGAAGCGTTCCACTATTTGGCTTCATGACGCCTGGAACGCAAACGAGACACCGGAAGATGGAATTCAGATTGGCCATACAGGTTTGTAATTTCTATACATATAAATAGTGCAGTGAGTGAACGGCCGACATATACCCCAGTTGAAGTCTCTTAAGACGAAACGCGTAGAGTTAATATGCCAGCCTTGGTCACTTTTACTGCGCTTTTTCTACTTTGTTGTTGTTTTTATTTGAACATTTTATTTGCACATTTTTGGATATCCGTTTTATTTGTTACCAATAAATCCCAACATACGGATTTACACTATGCGGAGACTCTTTCTTTTCCCCACATGCTTTTTAATATCCCTTTGAGCTGGAGGAAAGCTCCCAGTAAGCTGATAGCTGTTTGGCGGGAGCTGCCATCTTCCATCCATTTCCCCCGTTTGGTGCCTTTGAGATCCAGCTACCTACTGGAGGGGTCACCGTGCAGTCCAGCTCGTGAGTTCCGCTTCAGGTCTCCTATACTACGCCTTACTGACCCACCGCCGTACGGTGAGCTGGGTCCACCGCTCCTGGTAAGGGTACCTTTTTCTCCCCTTGTCCCTTCAATGGTGTCAGCACTCCCGGGTGTATACCTACCACCTAATTTATCCATTTTAGAGACTGTTTGATCTTAGTTGAAGTTGTCTCCTCATTTCATTCCTCTCAATATCACCACCATTGGGACTTATATATTGTTATTCATCACTTACCTTCACATTTTGTATGCTTATGTTTTATTATTTTTTGTTTGTTTTTATTAGTCACTTCATTTATTGTTTTGCACTTCATTGCATTGAATTTGTTTCGCACTTATTTGTAAAATATGTGACACTTTATGGTAGTTCGCAGTGAGTGACTTACAGTCGCATGATACTACTATTTTCACTTTGTCTTGCGGTGTTTACACAATATTTGCATATGTTTGTACTAGAGCGAGACTACTTGTTTCAGGTAGCCTCCCCCCATTTTTATTTTTAGCGCCACACTTTTATTTTTTCATTTTCATCACAATTAGTCATATTATTGTGTTGGCTGCGTCTGTACCATAGGTTGGCCCAGTATTTTACATATTTACAAGTCAATGGGTGGCCCGCTTGGATCCGTCTGAAAAACGGACAGGGGGATCCGAGCGGGCCGATCGTGTGAAAGGTGCCTTAGGGGTTTATTTGCTAAAACTGGAGAGTGCAAAAGTTTGCGCATGGTAGGCATTCAGCAGCTTGTTCAATTAAGCTTTTACAAAAAAAATGCAAACTGATTAATATCTATGCAGAACTGTGTCACATTTTGCACCCTCCAGTTTTAGTAAATCAACCCCTTAGGGCCATATCCCATAGGCGATGTTGAGGCTGGTGACAACTCATCAGCATCACTAAAATTTTGCTAGCCAGGACAGTAAGATTTGGGAATGCTTAATTATTACTAGAAAAGAAAATTGTTTCGATTTTAGTATTGCATAACAGTGCTCTTTAAGCAGTTGCAACAGGCATGAGCAATGGGTCTAAGAATATAGTCCCATTGCTCATGTACAGTTGTGCTCATAAGTTTACATACCCTGGCAGAATTTATGATTTCTTGCTATTTTTCAGAGAATATGAATGATAACACAAAAACTTATCCTTCACTCATTGTTATGCCCCGTACACACGGTCGGATTTTCCGACGGAAAATGTGCGATCGGAGCGTGTTGTCGGAAATTCCGACCGTGTGTGGGCTTCATCGGACTTTTTCCATCGGATTTTCCGACACACAAAGTTTGAGAGCAGGCTATAAAATTTTCCGACAACAAAATCTGTTGTCGGAAATTCCGATCATGTGTACACAAATCCGACGCACAAAGTGCCACGCATGCTCAGAATAAATAAAGAGATGAAAGCTATTGGCTACTGCCCCGTTTATAGTCCCGACGTACGCGTTTTACGTCACCGCGTTCAGAATGATCGGATTTTCCGACAACTTTGTGTGACCGTGTGTGTGCAAGACAAGTTTGAGCCAACATCCGTCGGAAAAAAATCCTAGGATTTTGTTGTCGGAATGTCCGATCAATGTCCGACCGTGTGTACGGGGCATTACTGTTTGGCTAAAGCCATTTATTATCAATCAACTGTGCATACTCTTTTTAAATCAGGATCACAACAGAAACTACCCAAATGACCCTGATCAAAAGTTTACATACCCCAGTACTTAATACCGTGTATTGCCCCCTTTAACATCAATGACAGCTTGAAGTCCTTTGTGGTATTTGTGGATGAGGCTCTTTATCTTCTCAGATTGCAAAGCTGTCCATTCCTCTTGGCAAAGAGCCTCCAGTTCCTGAAAATTATTAGGCTGTCTTGCATGAACTGCACGTTTGAGATCTCCCCAGAGTGGCTCAATGATATTGAGGTCAAGAGACTGAGATGGCCACTCCAGAACCTTCACTTTATTCTGCTATAGTCAATGACAGGTCGACTTGGCCTTGTGTTTTGGATCATTGTCCTGTTGGAATATCCAAGTACGTCCCATGCATGGTTTCCTGGCTGAAGAATGCAAATGTTCCTCCAGTATTTTTTGATAATATATTGCATTCATCTTGCCATCAATTTTGACCAAATTTCCTGTGCCTTTGTAGCTCACACATCCCCAAAACATCAGATCCACCTCCGTGTTTCACAGTAGGAACCTGATGTACCTGACCTGTCATCATAGGTCTTGTTGACACCTCTCCAAATGTAGTTTTTATCGTTGTGGCCAAAAAGCAAAATTTTGGTCTCATCACTCAAAATGACTTTGTGCCAGAAGGTTTGAGGCTTGTCTCTGTGCTGTTTGGCGCATTGTAAGTGGGATACTTTGTGGTATTTGCGTAGCAATGGCTTTTTTCTGGCAACTCGACCATGCAGACCATCTTTCTTCAAGTGCCTCCTTATTGTGCATCTTGAAACAGCCACACCACATGTTTTCAGAGAGTCCTGTATTTCACCTAAAGTTATCAGTGGGTTTTTCTTTGCATCCCAAACAATTTTCCCGGCAGTTGTGGCTGAAATCTTGGCTGGTCAACCTGACTGTGGTTTGGTTTCAACAGAACCCCAAATTTTCCACTTCTTGATTGGAGTTTGAACACTGCCGATTGGAATTCTTAATTCCTTGGATATCTTTTTATATCACTTTCCTGTTTTATACAGTTTAACTACCTTTTCCCGCAGATCCTTTGACAATTCTTTTGCTTTCCCCATGACTCAGAATCCAGAAACGTCAGTGCAGCACTGAATGAAAGATGCAAGGGTCTGTCAGGAGTCCAGAAACTCATTGACCTTTTATACACTAACACTAATTACAAGCAAACAGATTACAGGTGAGGATGGTTACCTTTAATAACCATTTAAATCCCTTTGTTTCAACTTGTGTGCATGTTATCAGGTCAAAACCACCAGAGTATGTAAACTTTTGATCAGGGTCATTTGGGTAGTTTCTGTTGCCATTATGATTTAAAAAGAGTAAACACAGGTGATTGATAATAAATGGCCTCAGCCAAATACGAACCATGAGTGAAAGAAATGTTTTTGTGTTATCATTCATATTCTCTGAAAAATGGCCAAAAAATCATAAATTCTGCCAGGGTATGTAAAATTATAAGACAATGTTAGAAACAGCCAGTAAGCGAAAAGGGGGAACTTTCAGTAAATATAATGAATGAATTTCCAGAAATAGCTTATGTGAGGCCAAAAACAATGTTGAAACACTGACTTTTTTTATTGGCATAGTAAACTAAACCATGTACTGTGCAAACTATTACTACTATTTTGCTTTTAGAAACCAGGAAGGATTTTTTTTTCCCAGTTGGAGCGAATTGGACCATGGTTTATAAAGGTTTGTTTTGCCTTCCTCTGGATCAGTTGTAGGTCTAAGGGTTCCATATATGCAGGTTTTCAGTTTTCTATTTAAACTCAATTGGTTGACCTTGTCTTTTTTTTTCAAACTAGGTAACATATGTCAGCAGCATGTGAATTAAAAAGCGTGCGTGAGTGTAATTTTTTTCTCCCAGATACTTTAGCCTTATAGACATACATACATACAACACACCAATTATTTGGATTGAAATCTATTAAAACTGTTTTCTTTTTGTATTATTGGAAGAACAGGAACATACAATCTTTGTGCAGACAGTGTCCCTAGCAGGAAAATATGATAAAATAATATTATAATTTTTACCTGATAAAAATTACTTTGACTTTAGATGGTGCACACTTGATAATGGATGAAGCATTCTGATGACTTCTCCCATATAGTATTTGTCCATTAATCTAAGAAAGGCACATATGCTGATATTAGAACAGAACATCATCAGTCACATGACATTTTACCCTAATGCAGGCAACTTAAAAAAAAAGGCTGTGCATTCCAAAGGATTTTATTATGCCAAAACAACACATTTGGATATGTTCTTCGGTTGCATTATTTATGAAGTGCTGCCTTTTAAAGGAAAGCCAAAACTGATAAAAGATTAATTAAGATACCTAAGCCTTCACTGATTGAAATAGAAGAACCTTTAATCGACAAGGAATCTTTATTTCCGTCTTGTTCATAAGTTGCTCAATAGGATTCAGAATCTGCATTTACAAGTACAATGGATGTATTCACTGGCGGCTTATTGACATATACTTGCCTCTAATAACTCATCGGCAATCTGCAACCGGCCATCTTTGCCAGCTGCTCCATTTGGATCTATCCCCACGATGAAGACGCTCATTCGTGATCGGTCTTTGTTTCCAGCAAGGCTCAGGCCCAATCCAGTTTTCCCTTTTTCCAATTCTATCATATGCAATTCTCCTGGCAGGTTTCCATACCGCTGTGATATCTTTCCTAAATGGGAGGAAGAAGCACTAATTAACAAGTCCATCATACTAAGAACAGACATGAGTAATTAGCTCTTTGCAGCAAAATTGGGATAAAAAATGTGCAGAGGTCCCCTAGCAACAACAACACATTATTACCACCATTTTACCATAGAGAGTGGCTAAAAAAACGGCTATCTTTAGATAACCTAGTTACATTCATTTTCTGTGAGCAGTTTTAGGACGTCCCCATTAAATTGTGAGTTTAGACATTAAAAAAGTGGGAAAGAAGTGAAAAACCCAGTGCGTGTGTAGAAAGAAAACAAAAATAGGAAAAAATGTTTTACAATGTTGTATAAAAAAATAATAATTCCTGAATCAGTATATCCTCACTGCAATATTCATACTTACATTTTATGTTTGTACTTCATAAAAAACTGGTTATCCTAATGGAAAAATACATAATAATGGGAAACAGTACGCTATGGATTGCGAAGTACAGTATCCAATAGTTCATCTGACTGTATACGGTTTCATTAAGCAATTGGTAACATGTAAGCAAAAGATAAAAATGACCATTCAAGCATATCTAGGTCCTTAACAATCATTTCAGACAAGCAGTAGGAAAGAACTCCTAGAAGCTGAAAACATTGATGAAAACCATGGGAGCCGTTTTAACTGCCAAAAGTTTTGTGTTTCTGTCTGTCCAATTTTAACATTTTCACAGCTCTGTCAAAAAGCAAAAAAAAGTGTGCCAAGGAGAAGGTTCGTTTTTTCTGTGCCGCAGTTAAATTAGCTTTACATGTCTTGTCCCTCCTCTCTCTCAGTAAACTCCTTGATATAAAATAAGCACTGCAGCACCCCTGACTGGCTCCTTGTGCTTCTTCTCCCTCGCCCAGTCTGAGTTTTGCTGTAACAAGGTTGCAGGAGACTGATATCAGATCAAATTCACATGTGTATTGCTTGCACAGTAAGACCCCATTCACACAGGGGCAACACGACTTGCAGGTCGCCTCACCGAGGCGACCTGCACACGACTGCCCGGGCGACTTGCAAAACGACTTCTGTATAGAAGTCTATGCAAGTCGCCCCAAGTCGCCCCCGAAGTCGTACAGGAACCTTTTTCTAAGTCGGAGCGACTTGCGTCGCTCCCCTTAGAACGGTTCCATAGCATCGAACGGGAGGCGACTTGTCAGGCGACTAGGTCGCCTGACAAGTCGTCCCTGTGTGAATGGGCTCTAAGTGAAGGTAAATCTCATCAACTAAGACACAACAAAAATAGAAACACTTTTTTCGAGGACTAAAACCTCTGCTTGTTTTTTAGTTCTTGTGCCCCTACTGGAGACATTCTCACACTTCACTCTACCTCAGTGCTGACACCAGGATAGGAGGCAAAATGTCCTCAATGTGAACACACAGCGCAATACGCAACAGTCAGGGGCTTTAAAGCAGGGTTCCACCCAAAAATTGAACTTCCGCTTTAAGGGAAGGTGACCCCCTGACATGCCACATTTGGCATGTCTTTTTTGGGGGGGGGGGGAGCGGATACCCTCTTTTTAGAGGGTTTCAGCTCCCACTTCCTCCTCCAGGTCCCAGATGACTACCCGGCCAGTCATGGCACGCCCCCCGGCTTGCGCATGCGCAGTGTGTGCCCGGCTGTGAAGCCACAGGCGAGTGCCCACAGTGACTATGCGGGCGCTGCAGAGAGGAGGGGGGCTTCATTCCCCATCGCTGGACCCTGGGACAGGTAAGTGTCTGATTATTAAAAGTCAGCAGCTGCATTATTTGTAGCTGTTGACGTTTATTTTTTTTTTAAGCGGAACTCCGCTTTAACTAACTTCTCTCTGTATCCAAAACTAAAATAAAGTTTTGCTGCAAGCTACACTTTAGGGGAATCTGTCATGCTTGAATATGGAATTTGCCATTGCAGAGCTCTTAACAATTCTTATTGCCTGGCTGTTATGCTGACCCACTGGCTCTAGTGCTTTCTTTCACAATCCAGGAAGGAAAGTCAGAAAAACTTATCTGTATACTTATTGCTAACAGACACACAGTAACTGTCATTAGTGGCAGCCTTCATGACATTTTTCCTTAAAGTGGATGTAAACCCTCACATATACCCAGTTAAGTAAAAAGCCTCATATGATACTCAGAGATATGAAACAAATCTCCCTATATATGTTTTACATGTATATCTGCTGTCTTCAACTTTATATATTCTTTAGAAAGTTCAGATCGTGTTAGGAGATTTACTCTTCCTGTTCAGTACTGCAGTGAAGCCTGGGCATACAGCCAAGACAGCTGATTGGAGGAAAGGCACACACCCCCTCTCCTCATAGGTAGAGACTTTCAGAACAGTTCGTTGAATCGTTCAGCTCTCTGCTAATCTATTTATAGTAAACTCCCCAACACAAAACTCAGGCTGCTTTTATCATATGCGACTGAGAACTTGTGAGATTTCATCAGGCTGATAACAGAAGAACAGAGCAAGAGACAGCTACAGGACATAGTGCTTAGAAGAGAGATAAGAAAATACTGCAGATATATGTGCCCAGCTCAAATTTCATGAATCGGGTTTACATCCACTTTAAGGCCTTGGTCACACCATGGTGCAGAGACATCAGATTTTCTGTTAGCGTTGTGTAAGGGCATAAAAAAACCCCAAATATATGTGCCCTGTTTACACCACAACGTGAAGATTTTTTTTCTGCGCAGGAATCTACAACGTGTACCCAGTTTTCAGCACAGGAAAAAAAACTGATATGACATCAACATTGGTGTGAACAGGGCACATAACTGATGCGCATGAAAACTGATGTCAACGTGCATAAAAACGGACTGAAAAACGCATAAAACTGATGTCTCTGAAAGTGAAATCTATGTGATTTTCCCATCAGTTTTCATGCAGGTCTGGTGTGAAACAGCTCTTAAATACAGACAGAATTGGTTTTATTGGCATATTGAAGCTTTAACCAGTTAGGATTAGCATACAGTATTAATGTATTTTCACTGAAAAAGCATTATGGAACAGCAGGTATATCTTCCTTGTCTTTAAAGTGCCACATCATTAAAAAAAACATCAATAAATGGTATATTACACGCAGTTCATACTCATTCAGATCACTATGAGATTCGTTTTCTGTATTCTGCAAAAAACCTGGTTGATCCTGCTGTTCTCTATCTCCCCCTTCTGTTTATCTCCCCAATTCAGCTAGGAATTTTGCAGCTGTGGTTGCAACTTTGCACATGCTCAGTTTGACAGCCGACTCTCTCCCTCCTCCTCCATGCCCACTAACCAGCTAAATACAATGGAGTTGGGATATTACATGTAGATTAATGAAGTCTTCACTCTTATGCCCTGCACACACGGTCGGACATTGATCAGACATTCCGACAACAAAATCCATGGATTTTTTCCGACGGATGTTGGCTCAAACTTGTCTTGCATACACACGGTCACACAAAGTTGTCGCAAAATCCGAAAGTTCTAAACGCGGTGGCGTAAAACACGTACGTCGGGACTATAAACGGGGCAGTAGCCAATAGCTTTTGTCTCTTAATTTATTCAGAGCATGCGTGGCACTTTGTGCGACGGATTTTGTTGTCGGAAAATTTTATAGCAAGCTCTCAAACTTTGTGTGTCAAAAAATCCGATGGAAAATGTGTGATGGAGCCCACACACGGTCGGAATTTCCGACAACAAGGTCCTATCACACATTTTCTGTCGGAAAATCAGAGTGTGTACAGGGCATAACTCTAAGACACAGGTTGGTGGGACATAACACATCTTGTGATTGGCAGAAATCCGCCCACACAATGTTATGTCTACAAAATAATAAAGATTTGATTTCAAATATATATCTTCATGCCAATTTAAAATAGTTTATTAATATTATTTATTTTTACTCTGTATTCTTGTTTTTTTTTTGTTTTGTTTTTTGAAACTGTGACCAGCAGCAGAGGACTAGAACTCCTCCTGCTTATGTTTCCCTGCAGACAGGCTGAGAAAGACCTCGGTCATGTGACAGCTGTATATCGATTAGGAAAAAGGTACTTAGATTTTTTTTTTTTTTATTAAAATAATTACAGTGCCATCATCTACATACAGAAATAGAATGGACAATGTAAATTAAACAGTGTGTGTTTAGTATCACTTACTCCAACTGTAGCCAAACTCATCTTCTTTATCAGGGTCTTTAGAAAAAGTACTGGGGGTTATCTGAACATGGCCAGCACCAGTGGTGAAAGTCGAAGATACCGGAGCCAAGTTTGAAAAAGTTGTTTTTTCTGTCTCAGAATCTGAATTACTGGAAGCCTAAAAGAGATTTGTACAAGCTGCATGACACATACTATATTATACCCATGTATAAATTTCATTACAACACATGATACTAAACATATACTTCAATCTTACTTATAATACAACCGCATGACCATGTGGCAGTTCCTCCTCTGCAAATTACATACTGTGACTTCATATTATATTTGAAAGGTAAAGGTAGAATCATTTAGCTGTTTGTTTACCTAAGGCATCTTGTAGATCAATGTGCCGGTACCAAGTCAAATTGTAGTAGAGGGGAAAAAAAGCAATTTGTAAATGTATGCTGAGCCAAGTATGTACAAATTCTACCATCTGAGCTCAATAAAATGAAACTGCTTAACTGGACTAGCTAAAACTTGGAGGACTACTTTGTACACTAGGCATTACATTCTGAGGTCCTAACCCTTAGAACCATTGTTTCAAGATTTAGAGGGTGAAGTTTTACTGTCTGTCACAAACAGATGTGGACCCTGCTCCTCTATGCAATGGCTACGGATATAAGGTAGAAGACAAGGAATAGGAGAATGTACCGACTCAAGTATTGCTGGAACTGGGTTTGTATGTGATGCCAAAATTAAAATGAGAAAAAGGACCATTGAGACTACCCTAGATTGAGGTGTCAAGCAGACTGGAGGAGATCATGTTGGCTTTTGTGATTGGTAAACATGATCAGATGATGTGAAGATAGCCCAAGAATATACTGCCATTCCTCCAACACATGTTACAATCTCACGATCTCCAATGCCATCATTTTCTGCTTATGTAAATTTTGGGTGTTTTTTTAGAAAAGAAAACACAGAGACGCTTCTTGCCTTGGACTGTCTGTAAAAGTCTGACACTGAGACCCACATTAAATGTGTCAACTTCCAGGCATAAGGGTTTAGCAGTATGTGTATAAAGCTAGTC
Source organism: Lithobates clamitans (assembly GCA_037952925.1). NCBI lineage: Eukaryota > Metazoa > Chordata > Amphibia > Anura > Ranidae > Lithobates > Lithobates clamitans. Next base: position 1,531,637 of record JBBGZY010000216.1, read on the forward strand.
CAGTTAGAAAGGTGGATCAACACCTTTTTTGGGTCAGGGCAGTGGTGGGTCCCACCAGAGAGGAGTATCATTTTAAAAAATTACAATAATAGTTTGTGAAGCCTAGGGATCATTGAATTGCCTTCAGCCTAAAGAGCTGTGGCCAGTTAGCGATGGCTGATACCTTATTAGGGTTCTAATATTGGGTAATGACTCAAGAGAAAAAATAATCCAAGTGAAATAAAGTTTTTTTATTGATTAAATAATGATTTTATGTTAAAAAAAAATATATACACATTTTATACTAATGCCAAATTTACACTTGAAAGAATATATTTAACCAAAAGTTAAGACATAAAATACCAAAAGCAATTAAAATAATACATGCAGCTAAGGGAACTGACCCTTACATGCCCACTCAGAAAACACAGCTAGATTCTGTTCACTTGTGCAGAGTATATTGCTCCCCAAGCTCCATTCAGACTGGCAAGCAGAATTACCAGACCTGATGGTGCTATTACTTTGGAGCCACAACATTTACATATATTCTAAGAGGCCAGCATATTTTATTTTACCTCCTCCCTTCACCTCAGCGAATGCACTCTATATGCCCCAGTCCTATCCTATCCAGCAGAACCTATCTGCAGTATCTGAGTTGTTGCCTGTCAAATACCCAAATAGGAACGAGAAACAAGAGGTCTGCGATAACCAGTTCAAATAAGCAAATGTCCAACTGTATATATAGCTGTATTCCTCATCTCTTTTTTCATATCTAAACAGATACAGTACCTGACCGCGAGATTGTGTTTCCAGCACGATAGCATCGCGCTGGTTCTCGGGGTACTGTGCATGTCGCGCTGGCTCACTCATCGGGAAAGGAAAACTTTGTTTTCCTTCCGCGATGAGTGACAGGCAGTGCTGACAGCTGTCTGGTATGAATCCTGAGGCGGGAACACCGCGCCAAACTTTAAATGAAAAAAACGGCGTGGGTTCCCCCCCAGGGGCATACCAGGCCCTTAGGTCTGGCATTGATTGTAAGGGGAACCCCCTACGCCGAAAAATCGGCGTGGGGGTCCCCCCCAAAACCATACCAGACCCTTATCCGAGCATGCAGCCCGGCCGGCTAGCAGGGGGTGTGATTACGAGCGAGCCCCCCCCCCCCTCCTGAGCCGTACCAGGCCGCATACCCTCAACATGGGGGGGTGGGTGCCTTGGGGGAGGGGGGCGCCCCCACCCCAAAGCACCTTGTCCCCATGTTGATGAGAACCAAAATTCACGACAACAGATTTGCGCTTACTCTGAATAGTCAGGAAGATATAAGCAGCTAACACCACAACTAGAATCGTTGCTACATAAATAGATAATAAACAAAAAATGTGTAGCGCTATTTAAGACAAGATATCTTAAACTGATAAGTTAAAACAGCTTATAACCAAAGTGTAATATACACCAATAAAGGTAGCACATATAAAATAAAATTGAAAATAGAAAATATGTTAAATGGACAGTCAGTGAGTTGGGACTGGATGGGTCACTACTCAACACGTGAGGTGAGGAGCGCCTTCACCAACATACAGCAGAAAGAGTCTCAGAGGTTAATATTCTGCAGCCATTTAAAAAGTCTCATCAATAGATAGGATGTTCCATATATGAATCACACTATTCACCACTGTGTCTTCAAAAACATGCAGTGCGCTTGGATGTAATAGATGGGGGCTTACCGGAGGGTTTGAACCCAAAGCCAGCATATGCTGTTAGGGTCAAACCAAGCTTTTATTGCACCCTGGCAATGGTAAGAAGATCTTGGCAGGAGACACTGAACAGGGCTGCTCTAGTGATGCATCCTCTCCACAGGCACTACTGGATCTCTCCACGCAAGGTTCATAAAAGGCACAAAAAGGGACTACATAGCGTAATACCGTAGACACCGTATTTATTGAATAAAAAGAAATACACTTACATGATGCAGTGAATAAACAGCGCTTGTATATAAAAGGGGCGGCAGTGGAGTCCTCCCACTGCCGCCCCTTTTATATACAAGCGCTGTTTATTCACTGCATCATGTAAGTGTATTTCTTTTTATTCAATAAATACGGTGTCTACGGTATTACGCTATGTAGTCCCTTTTTGTGCCTTTTATGAACCTTGCGTGGAGAGATCCAGTAGTGCCTGTGGAGAGGATGCATCACTAGAGCAGCCCTGTTCAGTGTCTCCTGCCAAGATCTTCTTACCATTGCCAGGGTGCAATAAAAGCTTGGTTTGACCCTAACAGCATATGCTGGCTTTGGGTTCAAACCCTCCGGTAAGCCCCCATCTATTACATCCAAGCGCACTGCATGTTTTTGAAGACACAGTGGTGAATAGTGTGATTCATATATGGAACATCCTATCTATTGATGAGACTTTTTAAATGGCTGCAGAATATTAACCTCTGAGACTCTTTCTGCTGTATGTTGGTGAAGGCGCTCCTCACCTCACGTGTTGGGTAGTGACCCATCCAGTCCCAACTCACTGACTGTCCATTTAACATATTTTCTATTTTCAATTTTATTTTATATGTGCTACCTTTATTGGTGTATATTACACTTTGGTTATAAGCTGTTTTAACTTATCAGTTTAAGATATCTTGTCTTAAATAGCGCTACACATTTTTTGTTTATTATCTACCCATGTTGATGAGGACAAGGGCCTCTTCCCGACAACCCTGGCCGTTGGTTGTCGGGGTCTGCGGGCGGGGGGCCTTATCGGAATCCGGGAGACCCCTTTAATAAGGGGGCCCCCAGATCCCGGCCCCCCACCCTGTGTGAATGAGTTTGGGGTACATGGTACCCCTACCCATTCACCTGGGGAAAAGTGTCAATATAAAAAAAACACAGTACACAGGTTTTAAGAGTCATTTATTAGTCAGCTCCGGGATCTTCTTCCGACTTCGGGGGGTCTCCTTCCCACTTCTCCCGGTGTTCGGCCTCTTCTCCCGGCCCCGCCGCTATCTTCTTCCAGCTCTATTGCCAGCGAGGGGCCCGGTCTGCCGCCGCTGTCTCGCCGCTTCTTCTCTTCTCTTCTTCCCCGATGTTGACACGACGCTCTCTCCGGCTCGAATGCTGTGTGCAAGCTGCGGAGCCATTTATATAGGCGGTGACCCCGCCCCCTTACGACGTCATTGTCCCAGCATGCGCAGGGACTCTGGGGTCACGCCCCCTTATGACGCCAGAGTCCCTGCGCTTGCTGGGACAATGACGTCGTAAGGGGGCGGGGTCACCGCCTATATAAATGGCTCTGCAGCTCGTACACAGCATTCGAGCCGGAGAGAGCTTCGTGTCAACATCGGGGAAGAAGAGAAGAGAAGAAGCAGCGAGACAGCGGCGGCAGAGACAGCGGCGGCAAGACAGCGGCGGCCGACCGGGCCCCTCGCTGGCAATAGAGCTGGAAGAAGATAGCTGCGGGGCCCGGGAGAAGAGGCCGAACACCGGGAGAAGTGGGAAGGAGACCCCCCGAAGTCGGAAGAAGATCCCGGAGCTGACTAATAAATGACTCTTAAAACCTGTGTACTGTGTTTTTTTTATATTGACACTTTTCCCCAGGTGAATGGGTAGGGGTACCATGTACCCCAAACTCATTCACACAGGGTGGGGGGCCGGGATCTGGGGGTCCCCTTATTAAAGGGGGCTCCCGGATTCCGATAAGGCCCCCAGCCCGCAGACCCCGACAACCAACGGCCAGGGTTGTCGGGAAGAGGCCCTTGTCCTCATCAACATGGGGACAAGGTGCTTTGGGGTGGGGGGCCCCCCGCAGGGCGCCCCCCTCCCCCAAGGCACCCACCCCCCATGTTGAGGGCATGCGGCCTGGTACGGCTCAGGAGGGGGGGGCGCTCGCTCGTCCCCACCCCCCTTCCTGGCCGGCCGGGCTGCATGCTCGGATAAGGGTCTGGTATGGATTTGGGGGGGACCATTTTTCGGCGTAGGGGGTTCCCCTTACAATCCATGCCGGACCTAAGGGCCTGGTATGCCCCTGGGGGGGAACCCACGCCGTTTTTTTCATTTAAAATTTGGCGCGGTGTTCCCGCCTCAGGATTCATACCGGATTCATACCAGACATACCAGCTGTCAGCACTGCCTGTCACTCATCGCGGAAGGAAAACAAAGTTTTCCTTTCCCGATGAGTGAGCCATCTCGGCGCTGGCTTCTGCGACGGGGCTCGCAGGTGTCAAATCTCGCCGAGAAATGCGGCGAGATTGACACAATATCGCGGTCACCTACTGTATACTTGTCAAATAACATAAGATTAGGAATAAAACAAACTTATACAGGATAATACTGCCCAATGCATTGATAGTTTAGAATACACAACTGAACAGACTGAAAAAAAAATATTATATACAGTGGGGACGGAAAGTATTCAGACCCCCTTACATTTTTCACTCTGTTATATTGCAGCCATTTGCTAAAATAATTTAAGTTCATTTTTTTTTTCCTCAATAATGTACACACAGCACCCCATATTGACAGAAAAACACAGAATTGTTGACATTTTTGCAGATTTATTAAAAAAGAAAAGCTGAAATATCACATGGTCCTAAGTATTCAGACCCTTTGCTCAGTATTTAGTATAAGCACCCTTTTGATCTAATACAGCCATGAGTCTTTTTGGGAAAGATGCAACAAGTTTTTCACACCTGGATTTGGGGATCCTCTACCATACCTCCTTGCAGATCCTCTCCAGTTCTGTCAGGTTGGATGGTAAACATTGGTGGACAGCCATTTTTAGGTCTCTCCAGAGATGCCCAACTGGGTTTAAGTCAGGGCTCTGGCTGGGCCATTCAAGAACAGTCACTGAGTTGTTGTGAAGCTACTCCTTCGTTATTTTAGCTGTGTGCTTAGGGTCATTGTCTTGTTGGAAGGTAAACCTTCGGCCCAGTCTGAGGTCCTGAGCACTCGGGAGAAGGTTTTCGTCCAGGATATCCCTGTTCTTGACCGCATTCATCTTTCCCTCGATTGCAACCAGTCGTCCTGTCCCTGCAGCTGAAAAACACCCCCACAGCATGATGCTGCCACCACCATGCTTCACTGTTAGGACTGTACTGGACAGGTGATTAGCAGTGTCTGGTTTTCTCCACACATACCGCTTAGAATTAAGGCCAAAAAGTTCTATCTTGGTCTCATCAGACCAAAGAATCTTATTTCTCACCATCTTGGAGTCCTTCGGGTGTTTTTTAGCAAACTCCATGTGAGCTTTCATGTGTCTTGCACTGAGGAGAGGCTTCTGTCGGGCCACTCTGCCATAAAGCCCTGACTGGTGGAGGGCTGCAGTGGTGGTTGACTTTCTACAACTTTCTCCCATCTCCCGACTGCATCTCTGGAGCTCAGCCACAGTGATCTTTGGGTTCTTCTTTACCTCCCCCCACCAAGGCTCTTCTCCCCCGATAGCTCAGTTTGGCCAGACGGCCAGCTCTAGGAAAGGTTCTGGTCTTCCCAAACGTCTTCCATTTAAGGATTATGGAGGCCACTGTGCTCTTAGGAACCTTAAGTGCAGCAGAAATGTTTTTGTAACCTTAGCCAGATCTGTGCCTTGCCACAATTCTGTCTCTGAGCTCTTCAGGCAGTTCCTTTTGACCTCATGATTCTCATTTGCTCTGACATGCACTGTGAGCTGTAAGGTCTTATATAGACAGGTGTGTGGCTTTCCTAATCAAGTCCAATCATTTTAATCAAACACAGCTGGACTCAAATGAGGGTGTAGAACCATCTCAAGGATGATCAGAAGAAATGGACAGCACCTGGGTTAAATATATGAGTGTCACAGCAAAGGGTCTGAATACTTAGGACCATGTGATATTTCAGTTTTTCTTTTTTAATAAATCTGCAAAAATGTCAACAATTCTGTGTTTTTCTGTCAATATGGGGTGCTGTGTGTACATTAATGAGGAAAAAAAAATTAACTTAAATGATTTTAGCAAATGGCTGCAATATAACAAAGAGTGAATAATTTAAGGGGGTCTGAATACTTTCCGTCCCCACTGTATATATAATGCATAAAAACAATTATACTGGTTACATTCCATCATGCAAGAAGGCAGATACACTATAAGCCTTCATTCCCACAGGTCTCCTGTGTTTTTTTAATTTAAACACAAGGGAAATTGATCTGGGAAGCCTAATCAAACTTTATGCAAACATACTTTCCAGAGCAATCTCTCCTGTGTTTAAATGTACATGCGCTTACATGCATTTACACCGGGTAACATACAATTAGATGCATTTGCACGTGTTCAGAGTGGTTAATCAACCAATAGATGCAAAGATTTCTATATTTTCTAAATGTAGCTAACCTGAACGCAAGTCAAAGCACAGTGTGCAATACACCACTTGAAATCATTATATGCATTTAAAAATTTCCTGTGAACGCATATAATTGAAAATATAACGCAAATAATTTCAGTTTAACACTATTAAAGATAGTGTATCCAGAAAAAAGTTAAATTTCTTTCATTGACAGAGGGGGTGCTCAGTGATCAATTTAGCCTCCAGCTGATTTTAGGTCAGGGCTTAGGCTAGAGCTGAACTACCACTAAGTGGAAAGAGACTCTTTTCTGAAAAATTTCTTTAACTCAATGCAAATTACTCAAAAGAACAATCAGCACAGATTGAAAACAAACTAAAACAACAACATTAAAACAGTACAGCAGGTGCATAAGAAACTTCACAAAGCATCACACTGTATGACTCACAAACAAGCACATACAGAAATTACGGTCACAGTTTAAATCCGCTCAGACAAACCTTAAATGGCGTGGGAGCAAAGGGGTTAGTTGGGGAACAACGGAAGGCAATTCTAACCGGATTCATTGTGCCCTACAGCAACAAGAGAACAGAAACGTTCACCAAAATACAGTGTGCTTTTTCGAAAAAGATGAGCCTGTCACTAAACAAGGATATCGATTTAAAATGAGGACTGTTGAAAAAACTAAAAATAACCAGTTAATATTTATATAGATAGTTATATACATTTTTTCTCTCAATTACAGTGGTTAATACACTTTGCTGAGCCAATCACCCCCACCAAGTATGTGACAGTGAAATCTCCCATTGTATAATAAAAGCGGAGTCTTAAGCTGGTATAAACTAGAAGAATTTTGTTCAAATTCTTTTTGTTTTAACAGGAGCCTGCAGACAAGCACTACAGTTTTCTGCCTGTACTTCTGTCCATTTGAAAGCTGCAGGGCTTGTGAATGAACTAAGAGGACACTCATCAGCGCCCCTGAAGTTCATTGAGAACTACAAGCCATCTGCCACGGTGGCGGAAGGGACTTGTAATTTCCCTGAAATTGAAATGACCATGAGCTTGTAGCAGAAGGAGGAATGTCATGTCTGTACAGAGTACTATAGGTCTGTACACCATACAGACCTGGCAGCAAAAGGGTTAATAGACAATGCACCCCTGACGCTCGTGTCAAAAAGATTTAGAGGTTCTCTATAAAGAAAGCAAAGTAGAAGCCATTTATCAAACTCATCCCTAAAACTTGCCTCTTCAAAAAACAGAAGTATGCCCAAAGCTTTTTTTGGCTGTACTTCTCCTATGGATCACAGAAGTGCAGTTTGTTCTTCACTCCTGTGACCTGTTTTCAGCCGACTAAAGTTCACTATTGGCTGACATCACAGAGCCAGTCCAGGCTCTGCATGGATCCTGACAATGTCTGACTGGAAGCTGGCACGACCTATCAGCTGCACCTCTGGCAGACTGAGCCAGCAGCTCCCTCCCCTCACCAGCCCAGTGCTCCAGTGATGCTGGAGAGGCAGAGCAGAGAGTCAGTCCCGGCTCTCTGCTCAGAGCAGAGGGGAGATTGAGTGATCAGTGGTGTTTGATTGCTCAGTTCTCATTGCAGAGGCAGTGGGGACAGATGCAGCACTGGATCGATGCTGCATCCACCTAGGTGTGTATAAGGTTTTTTGTAAACCCCATACTTCTCTTTTAGCCAATATAATGGATCACTTAAATGCCAAAACTTTCTGTTTAAGGGCGGCTTCACGTTGCCCTGCTGCGCTTTGGGCAACGCGCAGCTAAACTCCGGTTTTCGTATGAGTTAGCAGCACTTCCCCATAGACTTCTATTATGTCCTGTGGGTTTGGTGCACTTGTTAAAAGCACACCAAAACAGCGGGCAATAATTGCAGTCTATGGGAAAGCGCAGATAACTCATACGAAAACTGTGGGTTAGCTGTGCTTTAGCCAAAGCGCAGCGGGGCAGTGTGAGGGCTGCACCAAACAAAACTTTGTGCTGAGCTGTCTTAAAAACCAGGCAGAGAAAGGAAGAGAGGGGATGTGCCATTGCTCTGAGTCATTCACTTTTGTGTGCAGCTTGAGGTAGACCTCTGAAAACAATTTACTTATGTTATCAGGATAGCCTGTACAAAAGCCTAGTGCTTCACCTGCTACTTAAGCTTGGAACATGTCTCCGGTCAAAGGCGCTGTACTAACAATCTGACGTTAGTACAGTGATCTCCCCCCGCTGAGCTGTTGTGTTCTGACAGGGGAGTGGCCGCCAGCCAGAACACTCCAATGGCTGAGAGCACTAATCGGGAGTCAGTCGGCTGCTGGTTTTCAAGCATGCTTATTCAACAGAAGCTGGCTTCTGTCAGACCGGCTGCCACACACACAGGCTGAATGTCACCCGGCACTCAGCCCGTGTGTACAAGGCTTTAGAATGTACATATTTATATGGAATACACTATACCTATGGGAATAAAAAAAAGAAAAAGAAAATATTTTAAACATTTATATTTTGTCCTGACCATATTAAAAAACCAAACCACTATACATTCCCTTCCAGGTCAGTTATAAACAAAATTACGCCTGCTTAACATTGATAGAGGTTTTTTTATATACGCTTATATTAATTTCACTGCTGACCTTGTGTGAAAATGATATTCTGAATATAATCTACGGTGGTTTGTAAAGTAATTAAAATGTGTAAAAAAAGAAAAAAAAAATCTGTTAATCCTCTAGTGTGATGAACTGCTGGTTATGTAATTCAGGTGAGCAAAATATCTCCTCCCTAACCTAGGCAAGGAAGATGAGAATCTAGAGGCCTGGAGAGGATAAAACAATAAGTTTTCAGTTTATTCTTTGGACACTCAAATAAAATACAATTTATACAGGGAAGTCAGGAGAACTGTAGAAGCACACGGTGTACTAAAAAGTCTGGTTGAATTTGGATATTATTCACAGTTCTGTTTAACATGCCCATTCACAAGAATATTGGATGACTCGTGGGCTTCCAGAGACCTCAGACACCATAGGTAAGAGATCTATTGGGCAATTGTCTCCTGTTCTCCTGAAGTAAGACAAGAACCTGGTGTGTAAGCTGTGTAATTGACATTTGTAGAAAGGTGACAAGCCCATGCAACTCTCAAAGCAATAACAAAACAATGGTGAGGTTAATATATAGATCACATATTACTTAATTAAAATAAGTAAACCATTGCACTGGCTTCTGCAGTTAAATGAGAATGTATTATGGGTTACAGCGTAATGCACAGTAAAAATGGCAGAAGTAAACTGTAATGGGAACTGAAAGCTACAAATAAAAAGTTAGAAACGTCCAACCTTGTTAGTGTTGTACTGGGAGGAATCAGCAAATGGGTTAGTGCAGCTGAGGAGAGGTTTAGTACCAAATGTGCTCTGTAAAGGCAAGCTTTTACTCTAAAAAATAAAGGAAAATAGCAATCATTAAGTAATACAAAATTGAAAAAGGTGTTTATCAAACTTTGCAAAACCCAAGTAAGGTAATTCAGCAAAAAGCATGCATTAAATATAATAAAACTGAAGACAGATCTCACAAAAAACACAAAGTACAAAGTACAAAGATGCATGTGCACATCTTGCAAAGTTCATCGGACACAGAGTACGTGCATAGAATGCATAAAGGTAAAAAACCTTGAGCCTTTACAACTAATTTAAGCCCGTCCTCCAAGCAGAGCCGTTGGCATCCATCTCAGAGAAGTAGATGCACATACACAGCAGCTGCACGGACACAAGTACATGTCAAAGTTGGACATGCGGCAGGAGAAGGTGAATATTCAGGATTCTGATCCACGAACCTGCTCCTGCCCCCATGTCAAACGTGCATCCATTCTATGGGCTACACAGCTCCGAGGTGGATGCACACACATCTGCAAGTAGCTCTGCATGGAGGACACGCTCTTCTGTCTAAATGAGCCCTTACAGCGTCCACTGAATCCTACTAACAGCAGTCCCTCTGGATAGTTCTCTAAATGCAGTGCATAAACTGTGCCCAACTGAGTACCTTTGCACTGAACTTGGCGAAACTGATACAGGTGGTGTTCTGTCATTCAAACCTGCCTAAAAGAGTAAAACTAACATACTTTTGTTTTAAGGAATTTTAACATGCTATAAGGAATATATAAAATGAATTACACACCAGGGACTGATGTGCACTTCATCTCATGTTAAACTAGCCACTTTGTAGCAGCTATAAAAGTATCTGGTTAAAGTCTTACTTCTTTATGCAGCTACAAGGGTGGCATAATGATCAGCATCTGCAGAGGATAACAAGAGCAACTACTGAATTTAAACATTCCGTAGCAAGCTCCAAATACTGCCAAAATTCACTCAGCAACTGAGCTACAAATTGCTGAAATTGTTTTCACAAAGACCTTTTGTTGGCTTCCATTCAATTTTTTATTTCTTGCAGTAAAAACGCCAATAAGGCAGACCATAGATGGTGTAAATTTCTTACCTACAACAATAGGTTGCAGAAAAAGAAATTTGCACGGTTTCCCCATCAACACAGACAGTACTGACAGGGGAGTCCCTCCTGCCGAGACTTTGTGGTCTCCCATGAGTTGCAGGAAAGAAAATTGCTCAATTCCCCCATCAACACAGTCAGTGTTGATGGAGGAATCCCCCCTGCTGAGCCACTTTGTTCTCCCGACGGGGGAAGCCATCCTATAGCCATCCTGCTATAGTAGCCGCTAGCCATAATCACAAGTAAAATTTATCAGGCTGGTTGTACCCAAATTGATCTATTAATTAACTTGGTACAGTCAGCATGCCCATACACGGTCCGAATCTCGGCCGGTTCAGCAAGCGTCTATGGCCGGCCTAAGAGTGATTCTGTCAAAAAGTAGTTTGTGCCCTGGCCCTTAGAACCAACTCTGCCTGGGTTTATGGCAGGCTCCACCCAACATGACATGTCATGAAGACATACTTTTTGGTTAGGAGGCTGACTGACACCAGTTCTCTGAGATGCTAGTTTAGGTTGGTGACATATCTCTGCAACATGGCTGTCCAAGCAGATCATCAGAAGGGACTGGCATGGTTTTGAATTAGGATACTCTAAGAAACGGCCCATGCCCTGCCCATAAGCATCATAGATATGTAGGGCGGCAATCTGGAGCAGGAGACAACAGGAAAAATAGGGACTGGCACTTATCATTTAACATCAAGAGATTCAAAGAACAAGGGAAATATCTACAAGAAGACAGACCATTGAGAATCAATTTTAGAATGTGAAGAAAGCAGAGTGTGTAAATATATATCATTATATGGAGGTAAATAATGATTGCTTTCAAAGTTCCTAAATAAAGTGAGGTTAGCGCCATTGGTGTACCTTAAAGACAATCAACATGCAGTTGTAAGTAAAGTATTTACCTTGGATGAGTGATGAGAAAAGGGGTTAGTAGGTGGATGTCCTCTGTAAGCAGAGGCAGATGGAGAGCAATACAGAGACTCAGGCTAAAGAAGAAAAGGTCAATAAGAAAGGCATTACAAAGGTCAATTAAAATGCCACTAGAAAGGCAGCATTGAACACCCCAAATGGACCCAAAGGTATCACAGCACATGCATACACTAACAAATAGAAAAGCAAAGAAATAGCAGGGAACTGCTGCTGCATGGTGGTAAACTGGTCCTCTCATGGCTTAGACTTGCCTGCAGTGGTGGAGTGACATTCATTTAGCTCTGATACTTATAGCTTAGAGCAGAAACCATTCTAAAGCAGAAGCCCCTGCTTAATACATGATATACACATACGTCTTTAAGAAGCGACAGCAGGTAACAGTCTATAACTGCCATGATCATCTCACTGCTCTCATAGGGAACATTAGCAAACTGAAAATGACTTTATATGGAGTGCTCTGCTGTGAGAAGTGTTAAAAGGTGGTCTCATCATGTCTTCAGTAAAGTCCACCCTCCTATGTCAAAGGGTTTCTTCTGAATTATGCAAATTTTGGCCTGCTAGGTCACTGACAAAACTTAGCATGATGGCATTCTGCACTGTTAGTCCCCATTCACACATGAGTATTTTGTAGTTGGAAAAACAAAGCTCCAAAATGCTCAACCAGTCAAAATCCTAGGCTTTTAAATTTTACAATTTCACATTTGAGAGTTCAGATGCTGGTAACTCAACCCCTGAATCTCCAAAAGTCCCATGAGCTACTTTTGAAGCAGAATTTGGAGTTTTTGGACACACTGATTTTAACAGGACCTTGCAAAAAAACATGTTACGCATGTTTTTTCTGGCACTCCCATATTAAAAGTCTATGGGGGCAAAAATGCATGACTTTGTTCCAAAAAAACCTGCTTGTATGCCACTAAACGGCAAGAGATAACAAAAACATGCAAACATCGCCTACATACACAACGCTCTAGTGTAAATGAGTGCCAAAACTGATTTACATGGGGAACATTTTTGTAGTTGCACGCATCATATGATCATCAAAATAAACTATACCAATTTGAACTCTATATAGTACAAGAGAACTGCTTAGAGGTCAGTGCCCCTAAGGTCCAGTAATCAAATATCTCTGGAGAAAATGTTTCCAGGAATTCCCTTAATAGAACAGCAGTTGTAATTACTGATCACCTGATGAAATCACCTTTGCAAGAAAATTCTTACAACATGACCTGCTGAGGGTAGCTGAGAAGCACTGGTAAGGATAACTGACATATTCTGTCCATCATACCCATGCATTAACAGAATAGTAAAACATAACTAGAATGACAAGGAAAACATGTTTTTTTTCCATATACAACTACAAAATAGCATTTTATCAACTCCATGATAGCAAAAGAAATCAATTGTTAATAAAATAATCATGCAAATGTGTCAACACATTTAAATATTCCAATGTACTTACCCTAGGTCTGGTAATGATGCTTTGAACAAGAAAGACAACAGGGTTGCCTGCTTTTCTTATGGCTTCAACTGCCTGCTCATGGCTTGCATCTCTTAGATCAATGCCATCAACCTAAACAATAAGGGACGTTGGTTATTAAGGACAGAATGTAGTGATCCAGTAAGACTCAACATGACTGACGCCTAAATATCATATTAAAAAAAAAAAGTAAAGCGGTAGTGCCATAGTGATGCCCTCCTGTTTAAAGAAAAGTAAGCCACCTACAACAGAAAAGGAAAAAAAAAAAGAGCAAAACATCAACAGTAACAAAAAAAGGCATCCCTCCTCCAATTACTTTACTGATGCATCTATTCCCTTATTAACGTTATAAATAGATGTCAGTAATAGGCTTTGTATAACAAGTCTGAGTTCAACAGCTTTATGCTGTAAGTAATTTTCTAAACAGCTTTACTGGTAGGATCTATACCTATAACTGGGTTTTTCCAAGTTAATCTAAAGCTTATGCCAGTCTGTCCGCTCATTAAAAGCAAAGAGAAAAAGACAGCTAAAGATTCCAGGTAGTAATCTTGTTGAGAGAAATTACTGTCCTGCTCAGTCCATCCAACAGAATAAATGAAGCTGGCCATACAGAGATATTTTTTTTTTTCACTGAGCCTGCAGGCTCAATGGAAACAAACAGATCCTTCCATCTAAGCTAGGGATCTCCAAACTATGGCCCTCCAGCTGTTGCGGAACTACACGTCCGAAGATGCATTGTAAAACTGTGACTAGGCATGATGGGAATTGTACTTCCTGAACATCTGGAGGGCCATAGTTTGGAGACCCCTGATTCTAAGATATGCAGTGCAAATGAACAAATCTTCCATTTCAGCTATTGGATTTTGACAGCTAGCCCCACTGGTTGTCAAATACCAGTACAGCGGCTCCATCTGATTGGAAGCACTTGCTCTTCAGCCAAAACCTTTCCAGCAGGCTCCTTCAACAAAAGTCAGCCAACGATCTATGTTTAGCAAACAGAGCAGGGCCGCCCACTGAGTGAATTTTGTCCGGTTCCTCACAAACTGGCCGAAGTTTGAATAGTGTATGGCCGCATTTAGGTGTATTTTTACAAAAAAGCAACACAAAGTTTTAAATATAATATGAAATCAGCAAAAAGTGGCTGCTGAAGCTGTGAATGGTAGCCAATCAGCTTCTAACTTCAGCTTGTTCAATTAGCCTTTGACAAAAAACCTAGAAGCGGATTGGCTACCATTCACAGCTGCACCAGATTTTGCACTCTCCAGTTTTAATAAATTAATCCCTATATGTTTATGGAAATAAAAAAGGGCACGCATTTACTAAACATTTACTAAACAGTTTTTAAAACTGTCAGCATACCATGTCTACATCTGTTTTCTAAAGTGGCACTGACAAGCTGCACTGCTTCTAATGGATAAGTACTACTACTGTATTTTTTTTTTATTTCTGTGCCAACAAACCCATTTTCTGGACCGCCTCCTAAGTTGAGTGTAAAATGGAGGTCAAGGCATAGTCACATTAAAAAAAAAAAAAAAAATTCTATGTGTCCTGTTCACACTACAATGCTGCTTTGACCTGAGTTGCGTTAAAATGCATTTTCAGTATGATGCGTTTCAACGTAACGTTGTAGTGTGAACAGGACACTTAAAAAAGCAGTTTTTCTTTTTAAGTGTCTATGCATTGGCCTGCATTTTACAAGATCGCTAAAATGCGGGTCAGCGTTGTAAAAACATGCATAAAGTGGCTGGAAATGTGCATCCATTTTCCCTGCATTTTCCTGTCAGTGTGAATTCTAAAAGTCCTGAAGTGATCCAGCACAGCTTATTTTTCTGACTAAAGTGCCACTTTGTGGAGGAGGAGATTCATGAGAAAAGGGATCTCTACAACAAGTAATGTTCACGTGAGAAGGCGCCCTAGACGCCGCTGTTCTGTATCTCGCTTGTTTTTATTGACTTTTATGTAAGAGCCCTAATAAAACTTATAATTTATTACTTAAACTACTACAGTATTGGAGGCTTTTGTTCTGTTTCGTTTCGTTTGTGCCTCGGTGGTACATATTATGACAGGCTAGTGAGCTGTACTGGGAGCTAAGAGGAAATTATCCAAGCCTGGCTAAAAAGACGAGGAACATTTGGACTTCACTTTGACGCTACATATTAATCCACCACTTGATGCCAATACACAACGCTTGTTTTTACACATATGAAGGTGAGAGTTCTGAGAGACTGATACTAACAGGAGATCATCTATGAAGATATATATTAACTTTTGACTAACCTACTTATTTAATTATTCAATATTTCAACATTGCATCATTCACTAAGTCACTTTATGCAGTTTTTACTATTTGAATGAAATTTTTCACTTATGTTTTTGATGTTTCACTTGCATGGCACTAACAGAGAGCACCTTTAATCTACATATTTATTCTTTATTTATTTATTGAGATGTCATTCAGCATTAGGCACTTTATATATATTTAAGTCACTTTATTATGTGAGAAATGATGGGATTGTGCGAGATCACTTTTATTATATATCTCAAATTGGTTTAGTGTGAACACATTTTAGATTTTGCTGCTATCCTAATTGACATCAACACATATTTTATAATTTTTTTTATTATTCTAAGCACATTTACTGCATTTACTCAATAGTATTGCGAAGGACACATTGTTTCATTGGCTTTGTAAGTTGTTGTTCGCATTTTGAATTTAATTTGTTGGGTGAGAGGAAGCAAGGGGAGGGATTGACAGAGAAGGGATGATAGTCTATGTAAAGGTAAGTCATTGAGAAGGGAGTTGCAGTAATCAAGATGAGATGATGAAAGAGTAAACAAGGAGCTTTGCAGCACTATCGATTGGGAGGGGGAGTATTTTGGAGATGTTGCTGAGGTTGAGGCAGCAACTTTGGACAGTGATTGAACGTGGGGCCAAAAGGATAGTTCAGGATTAAACCTAGTACCTTGGCACTTGGGGACAAGTTGATAGTTGGGCCGTTAATCTTGACAGAGAAGTCAGGGGAATAGTGTTCATAGACTGAATACAATGCAATTGTAAAAGCATTCTTGGTATGTGGTGTGCTTATGCTACATATTTAAAATCATTCTCCTACTACTGCCCTTGAAGCCGAAATAAAAAATTGTAGAAAGTACGCTTGCTGGCCGCAATGAACTCATTTTTTTGTTTATAATTTCTTTCTAGCGCCATCTTGAGGTTCTGAGTGGTTGCTATGGGCAACATTTTATTCCAGTGTACCCATAAACTGTCACAAAATAGCTAGTAATAAAAGTATATACAAGCTTTTTTATAAGCTTTTTTTTTTCCACCGTTACCTACTCGAATGCAAAAAACCCACCAAAAAACTGTGACAACAGTTTATAATGATAAACATTTAACGTTTGCCAATGCTGGTATGAACATTTCAGAGAACCATTTTACATAATCACTTTTGATTGAAAAAAAACACTATGCGTAAACTGTACCACTAAGTCTGGCAGTATGGAACAGTAAGATGACATATTTTTTCCCTGATACCAGCACTTGAAGGGTTAACACCCACACACTTTGTGTTCTAAGGCATTCAGCAATGACGGTTACATATGCCTGCACATTACAATGGTCTTCCAGATGGTACCTCTACAATCCTATCTCCAGTTTTCAGAGTTCCATTTTTGCCTGCAGGACTGTCCTCTAGAATGTGTTTGATGAAGATTCCTCTCATCACTTCCCCATTGCTTAATCGGCTTCCCATGCCTCTGCCACCGACAATGCTGATCCCCAGAGATTTACCAGGCTCCCTCCAAAGCTCTACCCTGTGAGGATAAAGCGAGAAGAAAGAAATGCTTTGGATTAGACACGTTCAGCCCTCATGTTGTAGACAAAACTAAGACTTTGTATTTAGGGATTTTCATAGTATACAGTGAGGACAAATAGATGTATAAACCTTCTTGGGGTATTCCAGTTGCTAAATGCTCCATGTTCCAGTTCACTTTCTTCCCCTTCCCCTTCCTCACGCTCAGGTAGCTCTGGAGCATCACTGGAAAAGAATCACATGCTGCTTTAATTTTTATTTACAGTCAATAGTGCTTTATTTTCAAGTTCTACTGGTATGATGCAAATCAAAGCTATCAAATATAATTGCAGTAAACAATTCAAATTCAGCACAGAAATTGAAAGCAGGCACTAAAAGGTGCCTTTACGAACTTTCATTCATTTTCTACACCACCCATGGAGCAACATATCTGTGCCACTCCATTTGTCAGGGTAACTTCTGCTTTCGGAGAACTGCCATGTCCTCCTCCCTGCACTTAATTGAATTACTTTAAGGTCTTTACTTAAATAGTTTAATTTAACTACAGGTTGTTTTTAAGTCACCTCTATAATATAGTAGAGCTGGCCATACATGTTAGAATCTCAGCGGTCGAGATTCGAATCATGTATGGGCAGGCTGAATGCACCCAAGTTGATCGGTCCATCAACCTGGATACAACCAGACGGTCAGATTTTACACGTCATTATTGCTAGTGGCTGTTATAGCCACTAGCAATAATCACTGTGTTCTCCTGGCAGGGATGGCGGTTGCAGGAAAGAAAATCACCCCGTCTATGGCCGGCATTAGATAGGTTATAGAGAGATTCATGTCCTTCGAATCCGATATTTTCTTTTTTTTTAACTCTTCCTGAACCTTTAAGGCAACCAATAATTCCTTTTTACTTTCCTCTTTGTTTTACAAATGTGTCAAGTGTAAATTGCTGTGCGGGTCTGCTGGGGAGCCTTCACTTCAAGGTTTTTTCTAAATGGGACAGAGATAGCCAGATGGATAAAAATTTAGAACCTTCCATTTTTTTATCTCTCTATTCTCTTCTTTCCTGGGGACTCATATTCCCCTTATCTTGTGCTCTTCTGTAACAAAATGTTAAAAGTGAGACATCTTCCCAAAAGAATCACACACATCAAAAAAAATAACCTTTGCAATTCTCTACTCACATCTCATTAACAAAAAATAAATAAAAAATTAGTAGGAGCTGGGCTTTCATATGGAGAGATCGCATTCTCATGCAACACATCTGTAAACATCTTTTGTAATACCATTGCATAATCCTTCCACAAATTTTCAGAAAAATACACGTTTAAATTTGTTAACATCTTATTAAACCTGCAGAATCGTGGTGGCTGGATATCAGCAATGCCCTGTAGTTTTAGAACAGGGACCACCAGACAGGTAAGCATACAGCACCTCCTTTTACAGGCTGGGCTTACATTAACTTTGACCCCACAATCACACAGTCACTTATAGATGCACTGAAAAACTTTAGGCGTGTTTTTTGCAAAGTGGTCCTAACATGCACCAAAAACTAGAAAACATAGCCTATGGCTCTACCTAGCAACAGCACAGGATTTATGGTTAAGCTGTGTTGTCTTACAAAAGGGTAGGGTTATGGGCTAGGCTGTAAATGACAAAGCTTTCAGCTAAAAAAATAGTTCAAGAGCTGTCTTTTCAGCTATCAAACAGAACACTTTATCGGTTCGGCCAAATCTTTCATTATGGGATTTGTACTTTTAATTGCGGTATTTTTTGTGCAGAATTCAACTTTAAAAAGGCTAGATTGTCTTATCACTGATTGCCTTGTTTTGCCAAGTCAATGGCCTACTGAAGATACCGTTCTTGATAACAGCAGCTTCCATTTTTTTTGATAAGATACTTTTTATTAATAGATTTTCTAGTTTGGCTTGATAAAATATTTTGTTATAATTATCACTTCTCACCTAGTGTTCTGTACAGGCAAAGGTTCAAGCGATAGTGTTCCTTCACTAAGTTGGCCAATATTTGATAGATATTCTTCCAAATTCTCACTTGGAACATATGTAATGCTACAAAAAAAAAAATGCACACTATTAGTGCAAACACTGGAGAATAAAATGGTTGTATTGTGTAAATCAATAAGATAAAATAAACACAGTCACAGATGTACACATTTATACATGAGGGGATGACAATAAAAAGCAAACAAACTCCTTACCAAATCAACTTACCCAAAAAAGTTATAGGGATCTTTGAATTTATTTTTTTTTTGGCTCTCACTATTCAGTCTTATGTGGATACATGTAACCTATAAACCCACAAACTAAAGACAGAAGACCTTATTTTTATATGTCAATGCATTTTTTGTTTAACCAAAGAAGTTAATGTTACGGTTTAATTTTTGCCATTTTCATCTATCGGTTTACATCCGTCTAAAAGTATTATTAACAATGTGTGCAAAGGGCCTGAGCCTAAAGTGGAAGTCAAAACCTAACTAAGCCTAAACTTGTCTCCATCCCTTTTCTAAGCCCTATACTAACTACCCTGCAAAGATAAGATGTTTATACTTACCTAATCTAAGGGCGCTTTGGTCCAGTCACTTGTTTAGCTCCCAGGGCCATTTCTCTGACTCAAAAGTGAGACATCAAAAGTCTGTTTAGACCTCTGATGTTTCACCAAAGCCCCCCTCCCAAACAGGGCTGTATGAAAAATAAATAGTAAAAAAAAATTTAATAATAGTAATTATGATATTAATAAAACACATAATTAATCAGTACCCACCAGCATATATGCAGTGCCTTGGTGGGTGGGCTTTAACGCAGAGCTGCCGCACATATGCAATCATAGGGAACAGCTTGTTTTTGCTGAGGGCATGCTCACTGTGTGCCTTCAGTACAGTAACTAAGCTGTGAAAGGCAGCTTCTGATGCATGCTTGCGATCACGTGACTGCTGTAACAGCCAATCACAGCGGTCGCACGATCCGAAAGTCCACCTCCTAGCATTTCAATCCTCTTAAAGAGCCGGGGGGGGGGGGGGGGCTAAAGCTGGCCAAAGATTCCTTTGACAAGCGAAGTGGATGGAAAAATCCCTTTCTGCCGGGACCTTGTATTCTGACAGGGGTACTCTCCACGACCGATGATCTACAGAAGCTTTCCAAGAATCCCACTCGACAGAAGTCACACTAACAATTGACTTCTGTCAAACAGGGACGGCCACACATGGATTAAAATTCAGCCAGTCTGAATTTCAACCCATCTATGGCCAGCTTTATTCATGTGGGTGCTGTGGCATACAACATGAATGAGTGGTTTGTTTATGCGGGTGGAGCCACCAGGAGCACCGTGCGGGCAGCCTAATTTAGTCAATGGAGAGACAAACGCTGTTTGTACCAAGACACAGGTGCTAAATTTGACAGGCGTGCCAGTTAAAAACAAGCCGTAAGCTTGTTTTAATCTCTTCAGACTTCGGACGTACTAGAAATGTCCAAAGAGCTTAATGGAATTACGTCATGAAGGAAATATGGAGGTTGACCCATTTTTTCTAAATTCCACTTGCAGACTTCCCTGCTAGTCCTGTGGCTTCAAAACTTTGGGTCACTGACCTGGAACAAGTATTAAGACTGCTAACTTCACCCTGATTTTACTTGCAACTGCTTCTGGTTTAGTGACTCAGAACAAATGTATCCCTGAGGATCAACATAATAACTTTCAGGACATTGCCAATATCATTTTATGTATTTTTTTACAACAGGAAGTGTTTAAAGGGAGCCTACATTCCATGTTTTACAGTTAAAGCTTCACTTTGTGATTGGGCCTAAATTTACCAAATTTACGTTTTTTCCCTTGCCTCTGTCATTCTACTGCCCAATGTGGCCAGTAAGGGTAACCTCATTTGGAGAGGCCTGTGGCAATTGGTGGAACTTAACCTTGTTACACACTGGCCAAAAGTTGTCCGAAAATGGTTGGTTCAGGAAAAAAACAGCCAACTTTTTTGGCCCATGTGTACAACTCCTTGTCCGACAAAAGAACGAGCATGCAGGAAAACCAGCACCTGATCATCTCTCGCAGCTATTGGTAGTACCCCTGTCAGAGCACAATAGCTCAGCGGGGAGATCGCCGGATCATCGGATGTGTTAGTATGGCGATCTAAGTTTTTTTTCTTTTCGTTCAGCCTGCTGGGTTGAATGAAAAAGAAACGTACAGTTGTTCTCATAAGTTTACATCTCTGGCAGAATTTATGATTTCTTGGCCATTTTTCAGAGAATATGAATGATAACACAAAAACTTTATCTTTCACTCATGGTTAGTGTTTGGCCATTTATTATCAATCAATAGTGTTTACTCTTTTTAAATCATAATCACAACAGAAAATACCCAAATGACCCTGATTAAAAGTTTACACACCCCAGTTCTTAATACCGTGTATTGCCCCCTTTAACATCAATGACAGCTTGAAGTCTTTTGTGGTATTTATGGATGAGGCTCTTTCTCTTCTCAGATGGTAAAGCCGCCCATTCCTCTTGGCAAAAAGCCTCCAGTTCCTGTAAATTCTTGGGCTGTCTTGCATGAACTGCACGTTTGAGATCTCCCCAGAGTGGCTCAATGATATTGAGACCGAGATGGCCACTCCAGAACCTTCACTTTATTCTGCTGTAGCCAATGACAGGTCGACTTGGGCTTGTGTTTTGGATCATTGTCATGTTGGAATGTCCAAGTATGTCCCATGCGCAGCTTCCTGGCTGATGAATGCAAATGTTCCTCCAGTATTTTTTTTATAACATACTGCATTCATCTTGCCATCAATTTTGACCACATTTCTAGTGCCTTTGTAGTTCACACAATGAAGATATTTGCCAGCGCACCACAGAACGACGTAGATAGCATCCAAACGTGTAAATTATTGCTTGATCACAACACAAGGAGAGTGCAACGTTTCGAAGTCACTCAGAACCCCTTCGTCAGACATGTGATCACATGCCTGACGAAGGCGATCCTGCGTGACTCTGAAACATTGCACTCTCCTTGTGTTGTGATCATGCAATAAATTACACGTTTGGATGCTATCTACGTCGTTCCATGGTGTGCTGGCAAATATCTTCATTGTGACTTGAACCAGTATCCAACTGGTTGTTGCTGCAGCACCCATACTCGTGAGCTCATCCAGGAATGTGTGCGATAGGAATATGAAGTATTATTTGTAGCTCACACAACCCCAAACCATCAGCGATCCACCTCCGTGTTAGACAGCAGGAATGGTGTACCTATCATCATAGTCCTTGTTGACTCCTCTCCAAATGTAGTGTTTATGGATGTGGCCAAAAAGCCATATTTTGGTCTCATCACTCCAAATGACTTTGTGCCAGAAGGTTTGAGGCTTGTCTCTGTGCCGTTTGACGTATTGTAAGCGGGATACTTTGTGGCATTTGCGTAGTAATGGCTTTCTTCTGGTGATTCGTCCATGCAGACCATCCTTCTTCAAGTGCCTCCTTATTGTGCATCTTGAAACACCACATGTTTTCAGAGAGTCCTGTATTTCACCTGAAGTTATTTGTGGGGTTTTCTTTGCATCCCTAACAATTTTCCTGGCAGTTGTGGCTAAAATTTTAGTTGGTCTACCTGACCATGGTTTGGTTTTAACAGAACCCTCATTTTCCACTTCTTGATTAGAGTTTGAACACTGCTGATTGGCATTCTCAATTCCTTGGATATCTTTTTATATCCCTTTCCTGTTTTATACAGTTCAACTACCTTTTCCCGCAGATCCTTTGACAATTATTTTGCTTTCCCAATGACTCAGAATCCAGAAACGTCAGTGCAGCACTGGATGAAAGATGCAAGGGTCTGTCAGGAGTCCAGAAACTCATTAACCTTTTATACACACACACTAATTACAATCAAACAGATTACAGGTGAGAATGGTTACCTTTAATATCCATTCAAACCCATTAGTGTCAACTTGTGTGCTTGTTATTATGCCAAAATCACCAGGGTATGTAAACTTTTGATCAGGGTCATTTGGGTAGTTTCTGTTGTGATTATGATTTAAAAAGAGTAAACACAGTTGACTGGTAATAAATGGCTTCAGCTAAACACTAACCATAAGTGAAATAAATGTTTTTGTGTTACCATTAAGATTCTCTGAAAAATGGCCAAGAAATCATAAATTCTGCCAGGGTTATGTAAACTTATGAGCACAACTGTATATGGTGTACCCAACATTAGTCATCAACTCAGGCAAATCAATGCACCTGTAATCAAAATGAAATCAGAGAGGGGCACAGAGAAGGTAGACTGCTGGTCTCCTGATAATGCCACGTTAGTACTAATAACCTGTTCACCAACTACTCATATAAATAGGACAACAGTTAGACTAAACACCTTTTTTGTTATGAGATTCTCAGAAAACAAAATGTGATGCTTCTCATCTATAGATTAGAATAAAATGTAAATGACCAATGAACTAGTCTGCATAAAGAGATATTTCTAGACTATGCTGTTGTGTATATTTTGCCGTCTGCCTCCATAAAGAACCATTATATTTCTCAGAAAAAAGCATGTTTAATAGGATTTTCATGGAAGGAATGAGTTACAAATTGTCAATAATATGTTCTTTCTAATAAAGACCTGAAGAGCACTGCTCTGACAGAAGAATACACGTAATTTCCATTTGATTTCATATTATGTGCTAAATTGAATCAAGGGAGATAAAAATACCATGAAGCCCACCAGCACCTTAATCAAGCATCACAGCTGGTGGCTACCAACACAAGTGCTTTGGGAATTAGCCAGTAAACATGACGATATCACAGCTAAAATGAATTTGATCCACTGCCTGGCACCTGGGTTTTTTGACTGACATCCAATGAGTAGGAGTCAGATAAACAACTCATGAATGCATGATCAAGATTTTGCTTTCAATACAAAATGTGTTGTCTATAGGAGGAGGGGAGAAATGCTTTTTCTTCAGATTTTTGCTTAATAATAAAATTGAGACTGAATGCTTAAAAGTAAAAAAGTTGTAATTTAAACTTTCTCTTTTCAACTTATGTAATTTTACTGTCAAACATCTTATTGATTAATAATGTTTTTATTTTAGGTCTCACTTCATTTATTTACATCTCGGCTATAACATGTTTGTTTTGTAGTATAAGCTTGATGTGGTCAGTTTAGACCAGTGGTTTCTCAGCTTTCACAGAGATTTTTTTTTTTTTTTACACTGTCTTCTGCAATGGCTTGAACCAACAGAAGGAATGCCAAACCAGACTCATAAAGTCCAAAACAGGTTTTGGGAAAAAAATCATATCAGAACATGCAGTGTCAGAGGAAAGGGGGTGGGGTGTTGCACCCCTAAATATAGGTGTAACATGTTTGAAAAGGTGAACTTCGTCTTTAAGCTTGAAGTGATGTTCCTGGGTACCTACTGGAGGGTAGGCCTGGTTACATGTAGGCCGCTTAACCAAAGCCAGTGAGTTCTTCAAAAGACTGCTTTTTTTTTTACCTTTTCTACTCTGTACTAATAGGCATTAAAGTCCCAATGTGTCTTGTATGTATTCATTTGAACCTTATGCAAATGTTTGGGCATCCCTGGTCAAATTAAAAGAGAAGAGTGAGAATCACAAAAACAAAAAATCATACTCGACTAGATGGCTGCAACACTGATCCCAGCTGCAGCTGTCCCCCGGAGCCTCGAAGACTGAGAACTAAGTGAAAGAAAACACAGTTGATTGGTCAGCTCTTGGTCCTCAGCCTGCAGAGAGCTGGTGACTGTCAGTCACTGAAGCGCTGGGCTGTGGAGGGGGCAGGAATGGCTGGCTTAGAGTCTCAGTGGCTCACGGAGAGGCTGAGCCAGTTATAGGTCCAGGCTTCTGGGCAAATTCCAACCATATGGGATCTTTTCAGAGCCTAGACCAGCTCTGTAATGTCAGACGACAGCAGACTTTAGCCCGCTGTCGGATAAAAATGGGTCAAAAAAGTGCATAACTAAGTGCATGTCTGTAACCCACAGGAAAGTATAGCCAAAATGCTTTGGCCATACTTCTACTTTAAAAGGATTGCTGAACTTTTAGAAAAAACAAAACAAAAAAAAACTTAAGACAATATCTACAAGTAACGATATACAATAAATGTCTCTGCAAACTTTGACATCTAATTACGATTTACTATGTCTGCCTAATTTTATGGACTGGTTATAAAACAATTTGGAATTTGGAATATACAAAAGTTTAAAGCCCATCTCCATGCAAGACTAGCTTTAAGCACCCTGTCAACCAGTAGGAGGAACACCTCCTCTAGCAGAAAAAAGAGCCTACAAACATTTCCTGCAGTGTTTTATTTTTTATTCTTCATGTACTCTGTCCAGCCTAATGCTCTCTACTTACTGTATACTGCCTATTGTAATGAATGGTGCATGCGACACTACATTGATGGATTGGGGTAGCTTCAGACTGGCCACTTCACAGGTAACTGTGAAGTAACAGGTAACCCACTTTGTCAAAGTGGGGGGAGCTCAGGAAAAGAGTGCACTGCAGTGGTCCAGAGCTTACAGCTAAAGACTACTGCATTCAATGTGAGAGCAGTGGTCTGACGTTCTCCCCACCTAGCTTCCTGCTGACTGCAGTGCAGTAGTAAGGGGAAACTATAAAGAAGAGCAAACCGTAAGACACATAACACTTATTTTTTGAATCAAGGTGACATGATTTCTATAGGTTTTGAGCAGACTATAATTAGGCCTTAAAGTGATTGTAAATGCTCTTTTTTTTTCTTAAAGTATTAAACATGGTATACTTGCATGCTCTGTGCTGTCTCAGCGCCGATATACCACAAAACGCATAGCAGTTGTCATATTTCCATGGGGTACCCGATACCGGAGTTGGTTGGGTGGCCCTCTGGGTTCAGGCGGACCGCGTATCTGGTCTTGTCCCGCCCCGCCACTACTGTGCATGTGTGGCTGGTGCTTCAGGTTGTACTACTTTCATGCGACCAGGGCTCCAGCCGTGCATAGACAGTGGCACATCCACCACGCCAGCCGACAGGTGTATTTCGGTGGCAAGGAAACTGGGGGAGGAGCCTATTTGGGACCTTATATATGTGCACCCTGACATTCATAGCATACATGGCATTTACCCTGTGAGTTATTTTTGACAGGTGAGGATGTCACAGCTCTCGGGTTTCATATTTGCAATGTTTATTTTAATTGCAGATTTCCTCTTTTTTTGTTTAATACTGATTTCCTATATTTAGAGCCAGTGATTATTTTCCTTGTATGCATTGCAGGGTATGTTTCCTGCATTATGTCCTTTGCTGTGCTCTGTGTGTGCCTTTTTCTGTTTTTTTTTTCTTTTTGTTTTTTGGCTGAAAAAATGGCTCCCCTCAAGTTTATGCGCCTTCACCTTCTGTGGTGCCCCGGCCCAACAGAGGGCTGGTTTTCAATCTTTTGGGTGGTCCTCCTCTTGCACTCCTCTCCAGTGGCTGTTGGCGGCACCTGCGATGTCATTATACCAGTTGTGAGTAATCTGATTTTTGCGGTTTATGTTGTGTTCAGTTTTTTCATTTTTTTCTTTTCCTGATTTGTGTTAACCATTATTAATTTTGCCATCACCAGCACAGTATCTCCTGAGGAAACCATTATCACAAAACAGGTCCAAATTTTACATACTGAAGTCCTATTGACATTAATGTTAATCACATACGTATTATTGTAATTTTGCTGTATGATTGTATTTAATGGACCAATAGCTGTATGTGTCTGGGGTACCCCCCTTTGCCACATGTCTATCTTTATCGGAGTGATTTTTGATTTGAAACCAGTAAAAGTAAAAACGTGAAAAAATTATCTGGTACATGAAAAAGTAGTCTTGTACGTTGCATCATGAATTGAACATTGTGTAGGTAAAAATATTTAACATGTAGGTCAGAACAGTGTAGAAATTATCGAAAAATATTACATCTTACATATCCATTATAAAAAAGTTTTTTTGTACTTACCATAAATCCATTTCCTGGATTACGGTCTACTGTCGGTTTATAGTGGCAGAAGTATTGGACAATGGCAAAAATGTAAATGGAAAAAAAATCTGTAGGCCAGCCCAAGATGCCCCCTCCTCTTCCCAGCATGACTCGGTTTATAGCAAGTGTAACAGTCATTCATACTGGGCTGATGCATAGCTGTGTGCGTAGCAGCCATTTTGTCATGTCTCAACTCACCTCAGCCATGTTGTCTTATGAAGGGCACACCACAGTGAGCTTGATCCAACCTTTTTCTTTCAGTTATCCAATACACAAACCGGTGACTGAGGCTAGGACCTTATCAATCCAGTATCAGACACTCAGATTTTCCATTACCCAATCCCTAATCTAAGCCTGGAAACACTAATAATACTCATCCTCCCAAATCCAGAGAACCAACAGATACCTGTCATAAATAGCTCAATCCACAAAGTGCAGACAGTGTAGTAAGATAGTTATAAAAATCCCTTATAAAGGAATCTGCCAACATGACCAGAGGGAGGATTAGAAATCAACCCGATGCTTAATACCCAGAGAAAATGATCTTCAAATAGAGAGAAATTAGTCTACACATAGGAGGATCACCAGGAAGAAATCCACCATGGTGGTGAGGAGAGCTCTTTGGTGGGATTTAACCCATTCTTCCAAAGTCTTGACAGATTAAAGTCCCAGCCAAAACAGGCTGAGGATCACCAATGAAAACTGAGTGTTCAGAAGGGATTCTAGCTGCTGGTCAGTACAATTCTTAAAAGGTAAGAACATCCTCTACTGGGCTCGTGATTTCCCAGTTAAGGTGGGTCATTGACAGATCCAAGGTGGGTATAGCTTGCTGTTGTAAAAACTCTCTCCTCAAACCCACAAAACCAATACCTCTGTGGTTACAGTTTGCATAGAGGTATATCTTAAATACCAGGTGCGATGGAAAGGTTTTTGCAGCTGTAGGGGCTATTAAGTCCAATAATGGAGACAGCAAGCTGATCATCCAGATGTAGAGTAGTATGTGTTACATCAATAAGGGCTAAAGAGTCTAGGGTAATGGCAGGAGAATGGTTCCTCAAATTAATCTTATCAGAGAGACCCTGGGAGACCCTAAATCTGAGTCAAAAATGGTCACTGCTAACAGGGGTTCAGCCTCTTCCAAGGCTGCAAAGTTTAGTAATTGACTCTGCAGAGAATGCACTTAGAGCCTCTGAGATCAGCCCTTGGAAGGAATTGGATGAATTTGACCACAAAGTCTTGTATGACTGCAGTATAACCCCTGATAAGGCTTCACTCGATGGAGCTTAGGGGGGAATTTGATGAGGTAGCAGATATCCAGATTTCAGTGCCCTTTAGAAGTCACCAGAATCTTTGGGAAAGAGTGAGATGGGGTCACCTGCTGCAGTGGGACTGTGACAGATCTAACCAAGATAGGGGCTACTGGAGAGGACTAGAAGCAAGCCTCTTACCCACTGACTATGGCCCAGGGAGAGAGCAGATCATTCTCTAATGATGGGCCACCACTTAATGGACACTAAGAACGTGGTGTGGATTACTGCAAATGGGACAGTAATATTTATCCACAATCTCTCTCAGGAAACATATAAAGACTATTCCTGGTTTGTTGGATTCTGAACTATACATGTTAATTGAAATAGCTGGGCACACTGGCCTCTGTTTCATGTTCTTCAATGTAGGAGTCAAACAGTCTGCTACTGAGATCTTCTGCTATAGTCTGTTGCCTACTAGGCTAGGGAGGGTGAAGATCACTGTTTGTATTGTTAATTGTGCTAATTGGAACACTTTTTGTCTCTCCTAACAAACCCTTGTGGGATGTGTTTATACTTATGATAATGTGTCCTTTGTATTCACTGTTGTAGGGGCCGAATAGTCTAGTTATCCAATTGGGGCCAATTAAGGTAATGTTTATAGTATGTCAGTTGTTGTAATTATGTTTCTGGTTACAGTTTGTATTGTTAGTGTAATATGATCAGGAGGGGGGAATGTCCTCCTGTGGTATATATTTGGCGTGAGTTTGTTCAAATAAACATTCCATGTTCCAATCTGTAACTGAGCTAGTCTCGACTGGTTCTTGGTTATGACATGTGGCTGTAATATCCGATATCTGAAGGTCCAGACTGGAGGAAGCAATGTACTGACAGAATCACTCAGCAGAGTGTGGGAAGCAGTTCTGTCACAGGGACCATCCTTTCTATGTCTACATATATACACATTGCGACCACATAGTGGTGATGCAAAAAGCTCAGGTTACAAGGCATGGCCTCAGATGCTCCTAAACCCATGCAGTTATTAGCGAATAAGGATCTCAGGTGGGAGGTGACCAAGGTCACTACAGATGAGCAATAGCAATGGACCAGAGTTCAACATTCCACATGGCTCTTTTGCAAAGCAGGAGAAGCAGCGGGGCAATGCTTACTCAACTCTGAAAGTCGAAAAAGAAAGTGCACGCAATACTCCACCAAACGGTTGACGTTACGACCGAGTCCCTCAGCAAACACCCCATCTGTGGTACAGTGCATCCGGAAAGTATTCACAGCGCTTCAATTTTTCCACATTTTGTTATGTTACAGTCTTATTTCAAAATGGATTAAATTTATTATTTTCCTGAGAATTCTACAAACAATACCCCATAATGACACAGTGAAAAAAGTTTGGTTGAAATCTGCAATATTATTAAAAATGAAAAACGAAAAAAATCAAATATACATACGTAATTACAGCTTTTGCTCAATACTTTGTTGAAGCATCTTTGGTACCAATTACAGCCTCAAGTCTTTTGAGTATGATGCTACAAGTTAGGCACACCTATGATTGGGCAGTTTATCCCATTCCTCTTTGCAGGACCTCTCAGGATCCATCAGGTTGGATGGGGAGCGTCCGTGCACAGCCATTTTCAGATCTCTCCAGAAATGTTCAATTGGGTTCAAGTGTGAGCTCTAATTAAGCCACTCAAGGACATTCACAGAGTTGTCCTGTAGCCACTCCTTTGTTATTTTGGTTATGTACTTAGGGTTGTTCTGTTGGAAGATGAACCTTTGCCCCAGTCTGAGGTCCAGAGCGCTCTGGAGCAGGTTTTCATCAAGGATGTGTCTGTACATAGCTGCATTCATCTTTCCCTTGATCCTGACTAGCCTTCCAGTTCTTGCCATTGAAAAACATCCCCACAGTAGGATGCTGCCAGCAACATGCTTTTCTGTAAGAATGGTATTGGCTAGGTGATGAGCGGTGCCTGGTTTCCTACAGACATGACGCTTGCCATTCAGACCAAAGAGTTCAAGAGTTGTTTCATCAAACCAGAGAATTTTGTTTCTCATGGTGAGAGAGACCTTCAGGCGTCTTTTGGCAAACTCCAGACGGGCTGTCATGTGCCTTTTACTGAGGAGTGGCTTCTATCTGGCCACTCTACCATACAGGCTGGATTGATGGAGTGCTGCAGAGATGGTTGTTCTTCTGGAAGGTTCTCCTCTCTCCACAGAGAAATGTTGGAGCTCTGTCAGGGTGACCATCGGGTTCTTGTCTCCCTGACTAAGGCCCTTTTCTCCCCCGATTGCTCAGTTTGGTCAGGCGGCCCGCTCTAAGAAAAGTCCCGGTGGTTCCAAACTTCTTCCATTTAAGGATGATGGAAGTCACTGTGCTCATTGGGACCTTCAATGCTGTAGACATTTTCTATACCCTTCCCCAGATCTGTGCCTCGTTACAATCCTGTCTCCGAGGTCTACAGACAATTCCTTGGACTTCATGGCTTGGTTTGTGCTCTGACATGCACTGTTAACTGTGGGACCTCGTATAGATGTGTGTGCCTTTCCAAATCATGTCCAATCAATTGAATTTACCACAGGTGGAATCCCATCAAGTTGTAGAATCATCTCAAGGATGATCAGTGAAAACAGGATGCGCCTGAGCTCAATTTTGAGTGTCATGGCAAAGGCTGTGAATTTTTGTGTACATGTGATTTTTTCGCTTTTTATTTTTAATAAATTCGCAAAGATTTCAAACGTCTTTCACGTTGTCATTATAGGGGATTGTTTGTAGATTTTTGAGGAAAATAATGAATTTAATCAATTTTGGAATAAGGCTGTAATATAACAAAATGTGGAAAAAGAGAAGCGCTGTGAATACTTTCCGGATGCACTGTAAAATCAGAGGAAAGTAGGAAATCCTAAGCCATTCAGCTGTACAAATAGCAAGGAAGCTCCCAGTGCTCAGCCCGATTGACCTACTTACAGAGTGAGTTCTGCAGAGGTGCCAGCACCTCTGAACCTAAAAATGTGCTGTTAACTAATCAAAAAAAAAAAAAAAAAAAACGAGCAAAAAAAAAAAACTGTTATGCCCCGTACACACGATCGGACTTTCCGACAGCAAAACCATGGAATTTTGTTTGAAGGTTGTTGGCTCCAACTTGGGTTGCATACACACAGTCACACAAATGTTGGCCAACAATTACGAACGTAGTGACGTACAAGACGTGCGGCAAGCTGATAAAAAGGAAGTTCAATAGTCATGCACCACCCTTTGGGCTCCTTCTGCTAATGTTGTGTTTGGTGAGCATTGATTCCAAGCATGCGTGGACTTTTGTGCAACGGACTTGTGTACACGCGATCGGAAAGTCTGACAACAAAAATTTGTTGGCAGAAAATTTGAGAACCTGCTAGCCAACACTTGTTGGCGGAAAGTCCGCCAACAAATGTTCGATGGGGCATACACACGGTCAGACTTTCCACCAGCAAGCTCACATCCAACATTTGTTGGCGGAAAATCCAATCGTGTGTACGCGGCATTGGACTTCCCCTAGCAGAGCTGAAGAAAAAACACCTATCCAAGCACACTAACAAAAGTGAAGCACGCTGGGATGAGAAGGGGTTATCCTGAACTGGCTTTCATATCTTCTTGTTTGCCCATGTTCATTCATCTTGTAGGCAACAGTATAACCCAACAGTATATAACTTCCTGTAGCCCTCAATGGACAGCAGGTAGAAATTGTAGCAGCTGTGCATGACAGCCAATCAGTTTCTGTCTTCAGCTTCGTTCAGTTAAGCTTTGAAAAACAAAGATAGGACCTGACTGGTTGCCATGCACAGGTGCTCCAGATTCTGACTTCCTCAGTTTTGATAAATTTGCCTCTATATATTTTCTTTTGGAATTCATAGTTATACAGCCTGTCCACAACAGAACGTTTTTTTAAAGTTTTTATTTGACACAACCAAAAAAAAAAAAAAGTTTTGAAAAATATAACACTATACAAATGCTTGTGTATATTCCAAGGTTTACCTCTCAAGTATGAATGAAAAGCAGTAGCCTGGTATTGTCCTCATGAATTGTAAATAATGTATTCTACCCAGCTACACAAACATTCCAAAAATAAAATAAGCTCTTTGTGGCATACCTATAGAACAAAAGTGCACTACTCTGGCTTGGAAGTGTGATGTGAAAACACAAAACAAAAACCCAAGGAAACAATGGTCGGTTTGTTTTGCTCGGTGATAAGGTTGGACACAGCAGGTGATACATTCTGATTTAGGAAATTAAAATGAATGAAAATACAAACACCACCAAGGTCTTTTTCATTTTCTTTTCTGCAAATCAAAGCTGCATCTACCTCTCTCCAGCTGCAGCTACTCAACAAGGAATGCAATTACTGCTTTCTTCAAGGAAAACAGTTTTAGGTGAGGAGGAAAGGATTACAAAAAGATAAAATAGAACTTCTCCACATGCAAGAAACCCCCAAGAGCCTGCATTTACACAAACAGCACATGCAATGGATAAAGAGGAAGTAGAGCGGGGTTCTTAAAGGGTTAGTGAGGGCATTACACAATGGAAGGCTTTCTAGAAATCGACTAGGTAATGCATTTATATTAGAGGAAAAGTAGGTGAAAATAAAAAGACATGCAGGGTAAGGTTAAAATATATGAAAATGAGTTAAAATCTAAGCATACTATCACCATAGCATTTGTTTGCGGAGTATATAACATGTTACTTAATTACAAAAAGAAAAAAAAGCTGTTAAAAAAAAAAAGCTGTTCATTTTTGGATCAAGCTATAGAAACGGTTATTATGAAGAATGAGACAACTGAACAGAAGATGATAAGCCATGCGGAGCTTTTGAATCACCGATACTCACACATAAAATGGGGCCTGATCATCAGCAGGTGCGGGAGAAGATCTAGAATGGGAAGCATATGATGCAGCATCTTTTTACAATAGTGTTAACAAATGCCAAAGCCTCGCACTGCATGTTTGAAGCATACATATGTAGTTAAAAGTATGTGCAATTTTATTTTGTCTCCCTTTTTCCTCTAAAATCCCAGCTCTCTTTCATCAACACCTCCCCCAGATAGCATCTGCTCTTTCTGTGTGTCTATAACCGTGATTATGAACAAGGATGGGGAAATGTTAGCGCCATCCGTCTTTCTCTCCCTTGATCAGGAATTTATTCTTTAGGTGAGGGCAGGTGAATTTCATTTCAAACTGGTAATTATCTGGCAGATGTTGGAAGCAGCTGCTGCAGTAGGCAAAGCCCTGGCTCTTATTCCAGCACAGATAGCAGAAGCTTCTGGCAAGGTGGATAGTGAAGTGGGACGACATGCATTCTGTGAGTGGCCGCACAGCTGGTTCTCAGTGCAAAACAACGCAAACCTGCAACCCTAGCCAGCTGTTTTAAAGCTTGCGATTCTCAAATTGCTCTATCCTTTCAACGAAAAAGAAAAACCTGTGGTTTAACAAAAATGCCAATATGTTCATCTTGGAAGTTTCCCCATTTCCATTCACACAAGGTTGCTGTAAGGTCTGCAGAGTGTTGCATTACAGTTTTGTTGAATAATTTTCTTTTTTTTTTCTAGGTAGCTTGAATGACAAAATAGGTCTGAAGCAAACAATATGCTAGGGAAAATTTGAAGGAAACTAGTAATTCATATCCACTTTTAAAAACTGCTGAAGCTAAAACTGAAAAAACAAAACAATCATTAGTTACTGAATGCAGGGTATATATGAAATATATATATATATATATATATATATATATATATATATATATATATATATATATATATAAAAATATTTCTGACTCACTGGAAATTCCTTATAACATTTTGGACTTTAATAAGGAGCAAGGAGACCAGAAACCATGAACAAGTACAGATCATCTACAAACAGTCCAACAAACCACCTGTGGCTAAATTCTGACTAACTGCTAAGGAGTATACCATAGAGGTTGATGGATTAAAATATACTGTACACTTTGAAGAGGACTTCAGATGCATTTGCTCTAGATCTGAGAGGAAGCTTTGAAATGAGGGGAAGCTCTGCTGGTTTCTATCATCCAATCACGTACAAGCAAAAATGCGGTTTTTATTTTCCTTGCATGTGTTTGGGTATTCTTTGTGAAGTGAAGCTTTACCACATTTACTAAGCTCTGGAGCAAGTGCACTTGCAATGCACAGTATATTTGCCTTTAGTAAATCAACCACATAGCCACATTACCATTGAGTTAATGCTGTCATTTTTATTTTTTTGCTTTGTTTTTAATCTAAAAAGGTATGGACACTTTTGCACTACCTACTCCCCCTCCACCAAACACAAATACACCCAAACACCTCTTTCCCTTCTCCTTATAACTGCTTAGCCATAGAGATTATTGGCCAAGCCTGTATAAAAGTGGACCTAGCACCACATATTTAAAGCCCAACTCTGGTCAAATAAAAAAAAAATATCCCTTGCAGTAGGGCTGTACCAGCATTGCAAGGGTTAATTGCTCAATTTCTTCTTGGGGAGGGGTGAAACCGTTTTAGTTACTTGATCCCATGCTCCCCTACAATTCTTACGTCCAAAGGGCTGTGGATCCTGCTCTAGTCATGATGACGTTTGGACCCTAGATCGGTGGAGTGTGGGTGTGCAGAGACTGTGGGGAGGAGAGGATCGAATAAGTAATTTTTTTTCCCCCTAAATAAAAACCAAAGAATTTACGTTATCTTTTTTTCCGAAGAATATGACTTGAACAAGCAACCAGATCGTATTCTTAATGCGGACTGTTTGTGGTGACTGCTGCTTTTTCACCTTGAGCTGGTTTCCTACCTTTTTATGACAAGTTCTTCATCTTCTTTTGCTCAAGATGACTGGAGTAATTTTTGTTTGGGCATCATTTATTCTCAGGTGTCTACTTCCCAGACTAAGATGCTGGCCCATGCATGACAAAATTATGCAAGTCTTGATGTCTGTCCAGTAGCCTTTGTATTTTAATTTATAAACAGTCTGTCGCTACCTCTGATTTTGACCAACCAATGTAATCACATAACATTTAGTCTCCAACTGGTTCTCTTTCTGTGACCTGACAGTGTATAAAACTATCAATATCTCACACATATAAAACCTTTTTTGCTATTGACTAACGAAATTCTACCTTCTTTAGGCCGAATGGTGAAAATGATATTGCTACTGTATAT
Organism: Lithobates clamitans; assembly: GCA_037952925.1. Taxonomy (NCBI): domain Eukaryota; kingdom Metazoa; phylum Chordata; class Amphibia; order Anura; family Ranidae; genus Lithobates; species Lithobates clamitans. Next base: position 1,567,030 of record JBBGZY010000216.1, read on the forward strand.
TGCAACATATCATCAATGCATATTTGCATACTTATAAAGTTACTGAAAAGGGCCACTTTAGGTTTGGCACATGTATCTAGGAAGCATCTCAGTAGTCAGATCCAATGCATGTGTATCATTTCAGAATATCATAGATGCTGCAGCTTATAAAAGCTTTAGCCCTGGGCAAGCCATACCATAAAATTATTTTCAAGTTCATTAAGAGACACAGGTTGAAGTTCTGCTGAGAGACAAGTTTTTCTACTGCCTTCAAGAAGATTGCACACCAGCAAACAAAGCTGTAGGACAGCCTAGTATAAACCTTCCCACTCCAAGTGTGCTCCAGTTTTGTGGGTAAGCAATAGTGGGAGTGGATCATAAAAAGAGGGGTCGAACCTGTGTCTGTTAAAGAACTTCAAGAAAAAGATTTTACAGTAAGTCAAAATTCCGGTTTCATTAATCATTCATTAAATTACACGAGGTGAAATAATTCTGAAACACTGGGGCATCCAAAAACAGTCCAAAGAGGGGGAAGCCAACTGCCCCACAAATAACACATGTGGCTTGAAAGAACTTATAGAGCTGCTAGAAGAACCTTACAATTAAAGCTGGCATCAGATGAGGTTTAAAAATTAGTCTGGCAAAATCTAATGAACCTGTGAACAGAACACCAGGTGGCAGCCTTGGAAATCTGAGAAACAGACGCAAAATGCTGAAAAGCCCATAAAGAACTAGCTGATCTGGTGGAGTGTACTTTTACAGGGAAGGATGGGATCTTGTTCTTAAGCTCAGTGGCTTGAATAATGTGCTGCCAAATCCATCTAGAGTTGGTGGAATGAGAGGCAATTTGTCCACTACGGGGAACCTTAGAATTAATAAAAAGGGAGTCTGTCTAAAGTAAAGTGTAGCAGAGAGACTTACTTAAACAGGGTGTATCGCATCCAGACAGTGAACAGAATTTCCTTAGGATGCCTAGGAGCAGGACAGAGTGAGGGTAGAACAATGTCGTGGTTAAAGATGAAAGGAAGAAACCAACTTGGGAAGAAAAAAACCTTCTGCCTCAAGGCAACCTTGTCTCTGTTTAACACCAGAAAGGGTCATTTACAAGTTAAGGCTGCAAACCCCGAAACTCACCTCACAGAGGTGAAAGCAATGAGGAATCTTATGAGTGAGAGCTTAGACAGAGGAATATTCCCTAACAAAGCGACAGAACCAGGTTGAGATCCTGTGGTATCATTGGGGAACATTAAACGAGGAACGATGTGATCTGTAAAAAATAACTTTCACTAAGGAGTGAGGCGCAAGTGATCATTGAAAGAACAGCTAGAGCCATTCATTAGCGAGGCCATTAAAACCAGAAACAGGGTGGCAAATAAGTCCTTGGTAAAGAAGATTCAGACAAACTGGGAGTGCCACCAGAGAGTTTGTTGAAGTCCAAGAACAACATCGTCCTGGGCCAGGTCGGGGCGATGAGAATGACCAGGATGCTCTCCATCTCATCTGTAGAGCAAGTGCGGAAGGAATTTCAGAGGAGGAAAGGCATAAATCAGGTTGAACAGGAACCAGAGGAACAAGCCCCATTCAGACATCATTCATCCTTCTGCTGAGAATACTCCCTGAGGTGTCTTCGGGGACAGGGTTCCACTAGATGGTTGCACCATAGCTCTAGATCTGTAAAGCACTCACACTTTACATGAAATGTCTAGAAGGATGCCTCAGCAGAGCCCAGTGTCTGCACTTCACACTACAGGGTTGACCTGCTTTTTCCTTACAACTGGGTTCAAGTATGGCCTCTGTGGCTATGCCAAGGATAAGACGATCCAGAAATCTGCAAACATAGGCCCTTCTGGCACTGAAGCTACTGTATAAGCTTGATAGAAGAAAAAAGTATCTTGCTAAAAGTATTAAGGAAAGAAGACATCTATTTTCCTAGGACACTGGCAAACTGGAGCACGCTGGGAATGGGAGGTTTATACTAGGCTGTCTTACAGCTTTGTTTGCCAGTGACCAATAACCTGTAGGCAGCAGAATAACCCAGTGTCTCAGAATTACTTCATCCCATGTTCCTTAATGAATATTTAGGACATTTTATATGTTTACGTTTTTCCAACAGCACAATTAATCAAAGCAATAAGCAGTTCTATTCATTATAAACATTTTTCGAGAAAGAAAAAAAAGGGGAGCAAAAGAAGAGTGGGACAGTATTTCAAATATAAGGGAGATAAACAAGTTAAAAAAGACAAATAAGAAACAAAAAGGGAAAGGATTAAATACTTCAGTGAGGACACCAATTGAATGTGTTCAAAGTTATAGGGTGTTTTGCCATCAGTGAAGGTTTGATAATAAAAAAGACATATGGTTTTGATATTTTCTTCTATCAAGTTTTCATAATCTGCCTCTATGTTGTAAAATCAGATTCTTACATTTTTGGCACACTAAGCACATAAAGTAAACGCTTTCAATAATTATTAGCTCCCCTACCTTAAATCCGGTCCAAGTAAAGAATGTCTCCGCAGCATGGCCCTTGCCTGGGCATTGGTTAGGTTTGCTGTGGACTCATTATTGATAGCCAAAATACAGTCTCCCACATGAATTCGACCATCACGACTTATGGAACCGCCATTTATAATGCTGCGGACAATCATTCCTAGGCCATCTTTATTGGCACTTACAGTCATGCCTGTCCAAAAAAATGAGTGAAATGTTCAACAGCTGGCATACTGGTACACAAATCTTTCCTTAACAACTACTGTGCATACCAAAGCAAAAACAACATTAAATGATTTACAGGATATCAAAAGATATTGTAAGCTAAAATGTTAGTTATGTTGATGCCCTGCTGAGTGCACTATATGTACAAAGAATAAGCCCAAAAACTGCCTCAAAATAGTACAGAAGTGCTGTGTTTCCCAGGAGACATACTGACAAGTGGCATCTGTTACATTATAATATGTTATGAATAAACTTTTAGTAGAATGGTAAGAAAAGGTAAAGTGTAACTCCAGTCTTTTAGGGAGGAAATTCTTTTCAGGAAAGCAACATACATTGTAAGGATTTTAGCAAACATTATTGCAGACTTTGACTTGCCCCAGCTATAAGAATAACTGCATTATTTGTTAGACTGATTGGCTGACTGCTAAACAGGAGTTTTCTCTTTACTGTCATCACCTGAACAGTCCTGTTTTTCATTAAGTCAGACCATGGCTAGACCAGTTTACCCAGTATATATGATTCAAAAGACCATTAATTACTTTTCAACTTTCCTAATGCAGAGTGTCAGTGGAAACCCTTACAGCAGGAAAAACACACTCCATTGAAGGACCCAGATGACCATTTGGCCACCTTGCAAGATGCCATTGGGATCCTGCCACAAGGGAATATGGGGCATAATGAACACTTTGGTGTAATTGACACGTGGCATGCTGGTGGATGCTGGAGATTTAAATCACAGACTGCCTTCTTATACGTCTTGGAGCTTTGAGCAGTGGAGTCTCCCTGTTGGAATTCTGCCTTTGGTTTGCCCCTTCAGTGAGTCCTATGGCTCCTCCTGAAGCATTATTTGTAACATGCATAACTAAATCCAACAGATAAAGTGATAAAAATGTCAGCAGTCCTCTGATTCAAACATTCAACTTAGCCTTCAGAAGGGAGGGGGAGGGGATGAAACTAAAACCCCAACAGGGAGTGTGGGAAACCTTGCATAATGACCACAGCAGAATGCAAATGAGTTCTAAAAATATAACAGGTGGTCGCCCCCTCCCCAATCTATCAAAAACGGTTTCTCCAAAATCTGTAACTCTGACATCTTATGAAAAGCTAGGTGTCTGCCCAATGACAGTATCATCCTACCAATAAAGTTTTCAAAATGGCAAGCACTGAAGTTTGCACTATTACTTTTCACCCCACCACAGCAAACAGTAATGAAGTAGGGTCCAGTGGAAGGAACCCCAGTGGGCAGCAGGAGATGCAGCATTCAACACTGCCAAAGAATCAAATGCTAGAAACTTTGCCAGAGGCAATACAGATCAAAGACAGGTTTTCAGTCTACTGCTTTTGTGTCTTCTGCAGAGAGCATTTCTTCAGCTTTTTTTTTTTTTTTTTTTTTTTGGGGCAACAGTCACTTTACAGCTCCATTCACATGCACTAGAATCACAAACTGCAATTTCAGATGCCATTATTGTCAATGCCACCTAAAAAGCTTATCACCAGAAAGAATCTCCTGCTCCTTCCCAAAACCTGTGTTTGTAGTGCGTTTTGAGATCACGGGCAGAATCGCAGCTATACTGCCACAATCCCAGGTGTGAATGAAGCCAAAAGCTCAATTCTGAGCACAACAAAAAAACGTTACTTACCTAAAGTCGCTATCACGTCATGTTCAGGTCATGTGCTCCTCTTCTGTTTACATCCGGGTCCTTTTTCAAAATAAGCTTATAAAATAAAAATGGGGCGGCACAGAGGTGTAGTGGATAGCACTTTGGCCTAGCAGTAAGAAGGGTCGCTGGTTCAAATCCCAACCTCGACACTACCTGCCTGGAGTTTGCATGTTCTCCCTGTGCCTGCGTGGGTTTCCTCCGGGTACTCCGGTTTCCTCCCACACTCCAAAGGCATGCGGGTAAGTTAATTGGATCCTGTCTAAATTGTCCCTAGTATGTATGAATGTGAGTTAGGGACCTTAGATTGTAAGCTCCTTGAGGGTAGGGACTGATGTGAATGTACAATGTATAATATGTAAAGCGCTGCGTAAATTGACGGCGCTATATAAGTAACATAAATAAATAATAAAAGAAACGGTGACTTTTGTTTTTGTTCGTGATTACATCACATGATGGGCCAGGAAGATGTGCTTGCAAGCAACACTAAGTCATGCACAAAATTAGATTTTTGCATGTTCTATTAGTTTTAGCTAGAGTATTATATAGCCCATTGTGAAGGAAGCATTGTTTTTTTCGGAATTACTTCATATAAATGTAATAAAAATCATCTTAAATACAATTTTCAGCTATAAGTGTACTTTGAAACAACAATTTCATTCAGCAAAACACTTCACTGGTGCTAAAATCAGAAGGCTCATTTAAAAGAGAAGTTCACCTTTAAAAAAAAAAAAGAAAAAAAAAAGATAAATGCACATTTATTTGTAGGTAAAATAATATGTGCATAATTTATTTTTTTTTGGGAGCCTGGAAAGCATTGCACCAGCGATCAGCAGATAGCTGATGCCATGCAAGACTCATATAGATTGTGAGTGTAAGCTGCCTGCCCGTACATCGCAGGGGCAGGCAGTTTCACACGGACCGGAAGAATTACTGAACTACCACAGCCCTCAACAAAGCGGTGGTAGTATAATGAGAATTATAAGCCGTCAGGGTGTTGGTAGTTGTAGTCCATTCATTCACAGACCATTGTGAATGAATTACACGGCCAGACAGGTTTTCTTTAGATGGTGGCAGCTAGCAGGAGGAGAACATCCCCCGCTCGCTGCAAAAACTGGGGGATCGGGGGCCGCTACAATTGTAACATATTACACCTGAATATGGGTGTAACATGTTACAAAAGGTGAAATTATCCTTTAAAGCAAACATTTATGTTATTCCAGCTGTCCAATTCTTAGCTGTGATGGCTGCAGTAGTTTTTCTTTTTTAGGCTTTCTTTCTTCTATTTTCATCTGGTTATCCAGCCAGTAACTCTGTTTTTCAAAAGAACAAGCTTTCTTGCAGATGTATCAGTTTATAGGGATGAAAAAAAACATTTAACACTGGCAGAGGTTTTTACAATGATCAGGTTTCATTTATTTATGGAAAGCCTTTATCCCAAAACCAGAAAAAAACTGTTTGCTGTAACTGCTTATAAAATATTAGCTGGAGTTTAGCTTCAATTTGTTAGTGTCTTTAAATCTGCTATTCGAATACTCCTTTCCCCCCAGACTGGCAATGTTGCTTTCCAAGGGTGCTGCCTGTGCTCCTTCATCCAGAGTGGATGTACTCCTAATACAGGATACTGGCAAAACCACCAGGTGAAAACAGAGGGAAAGAACCCCAAAAAAAGGTAAACTAATGCCGCCACCACATCCAAGGATTGGTAAACTGCAATATTTTACATGTTTGGTTTTGGGTTTAATACCGCTTTAATGTAATTGTATCCTTGTGATCCCTTGCAGCCAAATTTCATAGAGCCAATTACAAGTTGTTATCCTGCAGAATGTGCTGTTATTTCTTCTCTCGCTTTTGCTTGCCGATTCACATCTGACTTTAAGGCATGTCTGCAGTAAATTTGTATACATTTTATTTTTGCATCAGGCTTTTTTGTATGCAAGAAATATCAAGGAGCCTGCAGTGGGTGTGTTTGGGAACAGCTCCACAAGAAGGGGTTCTATGATAACAAGATACAGTCAGGACCATAAATATTGGGACATCGACACAATTCTAATCTTTTTGGCGCTATACTACACCACCACAATGGATTTGAATTTAAACAATATGTGCTTTAACTGCAAACTTTCAGCTTTAATTTGAGGGTATTTACATCCAAATCAGGTGAACGGTGTAGGAATTACAACAGTTTGTTTATGTGCCTCCCACTTTTTAAGGAACCAAAAGTAATGGGACAATTGGCTTCTCAGCTGTTCCATGGCCAGGTGTGTGTTATTCCCTCATTATCCCATTTACAAGGAGCAGATAAAAGGTCCAGAGTTCATTTCAAGTGTGCTATTTGCATTTGGAATCTGTTGCTGTCAACTCTCAATATGAGAGCCAAAGAGCTGTCACTATCAGTGAAGCAAGCAATCATTAGGCTGAAAAAACAAAACAACCCCATCAGAGAGATAGCAAAAACATTAGGTGTGGCCAAATCAACTGTTTAGAACATCCATAAAAAGAAAGAACGCACCGGTGAGCTCAGCAACACCAAAAGACCCGGAAGACCACGGAAAACAACTGTGGTGGATGACCGAAGAATTCTTTCCCTGGTGAAGAAAACACCCTTCACAACAGTTGGCCAGATCAAGAACACCTTCCAGGAAGTAGGTGAATGTGTGTCAAAGTCAACAATCAAGAGAAGACTTCGCCAGAGTGAATACAGAGGGTTCACCACAAGATGTAAACCATTGGTGAACCTTAAAAACAGGAAGGCCAGATTAGAGTTTGCCAAACAACATCTAAAAAGCCTTCAGAGTTCTGGAACAACATCCTATGGACAGATGAGACCAAGATCAACTTGTACCAGAGTGATGGGAAGACAAGAGTATGGAGAAGGAAAGGAACTGCTCATGATCCAAAGCATACCACCTCATCAGTGAAGCATGGTGGTGGTAGTGTCATGGCGTGGGCATGTATGGCTGCCAATGGAACTGGTTCTCTTGTATTTATTGATGATGTGACTGCTGACAAAAGCAGCAAGATGAATTCTGAAGTGTTTTGGGCAATATTATCTGCTCATATTCAGCAAAATGCTTCAGAACTCATTGGACAGCGCTTCACAGTGCAGATGAACAATGACCCAAAGCATACTGCGAAAGCAACCAAAGAGTTTTTTAAGGGAAAGAAGTGGAATGTTATGCAGTGGCCAAGTCAATCACCTGACCTGAATCCGATTGAGCATGCATTTCACTTGCTGAAGACAAAACTGAAGGGAACATGCCCCAAGAACAAGCAGGAACTGAAGATAGTTGCAGTAGAGGCCTGGCAGAGCATCACCAGGAAAGAAACCCAGCGTCTGGTGATGTCTATGCGTTCCAGACTTCAGGCTGTAATTGACTGCAAAGTATTAAAAAGTGAAAGTTTGATGGATGATTGTTAATCTGTCCCATTACTTTTGGTCCCTTAAAAAGTGGGAGGCACATATACAAACGGTTGTAATTCCTACACCATTCACCTGATTTGGATGTAAATACCCTCAAATTAAAGCTGAAAGTCTGCAGTTAAAGTACATCTTGTTCGTTTCATTTCAAATCCATTGTGGTAGTGTATAGAGCCAAAAAGATTAGAATTGTGTTGATGTCCCAATATTTATGGACCTGACTGTAACTGACAAAAAGAACAACACCTGAATGAAAAATTAGAATGCTGAAACATTAAGTTTTACTACCATTAGATATATTAAGATTTACTTTTCAATTCGAACTGCAGTGTACCTTTAACAATATAGTTATGATAGTATGAAGAAAGACTTTATTTTTATTTTTTTTACTAATGCTGCATATGGGCATATAGTGGCAACAGCGTAACAGATTTACAAACACTGGTAAAAGGAATTAATCAATAATGTGAGTGGAGGAAAAAGTCCGGACAGCCGCACACCAGGAAAATATAATCCAAAGAAATTTCTTTATTGTAAAATCAGGATCAAATCATGTCCAGCATTGATCAGCACTACATTTCAATATAGAATAATCACAGGATGCCTTCAATATGACCAGTAAAATGTCACCTCTGTTGCAACTTAACATTTAGGTGGTGATATCTATTATAATTAATCTGCAACTTTGTTTTAACTTAAAAGTTAATAAAAAGGCAGGGCCTGAGATGATGAAAAGCAGAAAAGACTACCCTATGCCTTAATTATTAATACACTCATAAGCTGCTAAAACAGTACAACATCTGCTGGTGTCTTTGATCTCCCATATGCAATAGATAATTGGACACTGTTCCACAGCAGTCAATCCATGTAAACAGATATGATTTTAGGATGCTTGGTTACATTTTTTTGTAAGAGAGATGAGTTTACTGGCCATTGCTTTTTATTTCCCTTGCACATAATTGGGTATTCAAGGTTCACCTTATCTACAAACATTATGCTTCTCAGTCTTTTAGCCAAGATCTTGTATCTATGTCATTCTGTTTTTGAAGGCACCGGTCCCGCTCGGCCTTTGAGTGTTTCCTTTGGGTGCACCCCATGCTGCTATTGGGTGGGACGCTGCCTGAGGTTTACTCAGGCAGTCCTGTAAATGTGTGTCATGGTGCTTTTGGCACCAATATGGGGCTGCGTGCTCTCAAAGCTCCAAATACAGTTATGCCCCGTACACACGGTCGGATTTTCCGATGGAAAATGTCCGATCGGAGCGTGTTGTCGGAAATTCCGACCGTGTGTGGGCTCCATCGGACATTTTCCATCGGATTTTCCGACACACAAAGTTGGAGAGCAGGAGATAAAATTTTCCGACAACAAAATCCGTTGTCGGAAATTCCGATCGTGTATACACAAATCCGACGGACAAAGTGCCACGCATGCTCAGAATAAATAAAGAGATGAAAGCTATTGGCCACTGCCAAGTTTATAGTCCCGACGTACGTGTTTTACGTCACCGCGTTTAGAACGATCGGATTTTCCGACAACTTTGTGTGACCGTGTGTATGCAAGACAAGTTTGAGCCAACATCCGTCGGAAAAAATCCTAGGATTTTGTTGTCGGAATGTCCGAACAAAGTCCGACCGTGTGTACGCCCTATTAGGCTGGTTGTGGCCGAGTCTAGGAGGTGATTCAAAAAAAAGTCGCGCTAAAAACTAGAGTGACAAAAAGCAAATGTCTGAAAAATAATGTGAAATGTGAAGATTGAATGTGGGTCATTAAGTGGAAGTGTCAACCACTATAAAGGAAACTAAAGGTGCTATTGAGTGAATGGATATAAATCAAAATAACTGTGTATATAACAAAAAAACAGATGTTGCATATCACAATCAATGAACAATAAGTAGCTCTAGTGTCAATAAATACATTAATACAGCTTAACTATAACCACAGAGCCAAACCATATTGGTGTAACAACATAAAAAATAATATAAAAAGCTAGAGAAAGTCCGTGATTCAAAAGAGCAGTATTAAATGAAGTCCATCCATATTACATTGACATGCATAGATTATAACTGATCTCCAAGTGCTCTGTGAGATAATGTGACAGGATCTCGCTGTGATGGGATATAGGTGCGTAGATAAACCTCCACCTCCAAGAAGAAAATTTCTGCCTCTTACCAGATGGAATTGGTCTCTAAATTACAGGAGACCCAGGAGGCAGATGGCTGTAACCCCAGCCAGGGATCCTTAGGCAGGCACTCAGCGTACGGGACCAGGGACTCACTCCAAACAGCCTCACTGTCCTCCAACCATGGTTGGAGGACAGTGAGGCTGTTTGGAGTGAGTCCCTGGTCCCGTACGCGGAGTGCCTGCCTAAGGATCCCTGGCTGGGGTTACAGCCATCTGCCTCCTGGGTCTCCTGTAATTTAGAGACCAATTCCATCTGGTAAGAGGCAGAAATTTTCTTCTTGGAGGTGGAGGTTTATCTACGCACCTATATCCCATCACAGCGAGATCCTGTCACATTATCTCACAGAGCACTTGGAGATCAGTTATAATCTATGCATGTCAATGTAATATGGATGGACTTCATTTAATACTGCTCTTTTGAATCACGGACTTTCTCTAGCTTTTTATATTATTTTTTATGTTGTTACACCAATATGGTTTGGCTCTGTGGTTATAGTTAAGCTGTATTAATGTATTTATTGACACTAGAGCTACTTATTGTTCATTGATTGTGATATGCAACATCTGTTTTTTTGTTATATACACAGTTATTTTGATTTATATCCATTCACTCAATAGCACCTTTAGTTTCCTTTATAGTGGTTGACACTTCCACTTAATGACCCACATTCAATCTTCACATTTCACATTATTTTTTTTAGACATTTGCTTTTTGTCACTCTAGTTTTTAGCGCGACTTTTTTTTGAATCACATTATTTAGTTTACTACTTTATAGTCGCAGCTTTTCTTCAAGCAGTGTAAGCGCAGTATTTATCTTTCACCTATCTTGAGTCTAGGAGGTGTGAGATAGGCTTATATAAAATCCAGGACATTTTTGAGGATCTGTTGGGTATAGTGTGTGATAATATCTTTTGTGTTCAGTTTTTTCTTAGCTCTGGATACTATGATGTTACCTTCTGGCACAAAGAGGTGGTTCAACTAATTATGCTTTATAAGAGAGAGAAGGCGGACACAATCCCTTATTGCAGGGAATGACTTTTCTGTGCAGTGAGCCCAGACAGCGGGTGTCTGACCATTTAAATGTACAATCCCTTTGTGAGAGACAAGCAAATCGGGGCTTTCCTGCTGTGGTACTGTGACTTTGTGTCAGCCGGCACAAAGCTCACTAACGTGTTTGGCACCTTCAATAGTCATAGGCGGTTTTGGGTGTAGTTCGAGGCTAATCAGGATGCAGTAGAGGGGATGTGGCACTCCCTCAGGCTATTTTGTTTGAAAGCAACCGGAGCTACCTTTGGTAACCTGGTCAGCCTTCGTTTTGTCTGTCCTGTTTGCAGTTTGATTACTCAAGGAAAACTGTGGTACTGGGCAGGTTTGTCCGAACTGCTTTAAGGTGGAAACAAAGAACAGGGGAGCTGCGCAGCTCCCCCTGTTTTTTGTTTCGTTTTGGTGTTGTAAAACATTTGAGTTGCAGCTGAGGTATTTTTAGATAATAGCGCAGGTTTTTTTTTCCTTTTATTATGCTTTAAGATGGGGTATGTCATGGCTGAGAGTTCTGTGGGCCTGAAATGCCACATCTGTGGCGATTAGGGTGGCATCAGTGAGACTGTTGGCACATGCTCCAGTCTCTTCTGCTGTTGTGGGGCAGGATGTGAAGTCCAGCAAAAGTGTCCAAGTGCTTGCCACAGTGCAGGATCCTCAGGTACCCTCTGTTGATCCTCCCAGCAATGCAGCCAGGGATGAGGGGGCTATGGCTCTCATAGAGGAATGTGTCCTTAAACCCAAGCTGCAGAGTTAGGAGAGGAGGTTGACGAGGATGAAAAGGAGGAGGTAGTGAGCTCACAGAGGGAGGAAGATGAGATGAACCAGAGCGTAATTCTACTGCGGCCAGATTAAAGAGTTTTCAAGTCCGGCCACTGCCGAGGTGGTGGTTATTCAGACTCATCTATTTAGTCTTTTGCCAGTTTGGGCCAAGTTCAGCACTTTCAAGAAGTAATGGGGTTCTGGAAACCAGTAAAGGAGAAGCAGTGAAAGACTAAGATTAAGAAGGGGGTGACAGGGGTTAAGGTGGAGAATTTTCCTAGGACAAGCCGCGGAGGGAGGATTCAAACCACATTATGCGACTAAGGCTCTTGTCTTTAATCGTAAGGAGCATTCATAAGGAGAGCTGCCATGATGAAACTATTAGCTGCGTGACATCACAATATTACAGGACTGCAATTTAGAGGCTGCTGCATTGCTGTACAGTACCACAGTGTCATAACTCAGAAAAAGGAAAAAACAAAGGGGTTGGAGTGTTATTTAGGGGTAAAAATGTTAAAATGAAAAAAAAGTTGAGGTGGAGGTATTTTTGTGGTGTATTTTGCGTTTGAGAGTGTGGTGTGTATGAGAGGATAAACAAGTATATCTGTCTTTGAGGTTGTATGTTTATTATGTGTTTCCAGTGCCAAATAGGCTATTGAAGAAAGTAATTTAAGTGTGTTTTAAGTTTTTGCAGTCATAAAGGATGTAGAAACGGAGGAGAGAGAAAGTGATGAGAGAAAGTGACAAAAGGAAAAACGAATAGAGGAAAAAGGTGTGGTGAATATTGAACGTTTCTTGGTGATAAAGTATTGTGAATATGTGTGTGAAAATTAGTAAGAAGGAAAGTTTGGCAGGATGTATGTTGAAATATGCAAGTGGGAGCATGTTGTGTGAAGTAGGTATGTGGAAGCCGGTATGTTTTTGTGCACCATAGTTTTACGTGAGGAATGAAAGATGTATGATGAGGTGTAAGTCGCAGGAAGTGACTAAGGAGATGTGGTGTGATAGTAAGAAAGTGATGGGTGTGTTAGAGGGGATGGAGGAGTTGGAGGTGGTTTGAATGCAGCACAGAGCAAGAAAGTGTGGGGAAATGTGCGTAATAAGGAAATCGTGAATAGACAAAAGAATGTGGCATGGATGGCCGTACATAGATGCTTGCTGACCAGAGAGTTTTAAAGTAGGAGGAGGTTGGTGGACAGTGAATTGTGTCCAATGGAAGGGTGTAAGGGTGGAGAGTGTAGATTATTTGTTTTGGGCGTGTGGATGTGCCAGTTTTACAAGCATTTGACAATAAAGGCACCTCTTTCTTAGCCTGTGTGTCCATGCACACATAGGTGTTTACAGGCGTTTAGAGACGGGGCATTTAGGGACACCAAAATCATGTTCAGGAGAGGAACATTTGGGCAGAAAAAATGCCCGAAATGCCTAAACGCATGTAAACCTGTCTAAACACATTGACTAGGCGCGTTGAGCATTTATTTACTTCATTGGCCAGAACAAATTAATATTCTAGCCAAATAAATGAACATCCAAATGCTTGACACACCTGAATGCTTCTAAACACATTCAAAAAACCTGGCTTTAGGCTTTTTAACGATGTATGTACATTCTGGGGTAAGGGCTCATTGTTGGCTGTAACACCACCATATAAAACACCGAAAATATGGGCTCCAGCCTGAGGCAGAGCTACAACCAGCACTGACAAGAATAAAAATGTAATTTTATTTGAAAACCCCTACACAGATTTGAATGGGGCAAAGTGTGATGAAATGACAGCAGAGAGATCAGCTGCAAGAAGATGAAAAGAAAGATTTAAAAAAAAAAAATGAAAACAGTATTTTTTAAAAGAAAAAAAATGGCAAAGGCTTAAAATACACTGTGCTTTAAAAACCAAATGTCGTTATTCACTTAAGATTTACATCTACTATATATATTAATGAACAAAGTTTGCTGTCAATTTTAATAAGGCCGGTGTACTAACCTAAGCTGCAGTTGCCTCTGATAATGGTAATTGTTTTCTCAAATTTGCTTTTAGGTAAGGTCCTGGGTGCATACTCTTCAATTGTTTCATAATACTGTTTACCAGATAAATGTCCTTCAGCCTGTTATACAAAGACATAGCACTATTTACCAGCTGCATTCAATAACATCAAATACATGAAATTGGAAAATTCAAGAGCATTATGAATTAGAAAGGGGATACATTTTCATAATGAAGGATTAATTTTTTTTTAATTCCATACTTCTTTATTATAATTATTTAGTATAACTATTTCAACATTACAAACCAAAATATATTATTGGATATAGTACTTATCACTTATACAGTTTGTACATAAATTCCTTATTTCGAATACCATACATATGGTCTATCCACAGCAAATTCTGAAATTTTTCTATCTTTTTCCTACATATATTCTCCAATCAATATAACAAGTATTTAACCACAAATAATAACAACATACAACAAAACATCACACACAAAAAAAAAAAAAAAAAAAAAACGAAAAAAAAAAAAAATAATTTCCCCAGCACAAGCAACTCGGATGACTGTTCCATTTCCTGCCCACTATAGTATTCTATGCATCTATACCTATGTGAAAAGTTACCTCGGCTGGTTTTTTAAGTCAGTAGATTCTTCTCTCCTAGTTGATTTTGCCCTCTACCTCCATTTTCTGTCTGGTACCAAATTCTCTATCCCTAATTATACTTGCCCACCCTTCTAAAGATCCGCAAAAAACGGTAAGGATGGGGCTAACCGTGGAACCGAGATCCATGGATTCCACAGTTTATACAGGTAATTGGGTATGCCTCTGTTACAATAGATCTGTTGTTCCTTCAGAATGTTGTCGTTTACATGAAGGCGCCATTCCTAAAAGGAAGGTGCACTTGGAGATATCCACCTTAGGGCAATTAGCTTTCGTGCCAAAAACAGTAGTCTGCTAACTGGTATCAGAATCTCATAATGAAGGATTAATAATGTAATCAAACATTAAATAAAACCACATGAGTAAAACAAATACAAAACGAGAACAGAAAGTCAACTGCAATCTAACGTAAAGGAAAACTACACTATTCTTAAAAAAATGTATATGATTGCAACACAAACCATGTTAAAATTTTTTATTATCAAGTTTTGAAACCATTCGCCATTCCAAAAATGGCAACAACTGGAAATGTTGCTTCTGTTTATACATTGGAAAAACCCTGAGTAGGCTCTCTTTACCCTGAGTAAAGAGAACAATTCAGAAATAGAATTCCCTGCACATTTAATTTATTCATTGCATTCCTAACAGCTTTTCTTTCATTACAACAGTGGGAGTGATCATAAAATTACAGCAGGCAGACCCACCCACTTAGCACTCGAAAAAGAGAAACACTGGCATGTATGCATCAGTGTAAAGAGACAAGTAGCATCTAAAACTCTGCTATGTTTGCTAAAATCCTCAGAATGTGTATAACTGATCCGCAGAATATGTTTAAAAAAAAAAAAAAGAACCACTAAAAAAAAAAAAGTACACCTAAAGGAGAAGTACAGCCAAAGTTTGAAACATCACAGGAGTGCAGTCCATTCTGCACTCCTGTAACCTGTTTTCAGCTGACAGCAGGCTGGAACCCGCTGTCAGCTGAGGTCAAGGAGCCGGCCCAGGCTTAGGCAAGATTACAACAATGAAGAAGTCGGGATCGGCCCACATGCCTGGATTGGCACCTGGCTCAGGCTCTCGGCGAGCCACTGAGAGCCTGAGCCAGGCACTCCCACCCCCTCCACAGTGAGCGGGGGGGGGACAGAGCAGACAGCAGTGACTGACAGTCACCAGCTCTCTGCTTAGGGAGCCCTGAGAATCGAGCGACCAGCAGTGTTAGATTGCTTGGTTCTAAGCAATAGAGCCGGCGGGAGACAGAAGCAGCATCAGACTGATACTGCATTCACTTAGGTAAGTACTGTATGATTGTAAAATAAAAATGAAATCCATACTTCTCTTTTAACCCCCTAACGCAGGCCAATGCATATAGTATTTGGCAGCACAGCAGTGGGCTTTAACGCTGAGCTATCACATATATTGATATTACCAGTGTCCTTTGTTTGTGCTGGGAGCACAGTGACCATGCTACCGCCGTCAGCTTGTCAATGATTACAATTGGGAGCTTGTGGGGCAGGATCCCAATCATGTAATCACTGTGGCACATGACTGGGAAAGCCCATGTAATGCAACCAGCATTGCAAACTTTTAAGGGGCTGGCTCCGGCCAGCTGAAAAAGGATAAAGTGGTTGTAAGCCCTTACATATACCCAGTGAGGTGACTGGCCTCAGGTGATACACAAGAGATTAAACAATTCCCCTACATAAGCTGAACCTGTATATCTTCAGTCTTCTATTCTCTAAACTTGTTTAAAGTCCAGTTTAATTAAAAACTTCTGTTAGAGAAAAAAAGGGAGCGGAGAGCTGAAATTATACTCTGCAGACCTCAGTGAGGGGAGCTCTGAGAGCTGATTAGAGAGAAGAGACACACCTTCCTCCACACAGCAGAGAAACTGAGCTGAGGCTCTGCTTGAGGTCTCTCCCCTGTCACCTTTTTTATCTTGGTATCAGGAAAACTTGTCAGAAGTGACTCAGTGACTTAGTGCTCTTAATTGAGAAAAGTACACATTATAGAGGGATATACGTTGTTCATATTTCATGTCTGAGGTTTACAACCACTTTAAACAGTTAACCACTTGCCGACCGCCTCACGCCTATATACGTGAGCAGAGCGGCACGGGCAGGCAAAATCACGTACCTGAAACGTGATTGCCTTCCCGCGGGTGGGGGGTCCGATCGGACCCCCCCCCTGTGCCAGCTGCGGTCGGCATTTGGTTAGGAGTGATGACAGACGAGGGGGAGGCCATCCGATCGTGGCCCCCCCCTCGCGATCGCTCCCAGCCAATGACAAACATCCCCTGCCTCTGTATAGTACACAGAGGCAGAGGATGTGATGTCATCTCTCCTCGGTCTGGCAGTTTCCGTTCCAGCGCCGAGGAGAGATGACATGTAAGTGCACAAAACACACACACAACACAGTAGAACATGCCAGGCATACTTTACACCCCCGATCCCCCCCCGATCGCCCCCCGATCCCCCCCCAATCACCCCCCCCCCCCTGTCACAAACTGACACCAAGCAGGTTTTTTTTTTTTTTTTTTTCCCTGATTACTGCATAGTGTCAGTTTGTGACAGTTAGCAGTGGTGGGACAGTTTGTATTACCCCCCTGTAGGTCTAGGGTACCCCCCTTACCCCCCCTAATAAAGTTTTAACCCCTTGATCACCCCCCCTCACCAGTGTCGCTAAGCGATCATTTTTCTGATCGCTGTATTAGTGTCGCTGGTGACGGTAGTTAGGGACGTAAATATTGAGGTTCGCCGTCAGTGTTTTATAGCGACAGGGACCCCCATATACTACCTAATAAATGTTTTAACCCCTTGATGGCCCCCTAGTTAACCCTTTCACCACTGATCACCGTATAACCGTTACGGGTGACGCTGGTTAGTTCGTTTATTTTTTATAGTGTCAGGGCACCCGCCGTTTATTACCGAATAAAGGTTTAGCCCCCTGTAGGTCTAGGGTACCCCCCTTACCCCCCTAATAAAGTTTTAACCCCTTGATCACCCCCTGTCACCAGTGTCGCTAAGCGATCATTTTTCTGATCGCTGTATTAGTGTCGCTGGTGACGCTAGTTAGGGACGTAAATATTTAGGTTCGCCGTCAGTGTTTTATAGCGACAGGGACCCCCATATACTATCTGATAAATGTTTTAACCCCTTGATGGCCCCCTAGTTAACCCTTTCACCACTGATCACCGTATAACCGTTACGGGTGACGCTGGTTAGTTCGTTTATTTTTTATAGTGTCAGGGCACCCGCCGTTTATTACCGAATAAAGGTTTAGCCCCCTGATCGCCCGGCGGTGATATGCGTCGCCCTAGGCAGCGTCAGATTAGTGCCAGTACCACGAACACCCACGCACGCACCGTACACGCACCGTACACCTCCCTTAGTGGTATAGTATCTGAACGCATCAATATCTGATCCGATCAGATCTATACTAGCGTCCCCAGCAGTTTAGGGTTCCCAAAAACGCAGTGTTAGCGGGATCAGCCCAGATACCTGCTAGCACCTGCGTTTTGCCCCTCCGCCCGGCCCAGCCCAGTCCAGCCCACCCAAGTGCAGTATCGATCGATCACTGACACTTTTCTTTGTAGCGTTTTGGTGAACTGGCAAGCACCAGCGGCGTAGTACACCCCGGTCGTAGTCAAACCAGCACTGCAGTAACACTTGGTGAATGTTTTGAACGCTACCATGCACTAGTTGAGTATTAGCGTAGCGTACAGCATTGCACAGACTAGGCACACTTTCACAGGGTCTCCCGAGATGCCATCGCATTTTGAGAGACTCGAACCTGGAACCGGTTACAGTTATAAAAGTTACAGTTACAAAAAAAAAGTGTAAAAAAAAAAAAAAACACAAACAAAAATTAAAAAAAATAGTTGTCGTTTTATTGTTCTCTCTCTCTCTATTCTCTCTCTATTGTTCTGCTCTTTTTTACTGTATTCTATTCTGAAATGTTTTATTGTTATTGTTATTATGTTTTATCATGTTTGTTTTTCAGGTATGTAATTATTTATACTTTACCGTTTACTGTGCTTTATTGTTAACCATTTTTTTGTCTTCAGGTACGCCATTCACGACTTTGAGTGGTTATACCAGAATGATGCCTGCAGGTTTAGGTATCATCTTGGTATCATTCTTTTTAGCCAGCGGTCGGCTTTCATGTAAAAGCAATCCTAGCGGCTAATTAGCCTCTAGACTGCTTTTACAAGCAGTGGGAGGGAATGCCCCCCCCCCCACCGTCTTCCGTGTTTTTCTCTGGCTCTCCTGTCTCAACAGGGAACCTGAGAATGCAGCCGGTGATTCAGCCAGCTGACCATAGAGCTGATCAGAGACCAGAGTGGCTCCAAACATCTCTATGGCCTAAGAAACCGGAAGCTACGAGCATTTTATGACTTAGATTTCGCCGGATGTAAATAGCGCCATTGGGAAATTGGGGAAGCATTTTATCACACCGATCTTGGTGTGGTCAGATGCTTTGAGGGCAGAGGAGAGATCTAGGGTCTAATAGACCCCAATTTTTTCAAAAAAGAGTACCTGTCACTACCTATTGCTATCATAGGGGATATTTACATTCCCTGAGATAACAATAAAAATGATTTAAAAAAAAAAAAAATGAAAGGAACAGTTTAAAAATAAGATAAAAAAGCAAAAAAAAATAAAGAAAAAAAATAAATAAAAAAAAGCACCCCTGTCGCCCCCTGCTCTCGCGCTAAGGCGAACGCAAGCGGCGGTCTGGCGTCAAACGTAAACAGCAATTGCACCATGCATGTGAGGTATCACCGCGAAGGTCAGATCGAGGGCAGTAATTTTAGCAGTAGACCTCCTCTGTAAATCTAAAGTGGTAACCTGTAAAGGCTTTTAAAGGCTTTTAAAAATGTAGTAATTTTGTTGCCACTGCACGTTTGTGCGCAATTTTAAAGCATGTCATGTTTGGTATCCATGTACTCGGCCTAAGATCATCTTTTTTATTTCATCAAACATTTGGGCAATATAGTGTGTTTTAGTGCATTAAAATTTAAAAAAGTGTGTTTTTTCCCCAAAAAATGCGTAAAATACTGCGCAAATACTGTGTGAAAAAAAAAAATGAAACACCCACCATTTTAATCTGTAGGGCAATTGCTTTAAAATAATATATAATGTTTGGGGGTTCAAAGTAATTTTCTTGCAAAAAAAAATAATTTTTTCATGTAAACAATAAGTGTCAGAAAGGGCTTTGTCTTCAAGTGGTTAGAAGAGTGGGTGATGTGTGACATAAGCTTCTAGATGTTGTGCATAAAATGCCAGGACAGTTCAAACCCCCCCCAAATGACCCCATTTTGGAAAGTAGACACCCCAAGCTATTTGCTGAGAGGCATGTCGAGTCCATGGAATTTTTTTATATTGTGACACAAGTTGCGGGAAAGAGACAATTTTTTTTTTTTTTTTGCACAAAGTTGTCACTAAATGATATATTGCTCAAACATGCCATGGGAATATGTGAAATTACACCCCAAAATAAATTCTGTTGCTTCTCCTGAGTACGGGGATACCACATGTGTGGGACTTTTTGGGAGCCTAGCCGCGCACGGGACCCCGAAATCCAAGCACCGCCCTCAGGCTTTCTAAGGCCGTAAATTTTTGATTTCACTCCTCACTACCTATCACAGTTTCGGAGGCCATGGAATGCCCAGGTGGCACAAACCCCCCCCCCAAATTACCCCATTTTGGAAAGTAGACACCCCAAGCTATTTGCTGAGAGGTATAGTGAGTATTTTGCAGACCTCACTTTTTGTCACAAAGTTTTGAAAATTGAAAAAAGAAAAAAAAAATTTTTTTTTCTGGTCTTTCTTCATTTTCAAAAACAAATGAGAGCTGCAAAATACTCACCATGCCTCTCAGCAAATAGCTTGGGGTGTCTACTTTCCAAAATGGGGTCATTTGGGGGGGTTTTGTGCCATCTTGGCATTTTATGGCCTTCAAAACTGTGATAGGTAGTGAGGAGTAAAATCAAAAATGTATGCCCTTAGAAATCCTGAAGGTGGTGCTGGGTTTTCGGGGCCCCGTACGCGGCTAGGCTCCCAAAAAGTGCCACACATGTGGTATCCCCGTACTCAGGAGAAGCAGCTGAATGTATTTTGGGGTGCAATTCCACATATGCCCATGGCCTGTGTGAGCAATATATCATTTAGTGACAACTTTTTGTAATTTTTTTTTTTTTTTCTTTTTTTTGTCATTATTCAATCACTTGGGACAAAAAAAATAAATATTCAATGGGCTCAACATGCCTCTCAGCAATTTCCTTGGGGTGTCTACTTTCCAAAATGGGGTCATTTGGGGGGGTTTTGTACTGCCCTGCCATTTTAGCACCTCAAGAAATGACATAGGCAGTCAGAAACTAAAAGCTGTGTAAATTCCAGAAAATGTACCCTAGTTTGTAGACGCTATAACTTTTGCGCAAACCAATAAATATACGCTTATTGACATTTTTTTTACCAAAGACATGTGGCCGAATACATTTTGGCCTAAATGTATGACTAAAATTTAGTTTATTGGATTTTTTTTATAACAAAAAGTAGAAAATATCATTTTTTTTCAAAATTTTCAGTCTTTTTCCGTTTATAGCGCAAAAAATAAAAACGGCAGAGGTGATCAAATATCATCAAAAGAAAGCTCTATTTGTGGGAAGAAAAGGACGCAAATTTCGTTTGGGTAGAGCATTGCATGACCGCGCAATTAGCAGTTAAAGCGACGTAGTGCCGAATTGTAAAAAGTGCTCTGGTCAGGAAGGGGGTAAATCCTTCCGGGGCTGAAGTGGTTAAGGACTGCCCTTACAGCAGGTTTACTGCCACAGGAATCATGTATATATATATATATATATGTGATTCTGCACTTCGTCAGGCAGAGACACAGAATAGAGCTCTGCCTATGTAAACAATGCAGATCTCCATTCTGACAGGGGGAAGGAATGGATTTTGTGTCCGTGCAAAGAAAATCCATCACTACCCTGAGTAAAAGCAGCACACACAGTACAGTAACACATTTAACCCTTAGATCGCCCTAGATGTTTAACCCCTTCCCAGCCAGTGTCATTAGTACAGTGACAGTGCATATTTTTAGCACTGATCACTGTATTAGTGTCACTGGTTCCCACAAAGTGTCAAAAATGTCAGGTAGTGTCGGACTGTTCGCCGCAATATCCCAGTCCCGCTATAAGTCGCTGATCGCTGCCATTACTAGTATGAAAAAAAAAAATTCAGTATATATACACCATAGTTTGTAGATGCTACAACTTTTGTGCAAACCAATGAATATACGCTTATTGGAATTTTTTTTTACCAAAAATATGTAGCAGAATACATAATGGCCTACATTTCTGAAGGAATTAGATTTTTTTAAAATTTTATTATTGGATATGTTTTATACCAGAAAGTAAAAAATATTGTTGTTTTTTTTTAAATTGTCAATCTTTTTTTGCTTTTAACGCAAAAACTAAAAATGCAGTGGTGATCAAATACCATCAAAAGAAAATTCTATTTGTGGGAAACAAATATATAAATTTTGTTTGGGTCATCGAAGGACTGGTAAGCTGCAATATAATACATTTTTATTCTTGGGTTTTCAACATTAGTAAAAAGCTTGAGTTGGAAACTTCAAGTTGGTAAGGGGGGACTATTTACTTATGCCGCGTACACACGGTCGGACTTTCCGGCATACTTGGTCCGGCGGACCAGAGTCCGCCGAACAATCCGATCGCGTGTAGGCTCCGATGGACTTTTCCGGCTGACTTTTTCCCAAAAGCCCGCCGGACCTAGATTTGTAACATGTTTTAAATCTTTCCGTCGGACTAGGTTTCTGGCGGAAAGTCCGCTCGTCTGTGTGCTGGTCCGACGGAAACCCCGCTCGTCTGTATGCTGGTCCAACGGACCAGATACGACGCAAGGGCAGGGTATTGCATTTCGCGCTCGCTGCAATAGGAAAAACAAATTTTCCTATTGCGGCGAGCGCGGGGCATACCAGGCCCTTAGGTCTGGTATGGATTATAAAGGGAAACCCCTACGCCGAAAAAACGGTGTGGGATCCCCCCTAAAACTCATTCCAGACCCCGATCCGAGCACGCAGCCCGGCCGGTCAGGAAAGGGGGTGGGGACGAGCAAGCGACCCCCCCCCTCCTGAACCGTACCAGGCCGCATGCCCTCAACATGAGGGGGCGGGTTGGGTGCTTTGGGGGAGGGGTCTGTGATGTTTTAGGGGCGTGGTCAACATCACCCGGTGACCACGCATGTACCCCATACTCATTCACATAGGGTGGAGGGCCGGGATCTGGGGGCCCTCTTATTTTAGGGGGCTCCCGGATTCCGATAAGCCCCCCGCCCGCAGACCCCGACAACCAACGGCCAGGGTTGTCGGGAAGAGGCCCTTGTCCTCATCAACATGGGGACAAGGTGCTTTGGGGTGGGGGGGCCCCGCAGGGCGCCCCCTCCCCCAAAGCACCCACCCCCCATGTTGAGGGCATGCGGTCTGGTACGGTTCAGGAGGGGGGGCGCTCCCTCGTCCCCACCCCCTTTCCTGACCGGCCGGGCTGCGTGCTCGGATCGGGGTCTGGTATGGATTTTAGGGGGGACCCCACGCCGTTTTTTCGGCGTAGGGGTTTCCCTTTATAATCCATACCAGACCTAAGGGCCTGGTATGACCCGCGACGGGGCTCGCAAGGTGTCAATCTCGCCGATAAAAGCGGCAAGATTGACTTCCTTTTCTAGCCCCGTCGTACCCGAGTCACGTTCAAAATGAACGGACTTGTCCATGTGTGGGCAAGTCCGTTCATTCTGAAAGTCCGCCGTAACTCCGGCGAAAGTCCGTCGGAAAGACGGGCGGACTTAGCCCGGCGGAAAGTCCGGTCGTGTGTGGGCAAGTCCGTCCGTTTTAAAGTCCGGTGCACCTGGCGGACAAAGTCCGTCGGAAAGTGTGCCGGACCAAGTATGCCAGAAAGTCCGATCGCGTGTACGCGGCATAAGAGTATGACTTTTTCAACAGTCCTGTCCTAAACACAGAAGACTACACTGTCCAAGTACCACATACTATGCAATGTAATGCTTTTACCTTTCTTACTATTGTAAAATTAAATTAAGAAAAATACACAAAACTGTTCTGAAAATACAATTGTTTTGTAAAAGGTAAATTTGTATTTCAGTTATTTATGTTCTAAGCATTTCTTTCAATTTGTATTTTGCAGTCGTTTTTATTTAGTACCTTAAAATAATCAACTGTTGCTACTGATATTAGCTAAAAGTGAACAAAGATGAGGTGATCTGACGATCACAAGACCAAAGACAGGATAATGTAAATTCTGCAAACATTCTGATAACCATCTGATCGTATAAGAAAAAAATCAGCTTAATAACATTTTTCAGCTGACTGAATCTGTCTGATCATGCTGCTTAGAAACTAAGGGAAAGATCTGAACAGGACTGAGTGCTATGTGTACTTGATCTCCTGATGAGTCAAATCACACAAACAGTACTTTTACACTGGGGCGGGGGGACGTTGGCGGTAAAGCACTGCCAATTTTAGCGGTCGAATAAAGGGTTAATAGCGCCTGCAAAGTGCTGCTGCCGAAGCGCATGCCGATTGATTCCAATGGCAGGGGCGGTGAAGGAGCGGTGTTATTCACCGCTCCTCCACCGCCGAAAGATGCTGCTTGCAGGACTTTTTCTAATGTCCTGCAAACACACCGCTCCAGTGTGAAAGCACTCGAGCTTTCACACTGGGGCTGCAGAGGGAGGCGTTTTTCAGGCGCTTTACAGGCACTATGTTAAAGGCCAAAAGCGCCTGAAAAACGCCCCAATGTGAAAGTGGTCTAAATGACTGCTTTAATGATACTACATGTTACATTTCTCCAAACTCTTTATATTACCGTGTCATTAAATTTCATCAGTTGCATGTAAAGAGACATTGTCAGCCATTCTGAGAAAAGAGCCGCTAGTTTTAGTGGTGCTTTACGGACATTTTAGCGGCGCTTTTGGGCCGCTATCGGCCGAAGAAAGGGTTAAATTTGCCTGAAAAGGGCCGCTGCCGAAGCGCTTTTTAGGAATTTCAGCAGCTCTGCCCATTTATTTCAATGGGCAGGGGCGGTGAAGGAGCGGTGTATTCATCACTCTTCCACCGCCCCAAAGATGCTGCTTGCAGGACTTTTTCTAACGTTCTGCAAGCGCATCGCCCCAGGGTGAAAGCACTCGGACTCTCACACTGGGGCTGCAGGGGAGGCATTTTTCGGGTGCTTTACAGGCGCTAAAGCAAAAAACGCCCCAGTGTGAAAGGGGTCTTAAGGTTTTTCACCTTAATGCATTCTATGCATTAAGGTGATAAACCTTCTGTGGTGCAGCTCCCCCCAGAACCCCTTTCTTACCTGAGCCCGATCCAGCAATGTGCACTAGCGCAGTGGCTCCAGCTGCTGTCAATCAAATCCAGTGACATGGGAGCAATCAGGCGGGCTGAGTCCCGCTGCCTGTGTCAATGGACACAGCAGCGGGACTCGGGTGCGAGCCCACACGGGTGCCCACAGGGAAAGCGGCTTTCCCTGGGGCACCCGATGAAGAGGAGGGGCCTGGAGCGCTGACGGGGCACCCCAGAAAAAGAGGATTGGGGCTGCCCTGTGCAAAACGTTTAAGCATGTCTGTTATCTTTATTTAAAAAAAAAACACTGATACTCATCTTGTTGCTCCTTCCTCCGTCACGGCCTGCATTAAAATCCCTGTCTGTTGGTGTCAGATGCTAGGGGGAGTAGGGATATTGCACCCTCCACCATGTGACAATGCTCGAGCTTAGTTATTTGCTACACCCAAGCACTGTCATACTGGAGATGGTCATATGCTACCTAATACTCAGAATCACCAGGTATTGTCACCACCTGTAATGGAGGCTTGAGAGCACTGGCAAGGTTAATATAGATGGGTAAAGGGGTGCCTTTACAGAGCCACTGACACTTTGGCCTTAATCGGAAAAATGAGTCAGTCTTTAAAGTTGAACTTCTCATCTGTCCTTCCTGACAGATTGTCTCTATGTCAAACTGTAAAAGGAAAAACTGTTTAAAAAATAGAATTAGATGATGAAAAAAAAAAAAAAGTATATCCAGTTCTGAGATTTCTGGCACACACAACCGCTTTGTCTGGCAGTGCAGAAGGCCAGATCTTTTTTCTCTACCGCACTTAATTTCAGGTCTTCATCTTACCCCATCCTGTGACTTGACACTGAAAGCAGAAGCATTAAACCAATGAGCTAATCTCTGCCATTCTGCTCTCTCCTCCCATTAGCATGCACTGCAGTACAACTAATTGGTTCCCTCCCCTCTCTGATCTCTACTGTACAGAGACAGCAAGAGGTTGATACCAGGTTTAAATGCAGGTACTCACATTGCTTGAAATCACAGATAATGGTGTATACATAAATACTGAGCTTCATTACTGTTTTATATCACCCTGGATTTGAGTTTTAATCTAATTTTGTGCAATCCTGATTACCTTTGAAACAGAAGGAGGAATGTCAGCAGCTGTATCAGCTCCATGAGTCTGTAAAGGCATCCACGAACTAGTTGATGTGTTTTCTTTCTGCTTGCTGAAAATAACCAATTCCGAGTGATCCTTGGAGTCAGAGGAAGCAACATCAGTGTGATCTGATAGCTTAGTATGTTCAGGCTGATCAAGATTTAGGTTGTAAAAGTCCATGGTAGGCAGCTTAAAATCTATAACTGGCGTTGATGTAGCCCACAGCACATTTGGGGGAGTTGGTTTGTTAAAAGATAACCTTTCAGTACAGACATCATAGGAAGGATGAAAGGAGTCTTCTTTAGACAGAGCCTATAAAAATAACTTACATTAGCTGAAAGGGAATAGGCAATATGCTAAAAATGCAGCTTACACCTTCCCCACTATGAACAGAACTAAAAATGGTTAGACATAAACATTCTGATCTCTAGTCCTGAATAAAATCTTACCATGAACTTGTAGAATGGGATGCAATGACTATGCATGGTTATGACTAATGAGGGTGCAGAATGGGAGGATGTTGCCAGCTATAGCACTTCTCAGGGGAAAAACAAAGCTACCGTTTGAAAATCACTATAGTTGGCTATTTCCCAAAATGGTCTTCTTGGAAGATCTACCAAAGACTGCTGGTGCCCAATAACAAAGGCATCTTATGTCTAAAGGCATATTAAAGCGGAGCCATACTCGAGTTTTAACTTAGAGATAAATTATTGGTCATGCTGGGGTGAATAAAGATTAACAGTTCTCACCTTTAATGAAAAGAAAGTGCTTTTCTAAGTCCCCTGCTGTGCTGGTTGCATGACATAAAGCCTAGGTTTATACTAATTTGCTGAATGGTTAAGCAGAGGATCACCAGTATGAATTTTGATATTTGCCTTCAGCAAATTTATGGGAAAAGGAACCTGAAGCAGCATTTTCTTCATTAAAATTTACACTCATAGCTGTACAACATCTGAGTATAGGTCAGCTTTAATCTTTGGAGGATTTCGAGGTAAAATTCAAATAACTATCATCACTAAAAATGTAATCTTTCTGCATCAAAGAGACACTCAGCCAATCAAGTAAGGCATTGTATACTTCAAATATTAAAGTTTTACTAAACCCACAACAGTAAAATCAGTCTGTATATGCAGTAAAGCATGCTTATTATACTCACTGTGGAACCTGAGGGGGTTAATCCTCTGCATTGTGTACAGATCCTCCTCTTCTTGTAATACCCCCAAAACAGTTCCGGATAAGACAGATTTACTGGAGTCAGGCTGCACATGCTCAGTTTAATGTGTATTGCTAGAGAGTTTTTTCTTGGGAGAGTGCACGGGATCAGCACAGTGCCAATCAGCACTGTCCAGACAGGGGGTCAGGGGTCCTGCACCCTGATAGGACAGGCAGTGCAGTATGAAATCTCCTCTTGCAATCTTTAACCAAGAACTGATAGAAGTCACAAGGCTGCTATATACAGCTGATGATAAAAGATATTTAGCAGTTTATATTTACCAAAATTATGGCATTTCCATGTTCTGTGTACTGTGGGAGACCAGATATAGTGAATACAGGGTCCTGGGTTTAGTAACACTTTAACGCTTTTTTAGCTGGCCATACATTATACAACTTTTTTTTTAGATTTACCAAAACCATATAATATGAGGTCAAACCTAAACACTTTTAAATTTGTATGCAATCAGGCAGGCTCTTGGACTACATAGTTGACTACATAGTTATATCTAACGGAAACTAAGAAAATTGTATAATGTATGGCCAAGCTCACTGTATGAAGGAAAGCTTAACATTTCTAACTGAAGGGTAAAACTAGTTTTGAAGTGGTAATTACATTGGCAAGCTATAGCTCACACTACAATTTATCACCAGGCACATACTAATACTGTATATGGACTGCCACCGTTTCTTTGTAGCAGTCTTCTTGCATAGCAGCAATACTATATACTTCTACCCAATTGTATATCAGTTGATCCCACAAAACCTGTTGTCATAGACAAGTTGCCATCTAAACATTCTGACTGTAATGTACCAATAAAATTTATCAATTTGATATTAGTTTTCACATCCATAAAAAGTTGTTAATTTTTGTAAAAGGTGTATGGTATTACATAATAAGTACCCAAAACTTTTAAAAACACAGAGCAAGGAAAAAAACAGTCAAATATAGTTACTCGCAATCAGTTACCTGCAGTGAACAATCAGATAAACCACCAAGGAGATCTTCATTACAAGGACTACCATGCAAGGCTATCAAAGAAGCCTGGAGTAAGTTAACATTATTGTGAGCAAATCGGGATTCCATACTGCATTCTCCTGTTAAGTCAGCATCAGTGGTCTCAACCTATAAAGGCAATTTAGTGAAGTACTTACAGTCATTTTTTAAAGGGATAGCACAAGCTGTTCTAGATTTTGATGCAAACAAAAGACTACTGGTGCTACAAATACAATAAAAAGGGACATTTCAGAATAGAAAATCTGGAGCTGCCATTATTAACTTATGTTTTTAACATCGTTTAACATAATTTTCATCATCGAGATTCTAGCTCCACTAGCCTGTGAGTCACGGAGTATCAAAAAGCAGCAAGGATGAAAATTCACACCTTTCAGACTTTACTAATTGCATGTTTGCTCAAGGTCTGTGCTTACGAGGTAGTGAAGCAAGAAAAAGAACAGCAGCTCTAGGATGTGCATCAGTAAACAAATTCAGAATGGCAGCTCACATACTGCTACCTTCACAAGCTCACTTTTAGCAATTTATACAGCACAATTTCAAGGCTCATTTAGATCCATCCTCGGATCTGAGCTGCTGTCTGCTGCGTGTGAATCCACCTCAGAGCTGCATGCAGGCAGCCGATAGAAATGGATGCAAAGGCTGCATGGACACAGTCGTATGATAAAAATTTGACATGGGGGCAGAAGAGAGTGCTTGGATCTAAACACTGTGTGTT
The DNA here is from genome assembly GCA_037952925.1 of Lithobates clamitans. Classification (NCBI taxonomy): domain Eukaryota; kingdom Metazoa; phylum Chordata; class Amphibia; order Anura; family Ranidae; genus Lithobates; species Lithobates clamitans. Next base: position 1,595,890 of record JBBGZY010000216.1, read on the forward strand.
CAGATCCATGCACCTGCTCCTGTCCACATTTCAGATTTTGACATGCCACTGTGTCTGTGTAGCCACGGCATCTGCACCCACTTCTACAGGCTGCCTGCACACAGCTCTAATGTGGATTAACATGCCACAGACAGAGGCTCAGATAGGAGGATGGGTCTGAATGCCCGTCTGAATAAGCCCTTAGTGTAAATATGAGCAATACTGCCATATTCAAGAAAAGTATTAAAGATAATTATTCCTAATATTATGAAGTAATACAAGCTGGGCATAACCATTCAGCCATGCAAATTAGCAATGGAAACATAGAATTAGATTAAAGAAATGCAACTTCACTAAAACTGGGCTTTTTGCAACATCTTTTTTTAGAAAGTTGCTGGCACTAACCATAGCTAGTTCAGCATGGAAAAGAGGTGCATCATTGGGCCCTTCCTCGACATATGAATTTGCAGAGTAGAAAAGAGAGTCGTCCTTAGCAGAGATATAGCCTTCTTCTGGTGATAGCTGCAGAAACAAGGAGCCCCATTTGGACTTGGTTAAACATCAGTATAGAAAGAAAGTACATGCAAGTAGAAAGGAAAGCAAGTAGCAGCTCAGGATATCAATGTATTAAACAGTCAAGGTACTGACATATTTTTGTTAGGATTCCTGAGTGATAAATGAGGATTTTTGACTTACCTGCAAAAATCCTTTTCTTGGAGTACAGCACAGGACCATAGGATGGCAAGGCAATACAACTGAGGGGCTGGTAACACAGCAAACAAGGCTAACAGCCCCAAAACAAGGGAACCAGGTTCCCAACTTGAATGAATAAATAAGTGCAGCGCTAATGTTGCAAAAACCAATTTACATAAAATTATGATGTTAAACATAAAATTATGATAATGAACATAAACACATCAAAGTGACAAAAATTCAAACATTGTGAAATGTGAATCCAACTAGAAAAAGTGAAAATCAATAGCAATGTGCTAGTATGGTGACTACACCGCAAACGGAGTCCAAAACAAAAAGCCAAAAAAAATTCAAATGAAGTCCAAATAGATGTGCGATCCAATAAACATATAAGAAATTCCGAACACCGGTGTGAACCTTGAAGTGGGAAAAGGAGTCACAAGCACCACCACCGTAACTAGGGGGAGGCTTACCAGATTGTAGTGACTTGGCGAGGCTTACACCACCCAAGTCTGCAAGGCTTGTTAGGTTGAATAATCCTAATGGAGACAGCAGGTCCTAGGTCCGCATCAGGAGATCAGCATTAGACCATCAATGGGTTATAGTTTATGAGCTCCAAACATCATAGGGAGGGCAGAAGCTTGGTACCACATAGAATATGTCATGCAATAAAAAAAGCTGGCATAGCGTGATACCGTTTAAAAATATTTTTTAATAAAAAAAAATAAGTAGAACACTCACATTTGGAAGAACATGGTAAGGCATGTATAAATACACAGAGCAGGTATGCGGGAAGGTCCACCCGAAGCATTTCGACTACACGGTCATCATCTGGGGTGTGGACCCCCCACAACAACACCACTTAAATAGAAATGATGACCACAAACTATGCATGACGCCGGAAATGGCTCCACAAGACATCACTTCCTGTCTCAGTGTCTAAATCCCGGAAGGGAATAGACAGATAAGGCATGGATAAATTTGGTTATAATTTATTAAAAACGTTACTTGTATGTGTTATGACAATAACAGTAAAGACTGAAACTTACATGGCAACAGATAATGCAATGCAGTTCCTTGTCCGGTAACCAAGCCTCGCTTTGAAAACGGGGCCCAGTTACGTAGCGTCCATCTAGTGAAACAGACAAGCCTCATTATGAAAACACTTTTTGCTGGGATAATAACCTGTCCAATTATGGAAAAATGTTGGTCTGATAGGGGGATTGATGATAGATGGTGCTATCTTGCTTTTAAGTGAGGGCAAACCCCGATAGATAACCTTGGGTCTCTCAGGTAAGATAGGCCCAAGTATTCTATCGTTCCTCAAAATTCCCCAATGGCGTTCAAAAATGTCCTTGATCTGTTTATGTTGTGTTGAGAACCTGGTAAGGAAAGACCATTTAAAGTTATCGTCACCTTCTCGCTAAGGTTTATCAGCCAGAAGTGAAACTCGGTTGGTATTCAAAACTATAGAGAGATCTCTATCGACTTCAGCCCGATTGTATCCTTTGTCAAGGAATCTCTCCCTCAGAATGTTAGCTTGGGACTTAAAGGTGGCAATATCAGTACAATTCCTGCAAAGACGCAAGAATTGACTTTTTGGAACTGAGCTTAGCCATGACTTGTGGTGGCAGCTATCTGTAGGAATGAAACCATTCCTATCGGTACACTTAAAATGGGTGCTCAGGATAAATTGTTGTTCCGACCTTTCTATTACAAGATCCAGAAAATTGATTTTGGAAGGGCTGGACTGGTAAGTTAAAACAATTCCTCGATCATTGTCGTTAAGAAACAAAAAAAATTCTTCCAATGATTCTGAGGTGCCAGCCCATAGGAGGAGGACGTCGTTTATGTATCTGGCCCACAGTTTCAACTGCGGGTGGTCCAGAGCATAAACAACGTCCTCCTCCCACTTGGCCATAAAAAGGTTGGCCAAACTGGGAGCGAATTTCGCTCCCATCGCCACACCCTTGAGCTGTAAATAAAACGGCCATCAAAACAAAAATAATTGTGGTGGGTGGCAAAATCGAATAACTCGGTGTGGCAAGAGTAGAATCCCTTTTCAAAAATTCTTGTGCAGCCTCCATTTCTCTCTGGTGTGGAATGCAGGTGTACAAGGATGCGACATCAGCTGTGGCCATAATAAGGTCACCTTCAATGTTAAATTGGGATAGAAGATTAATCACATCCTTGGTATCCTTAAGATAGGATGGAGTCTTTCTAACTAATGGTTGTAAAAAAAAAAAGTTGATGTATTTTCCTATCCTGGAAGTGATGGAATCTATCCCACTTATGATGGGATGTCCAGGAGGATGAAGGGGATCCTTATGGATCTTAGGCAAAAAATAAATAATAGGGATTTGTGGGGCCAAAGGAACTAGGAACAATTTTTCTTTGTGGTTTAAAATCAAAGAGTCAAAACCTTTACAGATGAGACTGGTCAATTCTCTTTTATATTTAGTTGTTGGGTCGCAGGGTAATTCAGTATAAGTGATATGTTCACTTAGAATGTTATGCATTTGCCCCATATGGTCGGCTTTATTTAAACCATAAGATCATTTACAGCCAACTGAGCACATTAATTTAATAAAACTTGGCAGTACGAAGCATACAGTTCCCCGCCACTACTGACAACACCATGCTCGTGACCCAACAGGTACTCAATTTTTTATCATAGACAGATACACCACCCATGGAGGGGTGGAGCTAAGACGAGAGGGGTATCCAGATTGGAAACTTTCTGGATTTACGAATTACTGACCCAACACCCACAGGGGATGAATGTGGAGTGGGATGTTAATTCCTTTATAAACAGAGCATAATGGCCATTCTTTGAATCCTATTTATTTAGGTTACTAGGAACATTTTCTTCTTTTTATTTGCAATTTCTATTGGCATCTTAAGTATTTTTAATATTTAGTTGTAACTCTTACTGATGTACTGCACCAGTTGGATATCACACCCTTCTATTAATGCAGGAACTGTCAGTTAAAGTTTTTTAAATTTTTTTCACTATGTCCAACTTTTAGGTATTGTAACCCAATAAAAATTAGTGTTGACCCCAATATGCTGTAGCCACTATTGGGTATATTTATACTTAATAGAATACACTGCTCCCACAGCTCAGTCATTTTCATTACTAGTTTCGGCTTTTTCATCATTAAATGAGGTTTTGAAACTTCCATTCGTCTGCCCTTCATTATGGTAGGGCCTCATAATCTTTAACGAGGCACGTGATTAGTCTTCATAGCGAGGCTTGGTTGCTACGCTTATAGTATAGAACCATTTGGAGATCACGATACCAGGCCTCGGTTTCATTGCAAGGCTTGGTCGCCTCGTAAAGCGGACGTCAGAAGACCAGGCCTCGTTTTCATAATGAGGCTCGTCTGTCTCACTAGATGGACGCTACGTAACCGGGCCTCGTTTTCAAAGCGAGGCTTGGTTACCGGACAAGGAACTGCATTGCATTATCTGTTGCCATGTAGGTTACAGTCTTTACTGTTATTGTCATGACACATACAGGAACGTTTTTAATAAATTATAAGCAGGATTTATCCATGCCTTATCTGTCTATTCCCTTCTGGGATTTAGACACTGAGACAGGAAGTGATGTCATGTGGAGCCATTTCCGGCGTCATGCATAGTTTGGGGGTCATAATTTCTATTTAAGCGGTGTTGTTGTGTGGGGGTCCGCACCCCAGATGACTGTGTAGTCGAAACGCGTCGGATTGACCTTCCCGCATACAACGCTCTGTGTATTTATACATGCCTTACCATGTTCTTCCAAATGTGAGTGTTCTACTTATTATTTTTTATGAAACAATATTTTTAAACGGTATCACGCTATGCCAGCTTTTTTTATTGCATGACATATTCTATGTGGTACCAAGCTTCTTCCCTCCCTATGATGTTTAGAGCTCATAAAATACAACCCATTGATGGTCTAATGTTGATCTCCTGACGCGGACCTAGGACCTGCTGTCTCCATTAGGTTTATTCAACCTAACAAGCCTTGCAGACTTGGGTGGTGTAAGCCCCGCCAAGTCACTACGATCTGGTAAGCCTGCCCCTAGTTACGGTGGTGGTGCTTGTGACTACTTTTCCCACTTCAATTTTCACAACGGTGTTCGGAATTTCTTATATGTTTATTGGATCGCACATCTATTTGGACCTCATTTGAAATTTTTTTGGCTTTTTGTTTTGGACTCCCTTTGCGGTGTAGTCACCATACTAGCACATTGGCATTGATTGTCACTTTTCCTAGTTGGATTCACATTTCACAATGTTTGAATTTTTGTCACTTTGATGTGTTTATGTTCATTATCATAATTTTATGTATATTGGTTTTTGCAACATTAGCGCTGCACTTATTCATTCACATTTATGCTTTTTATCTACAGCTGTGCTGGCTGCTATGTTGCAGTTTCACAGCGCAGTATATTTTTTTCTTTAATTTTTCACAGGTTACCAACTTAAAGAGCGGCTTGAATAACCTTAAGGCTGAAGCTAGTGTCAGCAGAAGCCCGTACATCCACCTGGTAAAACTTTACAAATGTGTGAACAGAAGACCAGGTGGAGGCCCTGCAAATCTGATGCCGTGTGCACACTATGCACACTAGCGGAATCTCCGACAGAAAAAGTCAGACGGGAGCTTTTCATTGTATATTCCGATCGTATGTATGCCCCATTGGACTTTGTACGTTAAAAATTCTGACGGACCTAGAGAGAGAACATGTTCTAAATTTTTCGGAAAACCGATAGTCTGTATGCTGTTCCGACGTACCTAAAACGACGCATGCTCTGAAGCAAGTACGAGACAGAAGCTATTGGCTACTGGCTATTGAACTTCCGTTTTCTACTCCCGTTGTACGTGTTGTAAGTCACCGCGTTCTGGACGGTCGGAATTTGGTGTGACCGTGTGTATCCAAGACAGCTTGAGTGGAATTCCATCGGAAACTCGAAAAACCAGTCCTGTGTACAGGGCATTAGAAACAGACACCTGGTGCTGAAAAGCCAGGAGGCACTGTCTGAATGAGTTGAGCAATCCTTAACAGGGAAAGGAGAGTTCGTTCCTATCCTCCAAAGTGTAAGCCTTAGTGATAACCTGCCTAATTCATATTGAGATGGTGGAACAAGATGCAAGACAGCCATTGTGAAAGCCCACAGGCAGGATAACACACTGACCTGAGAGATAAACTTGCACTATGCGTACTACATACAAACGATGTAGAGAGATTCTTTTGGGGTGTTTTGGAGCAGGACAATGTCTTATTAAGGTGGAAGGAAAGACATATCCCAAGGAAACATCCCACAAAGTATAGTCTAAAGTAAAACTAGTGTGCCTCGTACAATGCAAAGTAAGCCTTCCAAGCACAACAATAGATCTTGCCAGAGTTTTATTTTCTAGCTTTAAGCAGTCTAGGAAGACCCATATCTTTTAGGACTTGTATTTCAACAGCCAAGCTGTCAAAGCTAGCTAATGTGAAAAAGGATGACAGACCGGTCTTTGAGACAGCTGATGCCATTGCTCCCTCGAATGAGGCCCAGAAATCTCATGCAAAATTTGATCACAGAATGTTTTTGTAACACAAGGTCCAGACATTAGCTTGGAAGGTTAACACTCATTCCCAGGGCACACCCAAACTTGGCCTATGTCCAAGACTAGGTACACCAAGCTGTGATCTGGATCTGACAGATTTCTGTAGGTTGAAAAAACAGCCAAAGCTCTTAGGTGTCTGTATCGTCTGCCACACAGTAGCTGCCAGGGCAGGAGCAGAGTGATTCTTCCAATGCAGGTCCTCCAGGTAGCCAATAGTGTGAATTCCCTGAGAGTGCAGTAGTACCAGGATCAGGGCAAGCACCTTGGTGAAGGCCCAAGGGCCTGTGGACAGGCCAAAGGGAAGAGCCACAAACTGTTTCTCACCCTTTGCAAATCGCAGTAACCACTGCTGCAGGGGAAAAAAATTAGGATATGTAAATTTTCATCTTTTTAGGTCTACTGATGCTACAAATTCCCCTTGTTGCAGTGATGCAATTACAGTCCAGGCAGATTCCATCTGGAACATTTGGACCCACAAGAAGATGCTGATATCTGTCTGATAAACTGTTCAGACAAATTGGCAGTTAGAGGATGGAGACAAACCCTGACTGACTTATGTGAAACCTTTATCCCCAAAAAGAAAATATTTTTTTTAATGCAACGCCCTAAGACAGGAAGTGTGTAACTGGCTGAATCACCAGGTGAAAAAATGGAAAAAATAAAACGAATACAGCCACCATATCTAAGAATTGGTAGGCTGTAATATATTGCATTTTTGTAATTTGGTTTATTACCGCAATGAAAAAGTCTCTGCTTTAATAAATGTGACTAATGATTTTAAAGAGTTCTTCTCTATCAGATTCCTTTCTAAGCATTTCTTACAAACTATCTCTGCAAAACAATTCCACAGTCAGAGGATTCTGTGTATCTTTAGACATGAGAATTTGAAGCGGAGAGTCTGCCAAACCACCTATGTAGTAGCAGAAAGCTACTGGGAGGAGCTCCAATTTGTGGAGTACTGAGAGATCCATCTGGATCACTCCAGGGCTACACGCCATGCGCTTGACTTAGACTTCCAGAGCTTGGCAAACGGCAACAGACACCACTGACGGATGCACGGCAAAACTTGAAAGTACAAAACAGGCTTTAACAAGTGTATTCCAACCTCTTGTCCACCAGGAATTTGAAGACTGGGACATCTTCAAAAAGAACTGTAAGGGCAAGAAATAGGTGGATCTAGCACAGGCACTTTTCGCAAATCTCGAGAGGCGTATCATTTTTTTCTGGCTTTAACCCATCTCCAAACAGCACATCCTGTATTAAAGAGTAAACGGGAAATGGCCTATTAGGTTTCCTACATTTGGGAAGGATCCCCTACTGGTGACATTAGGTGCAGTAGGTGGCAATGGTTCTTACAGGAGCGCATCTTTTCCATCAAAACCTTAATGGTTCCTTTTAGCTTGAGAGAGATTGAGAGCAACTGCACATCCTCCCAGGAGTTCAAACTCTGGGAATTCCGTTTCATTCCCCCCTTTCCTCATCGAGAAGCAACGCTGCTGTGATGGACAAGTCGGACATTGACTCAGCAGGGGACACTAACTGGCAGTTTTTACACCTAATGTTCTCTCTAAGCGTAGATATTTTCCCCATCAGGTCTGCCATTGAGGCTTACAATTTCTCTCTAGTTATAAAGAAGGAAAGGGGAGACTCTAAATTGTGGATCCTGAGGTCCAGAGACCCAGGTGAAGAGTTTTGAGAGAAAACCTAATTTTGACTCTGCACACAGTGTGTGTTGGCCTGCTATCTCGGCCCAATTCCCCTTTTGTCTGACATCTGTCATGAGGGTAAACAGATCCCCAAAAGGGTACCCACTACCATGATAGGTGAAGAGACTGTTGCTGCTGAGCAGAAAAGGTGCACACAGAATGGCCATTGAGCACCAAAATGTGTACCCAGGCTTGCACCAACATGTGTCTTTAACATTCCAAAATAATTAGAATGAGCCAGAAATTCACTCTCAGAGTTTGTCCATTAACTAGCTAGAACACTATACAGTATAAAAAAAAAGAAAAAGAGAATTGCTTTGTTTGTCAATGCCCTCGCCTGAGGGTGAAGCATACAACCCAAGGTTATTGTTGAAAAAGGAGCCTGTGTCCTGTACTGTATGAGAAATAAGTTATGCAAACAACTTTATGGCACTAATCGATCAGATAAAAAAAAAAAGAATCTGGATAGTGATATGGTAATTGCCAGTGCTTAACAACGAAAAAACCTTGCAAGACCCCCCCCCTCCCCTGAAAAAAAAAAGCTATTAAAAAAAATGGTTAATATTAGGTTGTTAGATAGCATTAAAAAATATTCTTACAGGCAAAGGTTTTGCAACTCCAATGCTAACATTTCCTGCAGGTGCACCTTTAAGTGCCTGAACAGCTTCTTCTAAACTGGCATGCTCCAAATTGATCTCATTGACAAACATCAAGCGGTCACCAGGCAAAAGTCGTCCATCTTGTTCTGCAACCCCTTCAGGGACCAAGGAGCGAATTACTATGACTGTGCTTGCTGGATCAATAGGATCCTAAAGAAACACATTAAAGTGAGGACTGATTAAACTTAATAGGTGGAGACAAAAGAAAAAAAAAGAAGAAATGCACAAATAAAAGAAAAGTGAAGTTAAAGCATTTGTGAAGTCTTAGCATCGCACCCAAATCAAGAACATGGTTACGTTACTTCAGTGTAGATAATCACTATATGTGCCCATAAAACAGCACATGGCAAGTGAATGCTTCCTAAAGTTTATTTCAACCACACAGCCTTTACATTCATTGTTTGACAATATTGCTTTAGCCTCCTGGACTTCTTCAGCACAGTAAGGGAAGTACTAGTAACTACGGTTGCACCGATACCACTTTTTTAAAACGGAGTACAAGTAAGGATACTTTTTTCCAAGTACTCGTCGATACCAATTCTTTTTTTAATGTCATATCTGATAGTGGCACTAATATGCAGCGGAGTGGGGTGTCAGTGCTTTTTTTTAGCTTATTTTTTATTATTTTTACAATTTTACTTTTAAATATTGATTTTTTTTTTACAATTTTTGGTATTTTTTAATCAACTCTGTTGGGTGGGGGGCCTTTGGTGAGATATCAGGGGTCTAAACAGGCCCTTACCTTCCCTTTTGAGACATGGAAAGGAACTGAGGACACAGATTCCCCAGTCCCTCCCTCAGCTGCACTAGAGATGAATACACAGGAGACAGAGGCTCCTGCTCATTCACAAACTGAAGCATCGTAAACACAGTTTACGATGCTCAGTTATGAATGGACAGAGTCAGTGATCACCGGCTCCTTCCTCCGCTCTCCATCCTGACAGATCCAGGATGAGGGGGGACCGGAGGAGGATCCAGGATGCCGGGAAGGACACAGGGGACAATCGGGGATCAACGGTGTGGTGGTGGGGGAAGTTACAAGCACCGATCTCTCTGACAGCCACGGGAGGGAGAGGAGGAGAAGTGGCTTTCAGAAAAGCTATTCAGGGAGATTGGTGCTTGTAACTGCCCCCATTGCTGCACGATCATCTGTGAGGCTGACAGGCCGCCCCCCCCCCCCCCGCGCTACACTGAGGACGCCGGGTGTACTGGCCTCCTGCCAGGTATCGGGTAAAGCATCGGAGCATTTGCTCGGTATCCGCACTGATACTAGTATTGGTGCAACCCTACTAGTAACCATGGGAAATTGCAAGTAAACTGTAGACAAGGATGGGGAAATATATGCAAACAGGCTAGCCCCAAGGAATATTCACATGTTGATCATGTTATCTTAAAGTGGTTCTAAAACCTCAAGGTTCTTTACCTCAATGCATGCTATGCATTGAGGTAAAAAACATTCTGTGTCACAAACTAGCCCCTCTCACTCCCCTTATACTTACCTGAACCCCATCGCAATCCAGCGCTGTGGAGGAGAGATGTGGCTCTTCTGGCTTTGCATTTAGCTCTAGTTTAATATCCCTCTGTCAACTACAAAAACTGCTGTCAAAGTGCCTGTACATAGCCCATAGCCCTGCTGCTACAGCCAAATCCTGATCTATTCTGATTAGCAAAGCTCCAACGCTTCCTGGTACTTTCTGAGAATGGAACTCCATTCAGACCCCCACACATTTCTATTGGGCCATGACTACACTAGGCTGCCTAAATTGGCAATAGGAAGGTGCAGCAGACCAGGGCTGGTGCAAGGATTTTTGATACCCTAGGCGAAACCTTAGGCCTATCCATGTGATAGGAGGCGGTGCTATTCGAGAAGCATCGGCTCTGCTTCCTCTAGCACTGGCTCCAGTGCTGCGATGCGCCTCTAATTACAGTACCGGTCGGACAGAGCAGATGCCTGGCACTGAGTTAGTTACATGCTGCAGCCTGCAGAGCATGCAGACGCTGAGGGAAACCAGCGGCCAGGCGCCCCTAGGCAGCAGTGCGCCCTAGGCGGCTGCCTAGTTTGCCTAGTGGTCGCTCCGGCCCTGCAGCAGACAGGAGAGAGCAGGCAAGCTTCAATGCTGCTTGGAAGAGCCTGGCTTTGCATGTCAGAAGGGCCCAGGATTCAGCCATAGTGGCAGAGTTTTGGAAACTGCTCTAGGGGCTTTAACTTTAAAAGCAATATTTTTTTTTCTTTGGCCACAGATTTGCCTTAAGGAAGAAAGTATAGTAAATTCTCATTTTATATAAAGCACAATAATTATTTTGTGTTGAGAGCTACAAAGGACATTAAGATACAGTCAATACAATCCAGTTTAGAAGCCAAGCAGACATCTAACGAGTCAAAGAACACAGTTTTCTTTGACAAAATACAAAAACAAAAAGCACAGAAAAGCCAGTCACCAGCTGCAGTGTTTTACGTCACAATGGCTTCATGGCTCCTGAGATTTCTCCTGCCCTAAGTCGATAAACATCAGCAAGAATTGTGTAATATACAAGAAAAACAACATAATTTGAAAAGCAGGATTTAAACACACAAAATTAAAAAATGCGTAAGCCTAAAGCAATAGATTATGAAGTCCAAATGTTCTTTATTTTGTAGAAATGGTTTCATATATTCCTTGACGCCCATTTTCTCCTAGTATAAGATTCAAATTGTAAACAACCTTACAGAACAAATTAATGAACAGTTTGAGGTCGACAATGCAACATAAAAACAAAACATACCTGATAATCTAAAATACTGAAACCAAGACCAAGGATTCCTTTTTCTAGTTTAATGGTTTGAATATCAGTCTCCCACATTGCCAGTGGTGATCCTTGTGTATCTTCCATGCTTGGACTATCATCACCTGCTTCCATGTTCAAGTCATCAGTCTCAGAGGAGCCAATAGTGCCAAAATCAATATGATGCTAAAATCAGAAAGTTTGTTTTAGAACATGCAGAACAACTTGCTGCTTAACAATGGCATCAAATAATAAGAAGACAGGCGAAAATATCTGTCATCAAGCCATTTCTGTTTCTGAAACTACACAAATCAGAAACCACATTGAATTTACATTATTATAATCTCATCAAAAATGTCATAACCAAGAGCTTTGTCTGGACATGAGCTTTGTTTGCATTAAAATGTATCATTAAGTCAGTCTCTTCTCTCATATTTGCATGCGGGTAGCAAGTAAGGAAATAATTTAAAACCAAAATGTGTAGGAGCCTGGAAAGCATTGCATTCGTGATCTACATGCTCCTGCAGACTCAACAAGTGAGCTTTAACAGAAAACTGAGGATTCCTAGCTAAACCTTATTAATACCCTGTCTAATCCACCTAGAAATAGTGGAGTGGCATGCAGGATACCCTTTGCAGCACAATAGGAATCTGAATATTTAATAAAAGCAGCGAATGAGAGGTAAACTCGCCTTGCATGTACCACACCTAAACAGTGTGGAGAAATAGTTTTGGGATGCTTTGGAGCTGGACAAAGAGAAGACTAACTAAGTGGAAGGGAGAAGAAACTCATTGTCCTTTTGAAAAATAAAGTAGAGTTTTCTTTCTACAGGATAAAGTTGCCAGTTCTGAGAGACCCCCCCCCCCCCCTCCTTGCCGGTGTGATAACCACAAGAAAAAACACTTTAAAGTGTATGTAAACCTGAAAAAAAATTTAACTAAGGCTTGCACCTTGTACAGTATAGGATTTCATATCATCTGTGCCCAGTCTTTCCACAAAGAGTTAATCCAGCTCTGAGCAGTCCTCTTAACTTTTTTCAGTGAGATAAAAACTGATACACAGAGAAAGAGGAGTCAGTTATTCCCCTTGCTGTGAGTGACAGCTGATTTACATATCTCATGCAGGAGCCTGAGAGAGGCATTCTGTGTACTTCAGATCCCCTCCTCCTTTCTTCTCCAGCTCTCCCAGGATTGGCTGCTCCACACCTCAGCATGATTGGGCATGCTGAAGTCATGTGGTGACTTTTCTGGATGTTAGAGATCATAGCAGAAGTTCAGTGTAAGAAATACACAGGAGAAAATGCATGTTGACAAGGGGAAAGTAGAGGTGGGCGGGGAGTCTCCTGACATTACGACTCCACCCACCGAGCTCCGGACAACAGACCCACGCACAGAATCTGCAGTTTTTCAGGTCTCATAACAGAGGGGAGACATTTGACAGGTAAGGATACATGCAGGAGGCATTTATATCCTTATAGATAATCACTATGGCAGTAGTTTAGAAAGGATGAGAGTGTGTTTACTGACACTTTAATGCTGGCCATACACTATACGAAAAATCGGCCGAACCCATTTTCGAAAAATGAACATTCGTGAGAGCAAACGATAGTGCCATCATGTAATGACCGATACATAGTTCAGTGGACATAAATGAATTCATTTTTTGTTCATTTTTTTACATATACCTAGTGCAAACAGTTCGGACGGGAAACACAATAACCTTTCAATTTATCATTCATTCGTCAGAAAATTTCCAAATGTCCCGATTATCGATTTTGTGCCCATTAACTGTCCGAAAAACAAACTGTCTAAATGACCGAATTTCGGCTGATTTTTCGTATAGTGTATGGCTAGCATAAGAGTAAGTTAGGCCAAGGGAATGTCCTGAATGGACTCAAATGGAGGCTTCTTGAGAGCCAACAGAACCAGATTAAGATCCCATGAACAAAGGCCTTTACCATCAAATGAGAGGCCAGAGGTCTCTGTAACAGGATAGCAAAGGCAAAAACTTGCCAACAGATCCATATCCCCCAACGGTGTCAGATTTTTCCACAAGACTTTGGTGTGTCGCACAGATCAGCATGGCTACAACAGATCATTTAAAGCAGGGGTGTCAAACTCAACTTAACCACGGCCGCATCAGCAGTATGGTTGCCCTCAAAGGGCCAGTTGTAGCTGGGGTGCGCTACGTACAGAGTGCAGGGTTCAAGGATGTGCTATGTACAGAGTGCAGTATTCAGGGGTGCGCTATGTACAGAGTGCAGGGTTTAGGGCTCACCATTCCAGTGCTCTGAGGGTGATTCACAGGGCAGTACCACCAGGTAGAAACTCCTCACTTCACTTTGTGGCCGAGGGTCACAGATCCATATGCTGCAGAAGTAGAGTGGCGTGGCTGTATATGCAGCTGGATTGAGAAAGTCTTGCACGTAAAATTAGGAATCATAAACCAGAAACCTGTTTCCAGTGGAGAGAGGTTGCCCATCACCTCAGGACTGTCCTAACAGTTTTGTTTGACAGCGTCCTCACCTGAAGGTGACAGCATATAATCCATGTACTGGATAACATTTTTATTGTATTTTTTTTAACCATGTGTCATCACTAAACTTCTAAAATTCTTGGAGATGCAGCTGCAGGGTGCCCTAGGTCAGTTCCTAGTGATGTATAGTATGCCTCCCTTCCGCAACCTACATCTCCCAAAAGTTCTTCCCTACACAGAGTATGTGGAAAGGTTTTTGTAAGGCAAGGCAGCAGCACTATTTTGCTGGGAAAGAAATCCATGTATGCACGCACAGCAATTGCACTATTTATTGCTAAACAGTTAGCTTTCAAACTCCACTAATTGTGTGCTCAGATCCAAGCGAGCTCCTAGGAAGAATGTAAACAGGGAGAAGTTATGGAGATTAGAAATTCTATAGTGCAGCACAGAATAACTCAGCCAGGATTTCAGTGTAGAAAAGGCACTGTGTTGTCCGTGAAAAAGGCAGTCATAAACTCACTTGATTTCTGGCAGGATCAAAAAAGTATTTTTTTTGCACTGTAGCTTTTTTTTAAGTTAAAACAATGTGCATTCAGTGCAGTAATGTACTTTTTAATTTCCCCATACACTTTATAGGGATGTTACATTAGTATTTTATTTTTTAGCATTTTTAGTCAGGTAGTATTGAAATATTGCATATGAATATTTTACAGTTATCAATCACAGCCTTCAGGGGACATCCTAGAGGTTGCTACACGATTTTATCTGCTCAGTAATTTAAGTGGTAAAAAGCTTGAACAGTCTGTTATATTTGAGCACATGATATTTGGATCTATTTCCAACATGTGCACAACCAGGCCCGGACTGGGACAAAAATAGGCCCGGGCATTTTGGATTGAGCAGCCCATGACATAACCGGCCCCTTCCCCACCTTCCACCCTTATGGATTCTCCAGGAGAGGGGAGGGGGGAGGGGGAATCCAGCAGAGGTGTTGGGGGGGGGGGGGGCAGGGGCGAGGCCGGACCAGAAAAGAGCATGGGGGGGGTGGAGAGCACAGGGAGGAACCTTGAGAACGTGGGGCGAGAACACAGGGTAGAGGCAGAAAACACAGGGAGGAAGAGGAGAGCATAGGGGGATGCAAAGAGTATGGGGGGATGTGAAGAGCACAGGGGGGCGGCGGAGAGTTTGAGGGGATGTGGAGAGCACAGGGGGGCGGCGGAGAGCATGGAGGGATGTGGAGAGCACAGGGAGGAACCTTGAGAACATGGGGTGGGGCGAGAGCACAGGGTAGAGGCAGAAAACACAGGGGAAGATGAGAGCACAGGGGGGAAGCGGAGAGCACGGGGGATATGGAGAGCACAGGGGGCGGCAGAGAGCATGGGGGGAAGTGGCGAGTACGGGGGCGGCGGACAGCATTGGGGGATGTGAAGGGGGCGGAGGAGAGCATGGGAGTGGGGCGGCAGAAAGCATGGGGGGAGGTGGAGAGCACGGGGGCTGCACAAATCATGGGGGGAGGTAGAGAGCACTGGGGGGACGGCAGAGAGCACAGGGGGGCAGCGGTGAGCATGGGGGGGATGTGGAGAGAACAGGGGGGCAGCAGTGAGCATGGGGGGATGTGGAGAGCACAGGGGGCAGCGGAGAGCATGGGTGAGGTGGAGAGCAGAAAACACAGGGAGGAAGAGGAGAGCACAGGGGGGGAAGCGGAGAGCATGGGGGGAAAGTGGAGAGCAAAGGGGGGCAGCGGAGAGCCTGGGGGGATGTGGAGAGCACAGGGGGGTGGCGGAGAGCATGGGGGGTATGTGGAGAACACAGGAGAGGTGGCGGATAGCACCGGGGGCAGCAGAGAGCATGAAGGGATGTGGAGAGCACAGGGGGCAGCGGTGAGCATGGGGGGGATGTGGAGAGCACAGGGGGGCAGCGGAGAGCATGGGGGATATGTGGAGAGCATGGGGGAGGTGGAGAGCACAGAGGGGCAGCGGAGACCACAGGGGGGCTGTAGAGACCACAGGGGGGCTGTAGAGAGCACAGGGGGGCTGTAGAGAGCACAGGGGGGCTGTAGAGAGCACAGGGGGGCTGTAGAGAGCACAGGGGGCAGCGGTGAACATGGGGGGGATGTTGAGAGCACAGGGGGAGGTGGAGAGCACAGGGGGGCAGCGGAGAGCATGGGGGGATGTGGAGAGCACAGGGGGGGCAGCGGAGCATGGGGGATATGTGGAGAGCACAGGGGGGCAGGGGAGAGCATGGGGGGGTGGAGAGCACAGAGGGGCAGCGGAGACCACAGGGGGGCTGCAGAGAGCACAGGGGGCAGCGGAGAGCACAGGGGGGCAGCGGAGAGCACAGGGGGGCAGCGGAGAGCACAGGGGGGCAGCGGAGAAAATGGGGATATGTGGAGAGCACAGGGGGGCAGTGGAGAGCACAGGAGGGGGGCAGCGGAGAGCATGGGGGGATGTGGAGAGCACAGGGGGGCAGCAGAGAGCACAGGGGGGCAGCAGAGAGCACAGGGGGGAGGTGGAGAGCACTGGGGAGGCTGGAGAGCACGGGGGAGAGGCGGAGAGCATGGGGGAGAGGCGGAGAGCATGGGGGAGAGGCGGAGAGCATGGGGGAGAGGCGGAGAGTACAAGGGGGCAAAAGAGTATGGGTGGGGTGGAGAGCACAGTGGGGGCAGCAGAAATAACCAGGATAGGAGGAGCAGTGGGGGCAGCTGCATATAGAAGAACCATTCTCTCCATCTTCCTCCTGCAGTCTTGGAATGCCTGCTTCTCCTCTCCCTCTCGCAGGCAGAGACTGCAGGAGGGAGAGAAGACTGCAGGAGTAAGATGGAGAGAATGATTCTTCTATATGCAGCCGCCTATCAAGGTTACAAGGGGGAGCCGCAATCACGTTCTCTCTCATCCGGCTCCAAGATGTCTGCAGCAGGTGTCTGTTCTAGCTCTCCCCCTCCATAGTCACGCCCCCTAGCACCGACGGCTGACCTATACGGGCGGCCGTGCGGCCACACAGAGGCCGATGGTGTCTAGCTCCTCCCACCTTTATGTTTCCACCCCCCTGGTGCTGACGGCTGATCTTAACTGGCAGCCAGGCGGCCGCAGAGAGGCCGGGTGAGCGGCGTGGGCTCAGAGAGCAACCCAGCTGCCTTGGGCCCCATAAGGACTTGCAGCCTGACGGCCCCGGCCCTATGGCTAATCCGGGCCTTTGCACAACTAAAATAAGTTACAGGAAGAAAAATCCTTCTTCTGATGTGTTAGATAATATTGACCTATATTATACAATATATGAATATGCTGGACAGAGGCATCTATCAGGGGAAAAAAATCATAAAAAGCATAACCTTCCACACATCATTGTATTAGATAACTTTTTTTTCCATGTTTAATTTACTTTTGTCATTTTGTTTTACAAGTTAATTTTTGATTGGTAAGTATGGGCTGTCATACTTTACACATCATCAATTTCTGTTTAGCATTTAATGGCTTGGACAAAATGTGTGTTATCCCAATTAAGACACATAAGGGAAGTACAGATAACCTATATATTACCTGGGATTCTGTACCATTACTGGGAATATCAGGAAGATCATCTTGCACTTTCCAGAGGTCTGATAAGTGATTACTGGAGAAACTGTCATCCTGTAAATAACAGTAAAAACTAAAAGAAGATTCACATACCATGCAACAAATAAGTATTTTTGGCTGCGGGATTACTTTAAGCTTGAAATGTACTCATTTATTTTACACCTCATTGCTTTCCTCCTGCTCAGAACATACTTATATTCCCCATCCTTTGCCCTTGCAGCTTCTCAGAGGGAGTTGTACCTGGGTAAGGACTAATGCAATAGAACAGTAGCTTGTTTTGGGTTTAGCTGTCAAATGGCAGAACCATAGTTGCCAGGAGAAGCTCTAGCATTACGCTGCCACTCTTAGCATAATGCTGTTTACTTAGTGCATTCTTTGCAAAGATAATTACTAATTCAGTATAACTTCCCCCGCAACTACTTGCAAAAATAATGTCAACTCTTACCCCTGCCAATTCCATCCTCTACCATGAAGCTTTGTATCAGCCCCTATGGCTACATTTCACTAACCTTTTATGGCCTTGACAAAATTTTTACCAAGCACTCTGTGAACACTCTGTGTGACATAAAAATAGAATGTTACGAACATTATATCCAATTTTACAATTCTGCCTTTGTGTGCTAAATCCAGTCCTGCTCTTCCTGATGTACAACAGTACTCAAAGAATATAAAACCGTATGACCTAAAGAAAACATGTACATATATATATTTAGAGACGGCAGTTGCAGAAAATGTTGGTTGGCTGGTTCTGTCTTGCCTCAATATTTTCTAAGTTACAGATGTGGCACTCGGCATGCAGCCATTTAAACCAGAGGTTGCAATCTGTGAACTGCATACTTGTTCCAAGTCAGTGTGTGTGTGGGGGGGGGATATACTAAAAATGGAATGTGCAAAATTCGGTGCAGCTCTGCATAGAAACCAATCAGCTTCCAGGTTTTATTGTCAAAGCTTAACTGAACAAGCTGAAGAAGCTAAATGGCTACTATGCACAGCTGCACCAGATTCTAATTGCTCCAGTTTTAGTAAATCAACCCCAGTGTCTTTGGAAGCAACAGTTGGGCAACCAGGATTTCCAAAAGGAGAGCTCAGAATGGTCGCCTACAGCACCAGAAACCAACATGCCAGGCTTTTGCAGTTTGTCTGCGTTTGCACTGGATAAATAAAATTCACTGCTAGGGCACATAAAAGACATTTGTTTTCTATGTGCCCCATTTACACCACAATGTTGGTTTGATACATGGTGCAGTGAAGTACAATACGGAAAAATACAGCATGTTTGCATTTTTCCACAGTACACTGGATGGCCCTGCATGTCACTGAACTGCTGTGCGGCCCAATAATAAAAGTGTCATCACACCACTCCCTGCCATAGCTCACATGGACAGCTGCCCGCCAGGTATTAAGTTCCATTTTACAGTGCAGGCTAATGTGAACCAGCCCCAAAAGTAGTATTGGCCCTGGGCCTTCTGCAGAATCCCGATTAGACTTAGGCTTGTTCCAGACCCAACGCTGCTTCCAGTGACCAAATAAGCTCCAACAAGACCTGGGTGTGACAGATAACAGCTGCCCTGATGGGTATATACCACCATACAGAACAATGGGGCACCTCCCAAGTCAGCTAGAGCTAGGGTTGCCACCTGTCCAGGATTCACCCGGACAGTACGGGTTTTGAAACATGTGCTTGGGTCACTGCCCGCCTGAGACCCGGGCACATTATTCATTTCAGACCCGCCAGTGGCTCCCTGTGCCTGTGTCGAAGCTGTGCCACCACGGCCATGTCTCCTCGAGTGCTCTGGCTGGCTGCAGAAGGGACAAGGAGGTGGGGTTGAAGGCGGAGCCTCCCCATTCCCTGCTGCTCTGTTGGAAAGTATGCAGAGATCGCACTGGGAATGGAGCCCAGCTTGTAAGGTACGTTTTTGCCATGTTAGTATGTCAGGATTTCAAAGTACTCTCACCTCTCCCCCCTCCAACCATACACTAAACATACATACGCCCCCCCCCCTCCTCCACCATACACTATACATACAGTTCTACTGCCCTCCTCCCATATACCATCCATCCATATAATTCTCTCTCTCCTCCTCATACACCATACATATATACAGTCCCCCCTCATGCACCATCCATATATACAGTCATCCCCCCCATACACCATCCATATATACAACCCCCCCCATGCACCATCCATATATACAGTCCCCCCCCCCCCATATATACAGTCCCCCCATATTTACAGTTCCCCCCCCTCCCTCATGCACCATCCATATATACAGTACCCCCCATACACCATCCATATATACAGTGCCCCCCATATACCATCCATATATACAGTCCCCCCCATACACCATCCATATATACAGTCCCCCCCCATCCATATATACAGTCCCCCCCTACACCATTCATAGATACAGCCCCCCCCCCCCATCCATATATACAGTGCTCCACATGCACCATCCATATACAGTGGGGACGGAAAGTATTCAGACCCCTTACATTTTTCACTCTTTGTTATATTGCAGCCATTTGCTAAAATCATTTAAGTTCATTTTTTTTCCTCAATGTACACACTGCACCTCATATTGACAGAAAAACACAGAATTGTTGACATTTTTGCAGATTTATTAAAAAAGAAAAACTGAAATATCACATGGTCTTAAGTATTCAGACCCTTTGCTGTGACACTCAGATATTTAACTCAGGTGCTGTCCATTTCTTCTGATCATCATTGAGATGGTTCTACACCTTCATTTGAGTCCAGCTGTGTTTGATTATACTGACTGGACTTGATTAGGAGAGCCACATACCTGCCTATATAAGACCTTACAGCTCACAGTGCATGTCAGAGCAAATGAGAATCATGAGGTCAAAAGGAACTGCCTGAAGAGCTCAGAGACAGAATTGTGGCAAGGCACAGATCTGGCCAAGGTTACAAAAAAATTTCTGCTGCACTTAAGGTTCCTAAGAGCACAGTGGCCTCCATAATCCTTAAATGGAAGATGTTTGGGACAACGAGAATCCTTCCTAGAGCTGGTGAGAGAGGTAAAGAACCCAAAGATCACTGTGGCTGAGCGCCAGAGATGCAGTCGGGAGATGGGAGAAAGTTGTAGAAAGTCAACCACCACTGCAGCCCTCCCCCAGTCGGGGCTTTATGGCAGAGTGGCCCGACGGAAGCCTCTCCTCAGTGCAAGACACATGAAAGCCCGCATGGAGTTTGCTAAAAAAAACACCTGAAGGACTCCAAGATGGTGAGAAATAAGATTCTCTGGTCTGATGAGACCAAGATAGAACTTTTTGGCCTTAATTCTAAGCGGTATGTGTGGAGAAAACCAGGCACTGCTCATCACCTGTCCAATACAGTCCCAACAGTGAAGCATGGTGGTGGCAGCATCATGCTGTGAGGGTGTTTTTCAGCTGCAGGGACAGGACGACTGGTTGCAATTGAGGGAAAGGTGAATGCGGCCAAGTACAGGGATATCCTGGACGAAAACCTTCTCCAGAGTGCTCAGGACCTCAGACTGGGCCGGAGGTTTACCTTCCAACAAGACAATGACCCTAAGCACACAGCTAAAATAACGAAGGAGTGGCTTAACAACAACTCTGTGACTGTTCTTAAATGGCCCAGCCAGAGCCCTGACTTAAACCCAATTGAGCATCTCTGGAGAGACATAAAAATGTCTGTCCACCAACATTTACCATCCAACCTGACAGAACTAGAGAGGATCTGCAAGGAGGAATGGCAGCGGATCCCCAAATCCAGGTGTGAAAAACTTGTTGCATCTTTCCCAAAAAGACTCATCACTGTATTAGATCAAAAGGGTGCTTCTACTAAATACTGAGCAAAGGGTCTGAATACTTAGGACCATGTGATATTTCAGTTTTTCTTTTTTAATAAATCTGCAAAAATGTCAACAAATAATGAGGGGAAAAAAATGAACTTTAATTATTTTAGCAAATGGCTGCAATATAACAAAGAGTGAAAATTTTGTATACAGTTCCCCCCCCCCCCATATATACATTCCCATACACCATCATATATATATATATATATATATATATATATATATATATATATATATATATATATATATATATATATATATATATATATATATATATATATATATATATATATACATACATACATATATATACATACATACATATATATATATATATATATATATTTATATATACACACACACACACACACACACACACATATACAGCCCCCCCCCCATATATACAGTTCACCCCCCCATGCATATATAGTCCCCCCCGCCCCATACATCATCCATACATACAATCCCCACATATATACAGCCTCCCCCATGCACCATCCATATATACAGTCCCCCCCCATACACCATCTATATATACAGTCCCCGCATATATACAGTTCTCCCCCCCCATACACCGTCCATATATACAGCCCCCCCATATATACAGTCCTGTCCCCCCCCCCCCATACCATCCATATATACAGTTTATACCCCCACATACACCATCCATATATAAATTTCTCACTGGGTGACACCGTCCACTGCCCTACTGACACCATCCACTGCTCTGCTGACACCATCCACTGATCTACTGGCTGACAGTGTCCACTTTTAAGGTAGGCTATTTTCATATTTTAACTGACATTTCTTTTATTAATTGAATCATATTTTATGGGTATACTAAGGCTTTCGTTTTATTTAACCGTGTCCCTTTAAGTCCCCCCCCCCCCACTGATAATGCAATTTGGCCACAGCCACTGTTCACCATAGGGCACCTCATTACTACTCTCTCTGGATAACCCAAGGTATTTTACAATCCTATAGCGTGTACTACAAAAAAATTGCCGTGCGCTGCAAAAGTGTTTGGGTTTGGCTTGAAGAAAAGGTGGCAACCCTAGTTAGAGCCAATATATGCTCCACTCCTGGTACTTTCACCAAGTAGAGCTTTAATTAAGAGAGATTTCAATGCATAATATATTAAACATTATAAAAGTAATTTAATAAATACCTTTTCAATCAGATGGATGTCATTCTCTGAAATGCACTGTTCATCATCATTACAGGGGCTATTAAGCTGCTGGACTGGCCTACAGCACACCATAGTTACATCAATTGGCAGTTCCTTCAAGATATTTACCACATCTTTATGACTCTGACCAAGTAGCGAGACCTCATTTACCTTAAAGAAGTTAAATAGACCACCTTACATTAATATAAATGCATAGTACACAAAGCAACTTGGACAGGAAATTAAAGAATTGTTCCACTTTAACCCGAATCTGAAGACCTACTTCAGACGTACTTCAAGATGTATTAATCCTCACAAAGTCTAACATCAAACCTCGACTAACACTAATATATTAAGTCTAAAAATTTACTTTAAAAATCCCCACATCTTTAGCCTCATGACTTACCTGTAATGAAGTTTGCCCCAAGTTGCGCGGGTAGCTGGATCCTGGAGAAATCTTCAAAGCAGGGATATCTGTCCCCTTCCTTTCTCTGAACTTCTGGAACAGCTTTGGGTCTTCAGAGAGAGCAGCAGTAAAGATGATTCAAAGGGGACACACCCCCTCCTTCCTTCTTGTCCATTGAGAAAAGTTATTTAATTGATTACAGTGCCTGTTACAGTATCTGGAAATATTCTCTTCCTCGTTCACAGATCGTGTTACGGAAAGTTAAAGAAATGGGAGAACGTTTCTCAATGGAGAAAGGGCAAATCCTCATTTGACTACTATTCTTCCGGAAGACCCAAAGCTGTTAGTCATTGGAGCACCGGAAGTTCAAAGCCAGGAAGAGGACAGCGAAGTAAAGATTTCTCCGGGATCCAACTGCCTGCATGTTATGGATAATGTTTCATTACAGGTAAGTGATGCCACTAAAGTTGTAGATAATTTTTTTCTAACCTTCAACTTTAATACTGAATTCGCAGCCACTAAATTTTATGTTCCCCTGTAAAAGAAACAAAACAGCAAGCAGTGTATAAGCAAATTAAGAAATTGTTTATTCACCAACAAAAGCAAAAAACTTCAGCTATTATGAATCTCTAGATTTAAATTATTTCCATGTTAAATGAAAGTATATCTGTACATCAGACCATTTTGTGTAGCACATTGGAAGCACATTTATTTTGCTAGCAACTAGGGCTGCAACTAACGATTATTTTCATAATCGATTAGTTGGCCGATTATTGATTCGATTAATCGGTTAATCGGTTAAAAACCTTAAAGTAAAAAAAAAGTGTGGCGTATAATTTAGTTAATATGTAAAGTTTTAAAAAAAAGGCAATTTATTCTTAAATATTTCTATGCAGTGGTAAATATAAATAACCAACTATATGGTTAGGGAGCAAAATATCTAATCCACTCTGAGAATAACAGACAGAAGAGATATACTGTATATACTATTAGAGGAGATATACTGTATAAACTGTTAGAGAAGAGATATACTGTACATACTATTAAAGGGTGAATCTGATAAATATTATCAGACTCAGAGATCATATGTCGTCCTTCAAAAAAAAAAAAAAGTCATTTTAAGAAAGTTTGTTCGATTTTCTAATCGTTAGTGGGGTCAATTCGACGTTCATTTTAAACCACAGTGACGGGAAAATTTGGAAATAGAAAACTTCTTGGTCAAAGAAATTTTCAGACAGTGTATGTGGTTTTCATTCAGAAATTACATTCATTTTAAAAACAGAATGTTAAAAACAAGTGAAAATTTCAAACAACATTCTTTCATTCAGCGAAAATACAAAGATTTTTCATCTGAATATTCTTGTCTGAAAATTGATCCGTGTGGCCAAAATAAGGCTCCGTACACACCTAGGAAGTTTGCTTTTGATCTGTTTCTGCAGTGCTTATTGCTGTGTGTTTTGATTTTTAATCATAATTTCACGGCGATTTGCGTTTTTGCATTTTTTTGGGCCAATTTGCTGTTGGGCAGATTAAAAAACACAAATTGCTGTAAAAACGCAATAAATGCTTTTCTGCAGCTTCTCCATTGAAGTCTATTGAACCGAAAAGCACAGTTTTTGCCTTAAAAAAAAGTCCCTGACCCTTTCCAAATACGCATTGGCTGAAAAAAGCATAGATGTGAACGTGTCCAATGGGAAACCATGGTAATGAACTGCAGTGCGCTTCTGCAAAAAAGCACCAAAAAACACATAGATGTGAACCAGGTCTAAGACGTTTAGTAACATAAAGGGGTTAAAAAAAACTCAAATGAGCCCTTTATAGGACAAAAAAAAAAAAGCAGATAATCACTACTGTAAGGGGTTCATTTTTTTACTGTAGAACTGTGAAGGTAACATCTACAGTAGTGATTATTTTCTCTTTTTGTACTATAAAGGGCTCGTTTTAGTTTTTTTTTTAACCCCATTATGTTACTGGCCGATTAATCGATTATGAAAATAGTAATCGATTAATTTCATAATCGATTAGTTGTCGATTAATCGATTAGTTGTTTCAGCCCTACTAGCAACATAGGGACTCTTGTCCTTTGTGTATGTTGCCTGATGAGACTAAATCTGGTCACACTTTATGATTTGGGTAGCACATGAATCTGTTAAAACCGTTGTTTCAATTAAAATGCAGTAAAGTTGACTTGCTATACGTAGTTGTTAGTAAATGTAAAACATACTGTACAATTAGATTGTAGTATGTGTGAGCAGATGTCTTTTCAGCTAAAATTGCATTCCACAGATTGCCATTGCTGCAAAATAAGAGAGGTACAGTTCCGGTTTTACCCGCAGGGGAAAACTAAGGTCATATGTCAGATAATACTGACATATGTGCACTAAGTCATGACAAACACTTGGTATACACATTTAGCTGTTTGTAACTATTTGTATAATGTGCATTGCTAATTCAAGTAGATCTTACCTCCAGCAATTCATCCCCGCTGTAAAGTTTTCCGCTGCGACCAACTGGTCCTTCGGGTAATATAGATCTCAGGAAATGATGGCCTTCAGAAACTTCCAGACTGATTCCTAATCCACTGCTTTCACTAAACTTGCTAACCTGTGCAACCTTAAAAAAAAAAAAAAAGCAATGCACAGAATTCTCTAACTTTATTTAGCACAGGTATCAGTAAAAGTTGTAATAACTAGATTAAATATATGTAAGGGTTCATGTTTCCATGACAACTTTATAGGTTGTGCTGTGTTTTGAGAACACGTCTTAATGTATTCCAACTGTCATCCCTGCAATGAAGAGATAACAGAGAAGGAATATATAGAATAGCAGAGGTAAAAAAACAAATAATAAAAAAAAATAATAATGTTGACAATATTATATGCTATATTTTTCTAAAATACAATTTAAAGTGATACAAACTACATATATACACACAGTTGTTTTGGAACAAATAAAGAAAACATGAATAAATTGTGGACACAGGGTATTGCAGTGGGTATGCACAGGACCAAAGCAGTGCTAAGGGGCAGAAAAGAATAGTGTTATGCTGAAATATACTGGCGATTATAAATGAATCACATCACCTAATAACATAATGTAGCTTGTATATGGATTGAAAATGCTGAGCAAACAATTGTAAAGTCACTGGCAAATACAAGTCACTGCAATACAACAAGAATGCCTAACTTCAAATAAAAGGCCAGTGTAGGTAGGCTATGGTTCACATTGGGGTGGCAGGTCTGTTAGCGGTAAAGCGCTTGTCTAGTGCTGATTTTCAGCTGCTAGCGGGGTGCTTTTAACCCCTACTAGCGGCCGAAGAAGGGGTTAATAGTGCCGTGTTGCGGCGCTTCCTAAGTGCTTTTCAGGAGCTTCGGAAGCGATGCCCATTCATTACAATGGGCAGGGGCGGTGTAGGAGAGGTGTATACACCGCTCCTACACTGCCCCAAAGACTTTTTTTCCCGTCTCGCAAGTGCACCGCCCCAGTGTTAAAGCACTCGGGCTTTCACACTGGGGAGGCATGAGAGGCAGTTTTCAAGCACTTTACAGCACTTTAGAGCTAAAGCATCTGAAAACTGCCTCAGTGTGAAAGTACCCTTAGTGTATGGCCTGGCTAGCAATAATTAAATGTATTAGTAGAAATTGCTCAGGTAGCTTAGCTGTTTATTCCATGCTCCCAAAAACCTTTATAACTGAGCCCTGGTTCACATCAGTGCAAATTGTCATGCGATTTGACAGTTCAAAATTGCATGACAAGTTGCACCCAATTTACGGCAATGGTAACAAAAAAATTGTTGCGACTCAAGGTTCCTACACTACTTTTCTGAGATTTCATTGCGACTTGCATTGACTTCCGTTAAATTAAGTCACAAGCCGCTAGAAAATTGCACATCAAAAGCACACTGATCTGCGGCGTTAAAATTGTGCTGAAGTAGCGTAACTTTAAACCTGGACTGCTGTGAACAAGGGCTGAAAAACCCAGGGGGTTGTGCTCACCTTCCTTAACGTTTGCGATTCTTTTGGTGAACACCATGTTTTTCAGAACTACAGGTCTTACAGGTCTGTCAGTTATAGTTGCTGACAGTGATCATTGTATTCAGATGGTTGGGAAACTTGCTGTCAGAATACAATAGAGCAGTGGAAGGGACTCCCTCATCAACACTGACTGTGTTGATGGGGGTTCAAGCCATTTTCTTTCCTGCAACCAAAATTGTATCATGTATGGCTTGCTTCAGTGAAACTCACTGTGTGACCTTGCTAATCTCTCCTTCATCTTTACAAGTTGTGATACATTAGCAGGTCCAGACACTGCAAATGACAGGCTGACATCTCTCCACCCTTCATACTCAGGGAGAACCCTGCGCAGCTACTTAGAATCCATGCATGCAATCACATACTAAACCATTCAAAAAAGCTGGCCAATAACAGCGCAGAGATGTAAGCACAACTATAGTGGGGGACAGCTCTGGTTTACAGTGGGTGGGGTGCCATCATCCCTAATGATTAGACAAAAGAGAACCCTCCGGTGGACCATTTATATGTTTATATGATATTTTCTTTTAACCCTCTCAAATTGGCCCTTGACCATTGAGTGTCCCCCTGCAAACCTCAGATTATCGCGGTACCTCCAGCTCCAGCCCTCTTAGGGAAGCTTTTGTCAGTGCAAACACCTGGGTTTGGGTCTATCGAGTCCTGCAGTGGGCTTGTAGCAGGAGAACAACACCAGTGCATTTTGGTGACCCTTCCATCTTGGTTTTAAGTACAGTGGCATACGAACTGATGCAACCTATATAATTGGGTAAGTTAAGTACCATGTATATAAATGTATTTCCTATAAAAATGTATTTCCTATAAACACTTCTGTATGTCTGTGTATTTACATTTACCTTTCAGACAAACTTTCAAATTTATGACACCTCTGAAGAAGATTCATGAAAACACGTTAGTTGTCCTCAGTTGTATGAGCTCCTTGTACCTTTATTTTACATATTTGCATGATGTTCTGTTTGCCCCATTAGTTTTTACCTTTTTGTACCAATAAATATTATATTCTTATACATATACATTAGACGTTTATTTCAGTGCCTCTATAGTTCCACCTCTAGAGGGTTCTCCTTTGTCTATGCACAACTATAGATCAAGGTAAACTGTACCATTAGAAGCATACACTAAACCATAGTAAAATGAGAGATTACATTTAAGTACAAACATACCACAACTTCATAATTTGCTCCCATAATTCTTTGCCACTTATTCCTAAGTACATCTTCATCAACGGGTAGATATTCTTCTAGAGAATAAAATAAAATTGCCAGTTTAAATTTTTCACCCAATACTGGAATCCCTAAATTCACCTACAAGCCCATGAAAAAGACAACACTCACATTACATAAGAGTACTGACTATCTGTCCACGCTAATGTTGACATGTTAAGGCTCTCAAAGCAAGGCCATGTTACAGAGGTGTATTTGAAAGTCACACACATTGAAGATTTATCTGATAAAATGTAATAGGTCTGTGGGGTTAAAATCATATAAGTAATTTATTTTATTCACAAAAAATAATGCATTGCTAACCATTCCTTTAAACAACCAAATTGCTATTCCAGCGGGGATTACTTTTGTTTATAAAGGTCTCCCCACTATCATTAAAAACATTTCTTCTTGCATCCCATAAAACGACCATATGATGCAAATGCAGCAGTTTTTCATCATTGAAATTACTGCCAGCGGTTCTTTTGAAAAAAGCGCTCAGATTTTTTACCTTCATTCTCTTTTCAAACACAGCATGCAGAGAAAAAAAAGCAGGATTTGAACCATATTGTTCTTTACTTTATAGCACAGAGAATTAACAGCAGCATATGCATTTTTTTAAAGAAAGGCTCCAAAAAACACAGGTCAATTTTTTTTTTTTTTTTTTAATACATTCTTTAAATAAATGAAAACTGTCAGATGCCACAATATAGTTGGATAGAAGATCTGAGGGACAGCTGGCCTACTCTACCACTGACAGATTGCTGCAGTATGCCTTTCCCACACACAGTCCATGTAACACACTATGGAAACCAGTACCTGTTTGTATGCCTTTTCCTTTTGAAGTAGGCTGTGCAACATCGCTACTGCTCAGTGATGACAGTGGCTGAATTTTCTTAATGCTTTCTGAAAAAAACAAAGTGAATATTTAGAAATGTACATTACCTAGCTTTTAGAAATGCACATTACCTAGCTTTTTACACACATCTGAACATAAACTATTTACTAGGAGGTTAGAAATAATTTTGTGGATTTTTTTCAGTCACTGACTGGGAACAGGTCTGCAAATAAGAACTGATGACTTTACTGATCTACAAACTTGTTTTTTGACACTGACTCAAAAAGTCTGAAAGTTAGTGAATCAGCATTATGGCCAGATAACAAGCATCTCTAAAAGGAAGTCAGCAATCACAGCCTACATCAAGTATTTTTTCTACAAGCCTAAGGCTCCTTTCACAGGAGCGGTCTGATTGGGTCTGCCTGTCCCTCTATGGAGCAGTGAACGTAAATGGACTTGAGTCCGTTTACACCTGTCTATCTCCGATCTGGTAAAACAAAACGGTAGGGAAGTCGGTCTCCTCCATCTGGCCAGATAAGAGGGCAGTCGGGTGTAAACGCACAGCCAGTCCATTTACATCCAACTGTCCGTCCATAGAGCAGAGCAGGCTGTGTCCATGTCCGCACGGCATAAGCTCTTATCCTCATCTTTGCGTTTGGCTGCAAGAGAGTCCTGCAGTCAGAATAAAATGTCCTGGGGAGAGGATTCTTCCATCCACCTTGGTTGTGTGGATGGAAAAGACAGACAGCCCGCTGGCTGAACAAAACAATAATGAACTGTCTATGGCCAGTTTAGGTGCCCTTGAACAAGCATGTGCATATCTTGTTTCCTGAAACCTGATATGCATATACTTGCCCCAGGTCGGTCAGAGCTTCAGTGCCTTCACTTGCAAAAAACAAGATATATATGCTTTAGTAAACTGGCTTTTTATATACAAAACACTGCAAAAATCAGTTATAATGTACGCACAGTAAATTTAACGGATCTGTTTAATACAGTGAGAGATCAGTGAACTAAAAACAGGAATGAGGTAAATGATTTGTATAATGTTGACATTTACCATGACCATCTTCTTCATTTTGCACAGTCATAGCTAGGTCAGTTGTTTTTGTAGATTCCTCAGTTGGATGAGGAATGACTTCCGTTTTTTGACCTCTCCTTATTAACGTCAGATGGACAGTTTGCCCTGTGTGACGTAACACTTCCACTGCTTGCTGGTTGGTATAACCCTGAAGATTAGTCCCATCAACCTAAATAAATTAAATACAGTAAGAAAATAGAATATAAACAATATTAAATGTAATTATTATTATTAAAATGCAGCAGAATAGTCAAACATCACTGAAGAATCGCAACAGAACAACAACAAGGCTAATTAAATGGATCTTTTTTTTTAAATGTAAGTTTGTGAACCTAACCCTGTGGTAATATTTTTTGTTTAGATGAATGTGTTAGGCAAAATACTGCAAAAAGGCACAAGGATTATGGAGATGGTTCATAGGGTAAGCAAGAGAGAAGTATAGTTACTTCGAGGAACTGATCAGAATTCACTCTTCCTTGATTTGACCATGCAAACATGAAGTTCAACTGCTGTGTCTACTTGCTTTTTAGTTCATGAAAAATGTCCTCAACATGTTACTGCAACGCATTAATGTAAATGAGCCATTAATAATGAATGTTTTACACAGATTATTTTTTCTGAATGTGTTGCAATGTAATATATTAATAAAAGCAAATGTATGAAAACTGAATTATTGTGCATCTCTTTGGACATGCTGGGAGGGTGCACTTAAGGCCCCATATATCAAGCAATTTGACTACCACTGGTTCAAGTTGTTGTCTGACATCACTGTGAAAAGCAATAGAGCCCTGATTAGGCATTCCTCCTACTATGAGTCTGAGTGCTGCTATGCTTGGGAGGCTGAAATTAAGACTCAAACTGATTATATGCAAAAATATGTTTAATAAATAAATACTTGGAATAAAATAGGAGTTTTGTTGTCACCATGAAAACTTTTCCTTGGAGAACACAAGAATTTTTAAGACTGTTGGGTTTTACATCTTGCCTACAGGAGAAATAGTCACTGGCTCCAAAAAAACATTGCCTAGCACAGGGTAATTTTTCCCACAATCATTATACCTCAGTCTTGAAGAAAAATAATAAGGAGAGTATATAAAACAAACACGGGGGAGCCTCAGTGGACTCCAAGAAAAAGATTTTATGGTGAGTACAAAATCCTATTTTCCTTCTAGTCCATTGATAGACATCCAAAAGAGGGAGGGCAACATAGCCACAAAGGCTAACAGGCCCATTCAAAAGCCGTGGACCACTGATAGTTCAAGAAAATTTTGGTGGTCCCTAGAGGTTCTGCCGCACATCAACAATAGGATTTTTATAAAAGCTTACTTGTAAAATCCTTTTCTTGGCGTACATCACGGGACACACAGCCATAGTAGTAACTATATGGGTTATATAGGCCACCTTTAGGTGATGGACACTGGCACACCCTAGACAGGAAGTTTGCTCCCTATATAACCCCTCCCCTTACCGGGAGTACCTCTGTTTTTGTAGCAAAGCAATACTCATGTAGACCAGAAAGAGAGGGGGGACCTCTGTGTCCCATGATGTACTCCAAGAAAAGGATTTTACAGGTAAGCTGTTATAAAAATCCTATTTTCTTTATCGTACATCACGGGACACAGAGCCATAGTAGTAACTATATGGGATGTCCCAGAGCAATGCTATCTGAGGAGAGGGAGACACAAATAAAAGTAGGGTGACATCAGACCTGAGGACCTATACTGCTGCCTGCAGCACACTGAGCCCAAAGGCGATATCCTCCTATCTTTTTACATCCACCTGATAGAGTCAGGTGAAAGTATGGATTGAAGACCAAGTTGCAGCCTTGCAGTTTTGAGCCATGGAGGCTTGGTGATGCACTACCCACGAAGCACTAACAGCCCTGGTGGAGTGCGCTTTGATTTGAAAAGGTGGAATTTTCCCTTTCAAACTGTAAGCTTGAACAATTACTTGCCGAATTCACTTAGAAATAGTAGATTTTGATGCTGCCTGTCCTTTCCTAGAACCATCAGGCAACACAAAAAAAACATCCGTTTTTCGAATCTGAGCAGTCACTTTAAAATAGACCTTGACTGCTCTCACTACATCAAGAGCATGTAGCGACTTTTCTTCTGTAGAACAGGGTTCTGGAAAAAATGAAGGTAGAACAATATCTTGGTTTAGATGGAAACCTGACACGACCTTCGGCAGAAAGCTTATCCTTGTGAATAATGAAAAATGGCTCTTTGCAAGAAAGAGCAGCCAACTCTGATACCCTTCTTGCAGAAGATATGGCAACCAGAAAAACTAACTTTATTGTCAAAAGGATCAAGGGAGTATGCCGTATTTGCTCAAAAGGCTGTTTTTGTAAAGCCGACAAAACTAGATACGGGTCCCAAGGTTTCAAGGGTGACCTAACCGGCGAATTAAGCCGTGTTACCCCCTGAATAAAATTACAGACCAGAGAATGCCAAGCAAGTGGTCGTTGGAACAATACCACCAAGGCCGAGACTTGACCTTTGATGGTACTCAAGGCCAGCTTCATTTCGAATACCATTTGCAGAAAGGCAAGAATTCTACCTATAACATATTTTCTGGGATGCCAACCCCTGGATTCACACCAGGAAACACATGCCCTCCAGACTCTAAAATAAATGACTCTGGAAGCTGGCTTCCTTGCATTAATCAAGGTAGTTATAACTGAACCTGAAAGGCCAGGATTCTTCAGAATGTGGGTTTCAATAGCCAAACCGTTAAATTTAGCGTTTGTAAGGTAGGCGTTTGTAGTACTGGTCCCTGCAAGAGCAGGTCTGGACGTGGTGGTAGGGTCCATGGGTCCCCTTGCTGCCATCCTTACGATCTCTGCATACCAAGAACTCCTGGGCCATGCTGGGGCAACAAGAACCACAGACTTCTTTTCCTGCTTGATCCTGCAAAGAAGACGAGGTAGCATTAGAATAGGAGGGAATGCATAAATCAGTGAGAACTGATCCCACGGGGTCACGGCGTTTGTTCTGCACGCGAGCGGATCCCTTGTTCTTGACACAAAGTTGTCAACGTTGTTGTTGAACCTGGATGCAAACAGATCCACATCCAGGACCCCCCATCTTTGGCATATGACCAGGAAGATGTCGTGGTGAAGGGATCATTCCCCTGGAAACAACTGTTGGAGACTCAAGTAGTCCGCCTGCCAATTTTCCATCCCTGGAATGAAGATTGCCGATATGCATGGCACATGCTCTTCTGCCCAGGCTAGGAAATGGTTTACCTCTCCCTGGGCTGCATGATTTCTGGTGCCCCCTTGGTGATTGATATAAGCCACTGCTGTGGCATTGTCGGATTGAATCCTGACCGGACAATTCCGCAACATCAAAGTCCAGGCCCTTAGGGCTAAATGTGCTGCCCGAATCTCTAAAATATTGATGGGCAAGGTCCTTTCTGTCCTGGACCATTTTCCTTGGACAGTCGCCTCTTCCAGGACTGTTTCCCAACCTGAAAGGATGGCATATGCTGTTACTACCTTCCAGGTAACTGGCATGAAGGATTTCCCCTTCTGCAGATTCTTGGATATCCTCCAACTGAGGCTCTGGCGCATGTTTGACGATAGACGCATTGGAAAATCTAGCGCTTGTTCCAAGCAGATAGGATACTGTTTTGCAGCAGTTTCGAATGAAACTGAGCATAGGGAACCGCTTCAAATGAAGCAACCATCTTTCCCAACAACCTCATGCAAAGGCGAATAGAAGGATCCTTCTTCGCTCTGACCACCTGAACCTGCTCTTTTATGGAACTGATTTTTTCTGGTCTGTATCTATGATCAGACCCAAGTACTCTAGTCTTCTTAATGGTTTTGAAGAAGATTTCTCTAGGTTGAGGATCCAACCTAGGTATTCCAGGTAGTTGACTGTGGTAAAAATGCTTTGGTCTAAGCGGGCTACTGACCGCTCTATGAAAAGCAGGTCGTCTAGGTATGCCACAATTGTTATACCTAGAGCCCTTAACTTGGCCAGAGGAGAGGTCAGAACTTTTGTAAACTCCCGAGGTGCAGTAGCTAGACCGAAAGGCAGAGCTACAAACTGAAAATGGAGTTTCTCTACCTCGAAACGTAGATATTTCTGGTGAGCGGGGAAAATAGGCACATGCAGGTATGCATCCTTGATGTCAATCGACGCCAAAAGTTCTCCTCCTTGCAGGATGGAGACAACTGATCGGATTGATTCCATGCGGAAAGAGTGGATATTCAGGAATCGGTTTAGATCTTTGAGATCTACAATGGATCCGACATCTCCGTTTGGTTTTGGCACCATAAAAAGGTTTGAATAAAACCCCAACCCCTGCTCTTCCATGGGGACCACTATGATCACTTTTTGAGACAAAAGTCGATCTAATGCTTGAAAGAGAGACTTCTTTTTCTCTGAATCTTTGTGGACGTTTGACCCAAGGAAACGAGGAGACGGGAACTCTCGGAACTCTAGTTTGTATCCTAGAGCTATTGTGGAGACCACCCATCTGTCTCGAAACTCTTCCTGCCAGACCCTAGAGAACTGCAAAAAACTTCCCCCCACTCGAGAGAGCGGGGCACCCCTTCATAAAGAGGCTTTAGTATTCTGTCTTGTAGGTTTCCTGCCCCAGGACTTCTTTTGACCCTGGGGTTGACCCTGAGGTTTCCATCTTGAACCTGACGGTGGAGGCCGTCACGACGGCCTGGAGGCTGACGCCCCTGGCCCTGGAGAAAGTGCCTGTTTAAATGAGGGACATTTACTCCTTTTCTTAACTGGCAAAAGGGTACTTTTTCCACTTGATATTTTTTGGATATATTTGTCCAAATCCTCTCCAAACAGCCTTTCACCGCAGAAAGGAAAACCAGCCAGGAGCTTTTTGCATGGCACTTCGGCTGACCAATTTTTCAACCATAAGATTCGACACATATGCACCAACCCAAGCGTAAGGCGAGAGGTCTGAAGAATAGAATCTCTTATTGCGTCAATTGCAAAACACAAAGACCCTGGTCACTCGGCTATTTTCCGGGCCTGCCGTTCAGGGATAGCCTTGAGCACCTGTCTCAACTGGTCCCTCAAGGATTGACATACCCCAATTTCTGCCACTGCAGCTACTGAACCTGCCAAAGAAAAAATGTTTTTTAACAGGAATTCCAACTTCTTATCGGTTGGATACCTAAGCATTTAAGCGTTGTCAACCGGACAAGTCAATTACTGGTATATCCCATTTTTAAGTCAATTTTTCCTCCATAGGATAAAGTGTTGAAAACTGGGTGATCCCACTCAGAATACATAAGCTGTTCCAGGAATGGATCGACCGGAAAGGCACGCAAAGCTTGAAGAGGCTTTAGTGAACCCAAACAAGAAGTGGGCTTTCCAGCTAAGTTAAGTTAAGGGTAACTTAAATGTGGAGCAGACCATTTCAGTAAGAGATTGCACTAGCAATTTCTCAGATTGTGAAGCTGAAGAAGGTTTATCCACACTTGACCCCTTGAGTCATCAGCCTCTTCATGATCCCCTGAGGGGAATTCATATTCTCCCTCCCACTGTACCTCTGTTTGAGGGTTCTGGGTGGTAGAAGGGACCCATCGTGTTTTCTCCCATTCTGGGAAGATGCAATTAAAGCCGTTAACCTTTCTTCCAATCCCACCAAGGCTGAGGAAAAAACCTCCTCAGTAATATAGACAGGGGCTGCAATGTTGGAAACAGTAGCAACACCTGCCGAACCCGATGACTCACTTAGCAGCACACCCAGGTCCTTCAGGGGAGGATGGTGTTGCAGAGGCAAGACCGGGGTCCTCAGAGCCCAAGGGTGACACCTTTGGCTTCTTTTTTGGGGTGTTTGCACCTCCCCTTCTGCCAACCATAATGCAGAGGTACTGACAGGAAAATGCACCCACTGCTGAGCAAATAGTCCAGCAACTGCCGCTGCTATTAATCTCAGTCTGATGCTAAGTAAACGTGCCTGGGGAATGCCTGTGTCAC
Organism: Lithobates clamitans; assembly: GCA_037952925.1. Lineage (NCBI taxonomy): Eukaryota > Metazoa > Chordata > Amphibia > Anura > Ranidae > Lithobates > Lithobates clamitans. Next base: position 1,631,882 of record JBBGZY010000216.1, read on the forward strand.
CACACTTACATGCTCATGTTTGCTCTGTGTCCCTCCGTCAGCTACGTGCAGCCTGCAAACGTTGCACTTATAGCCTACATAGTCCTGCGTGTGGATGTTGAAGCACGTCAACGCCGTATTAAGCCACGCCCCCTCCTCATCCATCTTCCTACCGCCCCCCCACTCTTTTCAAAATAGATTGTTTCCCGCGCGTGTGGCCTCCGATCCGACTGGAAAGGAAAGTGGGGGGGGTGGAGAGGGGGAGATGATGAGTCTGTGTAAGGCAGCCGAGTGGGGGGGGGTTGATAGAGAGCCAAAGCATTGTGTGTATAAAGCAGCAGTGTGATCCAGGGGGAGGGGGAGGAGCAGAGAGCCGGAGCCACTGTGTGTATAAAGAATGTAACATTTATGGTAGTGATCCACGGGATTCCAAATTGTGAGTTTAGTGGTCCGAGAGGTCTGAAAGGTTGGTGACCACTGGTTTGGATGATTGCTTACTTGAGTTATCTGGAGAAGTCAATGTACAATTATGGGGTTCGCCCAAAATACAAGAGGAATCAGTTTTCCTGAAGAACCAGTGGCTGAGAGATAGACTTTCACAGCCTGCACCACATGAAGACAATAGAGGGAAAATTAATTTTGGTGAAAGACAGAAAGTACTTCAGGCAAAAGAGAAACCCTGAGCCTCAACAAATTATCTCTATGCAAAACCTAAAAATGATCCTTGCAGGATAAAGCCACCACTTTGGTCTCTGAAACAAGATAGACTGGACAAAAACCTGGTCCTTGAATGTGCCAAGAACAACAATTGGTCCAGATCCTACTGCAGGAAAGAGAAGATTAATTCCATAGAGACACTCATGAGGTGGGAGCCCTGTGCTCATGCCCAGTCACGTATGCCTTCATGTCCGGTGATAGACCTCTTTCATGACTCAAAAAACAAATTCTGTTACAGTCAGCGACCATGAAGTAAAATGGCAAAATGGTCCTTGGGACAGAACAGTCATACAAAAGAATTACTACGCTTGTGCAAAAAAAATCATACATATGAAATGAAACCATTACAGTGTAAATATCCAGCAGCACCACTAAAAGTGAGATATAATCACACTATATAACATATACAAAAAACGTGTTGCGCTAAACATACATTTTGCTCAAAGTGTTACAAAATGTCTAATTGTGAAAAAACTCAAAAAAACACAAATCCGTGAAAATGCAGATGAATCCAGAAGACCCTCCACCTCATGCAGATACTGCCACCACAAGCAATATAGACTCTTACCAGAGAGCCTGGACCCTTTATTACAGAAGGTCAAACAGGCTTGATGTAAAAATCTTTGTGGGGGTCATCAGCTGGAGATGTGTCCTCAGATCAAATTAAGAACCTGAGCAGCGGGGGCACACACGGGAGCGGGCACGCACTCCTGCAGCCAAGTAAGGGAGATGCCAGTCATCCGAGTATCCCCTCACTTATGAAAGAGGATGGGCACACCTTCCAGGTGGACTGGTAACCTGCTTTTAGGGGTTTCAAACAAGGAAGTGGAGAAACAAAAGGAATGTTTTTTACCTGTCAGATGGGGGGAATACTTAGCAGTCTACTCCTTAGGCTTCTTCCGCTGAGAAAGATGGGTGGCTTTGCCGTCAGTAGCAACCTAGCTAAACAGTATCTACAAATAATCACAATTCTCAGTGTGGAATTACACTGCCAGTTTCTGGCAGGATCCTGAATTAGTGTGACCATATAACACCTTCTACAAACACGCACGCTCTCTGTGCTAATGCAGGCTGAGCACAGTCAGACTGTATGTTAATGTAGGCTGAGAAACAAATCACGGTCAGACTGTATTCTGTGATACTGCAAGCTGAGTAACAGACTATAGTCAGACCACACTTGAGAAATTTACAGTTCTGTAGCAAATATCATATATGTAGCTTCAGTACTAAAACAGAGGAAACCCCAAACCAGCATAAGCCAGTTAGTAATATACAACAGTAAATTGCAGAAATGGGGTGAGTAAAACTGCCTCAACTGTGAACTACTAACTCCATAGGGAATCCCCAAACACACTGGCCTGACCTGAATAGCAGAGTCCAGTGTGAACTTGAACACAAATAATAGTCCCTGCAGGACTGTGGCAAAGAGAAAACCAGTATAGATAATGAACCAGAAACCTGAGCTGCTTGGTTAACTAAAGAACTGTTTAGGATTTTTTTTATCTACCCTAAATTTACCAGTAGCTGTAGATGACTGAAGAAACTTACAGAAATTCAAGGCTGTCACAGAGAGAACAGGTAGCAGTATAACCCAATAGTTTTTTTTTTTTTAGACTTTTTTTTTTTCTTTATGTCACCTGGTGATCATTTCCTGTCTTAAGCTGGCCATAGATGGATGGAGATTTAGCCTGTTCAGCAGAGACCAGCCAACTTTCAATTGATGTGTGGCCGCTAAGGATGAGCTCCGGCGTGTTCGCATGCTGCACATGCAGAGCCTGCCAGGAAGTCGTCACGGCGCAGTGCTAATCAAAAGCAGTGAGACATTCTCCCAATGTGCGGCTGCAGAGATCGGGAAATGTCTCCCGCCTGCGATTAGCGATGCGCCGCGCCGTCTTCCTGGCGGGCTCGGCACGTGCAGCATGCGGACACGCCGGAGCTCATCCTTAGTGGCCGCTCCTGCTCAACAGAGACAATATACTTCAGTCAAACTTCAATTAATTAATTGATATATTAATATACTTCAATTAATGGCTGCAGCCGCTGATCAGTGTGTAATACACTGTATTCGTGGGGAGGATTCCTCTATCCACATAGATTATGTGGATGGAGGAATGTGGTCCCCCCCCTAGATTAGCCTGCTGGCTGAAAAAAAAAAAAAAAAAAGGGTGTCTGCATTCTGGATGAAGTAGTAAAGCAGATACCTTTAGGCATCAGAACTTTCAATTAGGGGAGGATAGTAATATTAGACCAGCAGATCTACAGTGCCTTGATAAAGTATTCATACCCCTTGAAATTTTTCACTTTTTATCATGTTACAACCAAAACTGTGAATGTATTTTATTGGGATTTTATGTGATAGACCAACATAAAGTGGCACATAATTGTGAAGTGGAAGGAAAATAATAAATGACTGTCAACATTTTTTACAAATAAATATCTGAAAAATGTGGCGTGCATTTGTATTCAGCCCCCTTTACTCTAATACCCCTAACTAAAATCTAGTGGAACCAATTGCCTTCAGAAGTCACCAAATTAGTAAATAAAGTTCTCCTGTGTGTAACTTAATCTCAGTATAAATACAGCTGTTCTGTGAAGCACTCAGAGGCTCGTTAGAGAATCTTAGTGAACAAACAGCATCATGAAGGCCAAGGAAAACACCAGACAGGTCAGGGACAAATTTGTGGAGAAGTTTAAAGCAGGGTTAGGTTATAAAAAAAATATCCCAAGCTTTGGATATTTCACAGAGCACTGTTCAATCCATCATCCGAAAATGGAAAGAGTATGGCACAACTACAAACCTACCAAGACATGGCCACCCACCTAAACTGACAGGCTGGGCAAGGAGAGAATTAATCAGAGAAGCAGCCAAGAGACCCATGGTAACTCTGGAGGAGCTGGAGAAATCCACAGCTCAAGTGGGAGAATCTGTCCACAGGGCAACTATTAGTCGTGCACTCCACAAATCTGGCCTTGATGAAGAGTGGCAAGAAAGCCATCGTTGAAAGAAAGTCATAAGAAGTCCCATTTGCAGTTTGTGAGAAGCCATGTGGGGTCACAGAAAGCATGTGGAAGAAGGTGCTCTGCTCAGATAAGACCAAAACTGAACTTTTTGGCCTAAAAGCAAAATGCTATGTGTGGCGGAAAACTACCACTGCACATCACCCTGAACAAACCATCCCCACCGTGAAATATGATGGGGGCAGCATCATGTTGTGGGGACGCTTTTCTTCAGCAGGGACAGGGAAGCTGATCAGTTGATGGGGAAATACAAATACAGGGAAATCTTAGAAGAAAACCTGTAATGCCCTGTACACACGATAGGATTTTCTGACAACAAAATCCATGGGATTTTTTCCGACGGATGTAGGCTCAAACTTGTCTTGCATACACACGGTCACACAAAGTTACTCGGAAATTCCGAACGTCAAGAACTCGGTGACGTACAACACGTATGACGAGCCGAGAAAAATGAAATTCAATAGCCAGTGCAGCTCTTCTGCTTGATTCCGAGCAAGCGTGGCATTTTGTGCGTCGGAATTGTGTACACACAATCGGAATTTCCGACAACGGATTTTGTTGTCGGAAAATTTTATAGCTAGCTCTCAAACTTTGTGTGTCGGAAATTCCTATGGAAAATGTGTGATGGAGCCTACACACAACAAGGTCCTATCACACATTTTCCGTCGGAAAATCCTGTCGTGTGTACAGGGCATTAGAGTCTGCAAAACACTTGAGGCTGGGGAGGAGGTTCACCTTCCAGCAGGACAACGACCCTAAACATACATTAAAAAGCAAAAGAGAGGGGTAGTGGGACTTTAAATGAGGCATGGGTAGGTCTTTGAAAAAGTCTAGGATACCTTATATTAAATTAACTGTCACCACCCCTTGAGGGGCTTATAAGCTGTATAGCCATAGAGAATTGCTAATCAAAGAAATGCATAGACATCAGTTCATGAGTAATATAATAATAATAATAATAATAATAATATAATGTATCATAATATACAATACATAAATCATGCACATTGAGGCATAATAAAAATAGTAGTCATGTTGATAGAAACGTTGTTTATAAACGCTGTTTGAAAATAATTGATACAAGCAATCACAGTTCTAAAATGGGTATACAAAAAAGGTGAACAAGGTATTCCGAATAACAATGTTAGTAAGTATAAATGGTATACGATAGAATTCATAGAAGAACCAAACTTGAAATGGCAACCCTGAGTGTAGACTCTACGCGTTTCATGGCGTTTAAAGCCAATCATCAGGAGTGGGATGCATCAAGAGATGACTAGAAAAATAAATAAAACAAATCAATAAGTAGATCATTGGAGTCTCGATTAAAATCATGCTTACACAAGGTAAAGCAGGTATTTTAGAATATATAAATGCACATTACCTTTTGGCAACAACCCAGTACATAACCCAACAGTCCAATTGAGGAATAATGAAGGTGGCCCTGAGAGAGCTGTCTCCCCCGGGGTTGAGGCCAAGGACACACAAGGCTAACCCCCCAAACCGAAAGTCTCCATGGGGGCTGGAGAATCGGAGAGGGGGTAGAGAGGAACAGCAGCCAGGGAGAGAGCCAGACAGCCAAAACACACTTCCAAAGTAGGAGGCATACATGTATGGGCCACAGATGAAGTTCTGCAATAAATGAAAGAAAAAAGAATAATGAGGAGGAGATGTGTAACAAAGAGATGGGGATGAGTGTGTCAAAAAAAAAAGAAAAAAAAATAGGAAATAGAACAATGTTGTGAATGAAGGAAAGTAAAATGTAAAACCAAACTGGCACTAGAGTGTATGTCTGACACCTGCCCCAAAAATAACTGGGTGGTGAGAACCAACAAACAAAAGATATATATATATAAATAATGTATACTAGCATGTTGCCAATGTGTTGGTATTTAAATGAGAGGCATAAAAATAAATAATGCACACCTGTATAAAGAGAAATCAAGCATGATGTGAATAGGTGTGTGATAGTGAAGAGGGGAAGAGAAACAGCCTAATTACCTGAGGTGTGGATAAAGACCCATATATCCTCTCCTCCTGAGAAAAAGTGTGGAATGAACTGCCGGCTCATCCCGACCTTTGTATCCTCAGCCTAAGGGCGTGTCCCAGCCAACGTCATGCAATCACGTTTGGCCAAAGAAATAGACGGGGCAGACAACCAACTGAGGCACAGAGATCTCAGCAGCAGTTCATCCCCGCCCATCAAGCCTAAGTGGGATGGACACCGCACCTGCGGCATGCTGGGCATGACGCCGATGCGCCAAGATCCAGCCCCGCCCCCATTGCTAAAGAGATGGGTGGGGGGAGAAGGAGCTGGGCGCATCGCAACCCCGGGGGAAGAGAGATCAATCAGAACGGACCACCCACCCTGTGGGTGGGGCGTGCCAAACAGGCAATGGAAAAAACAAAAGGAAGAGATAAAGAATGGGCTGTATCTCTGAACTAACAGAGGGTAGAGACTAAATGCATTTCTTTGATTAGCAATTCTCTATGGCTATACAGCTTATAAGCCCCTCAAGGGGTGGTGACAGTTAATTTAATATAAGGTATCCTAGACTTTTTCAAAGACCTACCCATGCCTCATTTAAAGTCCCACTACCCCTCTCTTTTGCTTTTTAATGTTTATACAGGGATGGAGACATGGTTATGGTAATTGTGGGGCCCAATCAGGTCAACTGCTTTACAATATGTTTATTTGGGTGGAAGACACCCGTTTCCCCCTTTGACCTGTCATGCCCCACTTCACTAACGCAACTACTTAATCTGGGTTTTTAGTCCTAAGAGCTATTTTTACGCTGGCATCCACTTTTTTATTTCCTCTTCATTTGGTCCATTCAGTAACCTACTCGTTCTCTGGATCACTGGTTATTTCAATTTAGTCTCTACCCTCTGTTAGTTCAGAGATACAGCCCATTCTTTATCTCTTCCTTTTGTTTTTTCCATTGCCTGTTTGGCACGCCCCACCCACAGGGTGGGTGGTCCGTTCTGATTGATCTCTCTTCCCCCGGGGTTGCGATGCGCCCAGCTCCTTCTCCCCCCACCCATCTCTTTAGCGATGGGGGCGGGGCTGGATCTTGGCGCATCGGCGTCATGCCCAGCATGCCGCAGGTGCGGTGTCCTCCCGACGCCGACCTGCGTTTATGCTCCCTCCATCCCACTTAGGCTTGATGGGCGGGGATGAACTGCTGCTGAGATCTCTGTGCCTCAGTTGGTTGTCTGCCCCGTCTATTTCTTTGGCCAAACGTGATTGCATGACGTTGGCTGGGACACGCCCTTAGGCTGAGGATACAAAGGTCGGGATGAGCCGGCAGTTCATTCCACACTTTTTCTCAGGAGGAGAGGATATATGGGTCTTTATCCACACCTCAGGTAATTAGGCTGTTTCTCTTCCCCTCTTCACTATCACACACCTATTCACATCATGCTTGATTTCTCTTTATACAGGTGTGCATTATTTATTTTTATGCCTCTCATTTAAATACCAACACATTGGCAACATGCTAGTATACATTATTTATATATATATATCTTTTGTTTGTTGGTTCTCACCACCCAGTTATTTTTGGGGCAGGTGTCAGACATACACTCTAGTGCCAGTTTGGTTTTACATTTTACTTTCCTTCATTCACAACATTGTTCTATTTCCTATTTTTTTTTTCTTTTTTTTTTTTTGACACACTCATCCCCATCTCTTTGTTACACATCTCCTCCTCATTATTCTTTTTTCTTTCATTTATTGCAGAACTTCATCTGTGGCCCATACATGTATGCCTCCTACTTTGGAAGTGTGTTTTGGCTGTCTGGCTCTCTCCCTGGCTGCTGTTCCTCTCTACCCCCTCTCCGATTCTCCAGCCCCCATGGAGACTTTCGGTTTGGGGGGTTAGCCTTGTGTGTCCTTGGCCTCAACCCCGGAGGAGACAGCTCTCTCAGGGCCACCTTCATTATTCCTCAATTGGACTGTTGGGTTATGTACTGGGTTGTTGCCAAAAGGTAATGTGCATTTATATATTCTAAAATACCTGCTTTACCTTGTGTAAGCATGATTTTAATCAAGACTCCAATGATCTACTTATTGATTTGTTTTATTTATTTTTCTAGTCATCTCTTGATGCATCCCACTCCTGATGATTGGCTTTGAACGCCATGAAACGCGTAGAGTCTACACTCAGGGTTGCCATTTCAAGTTTGGTTCTTCTATGAATTCTATCGTATACCATTTATACTTACTAACATTGTTATTCGGAATACCTTGTTCACCTTTTTTGTATACCCATTTTAGAACTGTGATTGCTTGTATCAATTATTTTCAAACAGCGTTTATAAACAACGTTTCTATCAACATGACTACTATTTTTATTATGCCTCAATGTGCATGATTTATGTATTGTATATTATGATACATTATATTATTATTATTATTATATTACTCATGAACTGATGTCTATGCATTTCTTTGATTAGCAATTCTCTATGGCTATACAGCTTATAAGCCCCTCAAGGGGTGGTGACAGTTAATTTAATATAAGGTATCCTAGACTTTTTCAAAGACCTACCCATGCCTCATTTAAAGTCCCACTACCCCTCTCTTTTGCTTTTTAATGTTTATACAGGGATGGAGACATGGTTATGGTAACTGTGGGGCCCAATCAGGTCAACTGCTTTACGACCCTAAACATACAGCCAGAGCTACAATGGAATGGTTTAGATCAAAGCATATTCATGTGTTAGAATGACCCAGTCAAAGTCCAGACCTAAATCCAATTAAGAATCTGTGGCTTGACTTGAAAATTGCTGTTTACAGATGCTCTGACAGAGCTTGAGCTATTTTGTAAATAAGGCTTCATGCACACGAGACGCCAGTGCTAACTCTGCTGAACACATTTTTAAAAGCTGAAACCGGCGTTTAGAAACGCCCGTTTTGCTGCGTTTGCATGCCGCGTTTAACCGCGTTTGCATCTAGAAGCGTCTGCAGAGCAGAGAATGACATTTTGCGACCCAACTTTGGGGCCCCGTATCTCGGGGCCACTTGCTGCTAGGAACCCCAAATTTGGTGTGCTAACACAGTGAAACGAGCACTACACCATATCTAAATGGGGGCCCTAGCACCAAGTGGCACCGAGATATGGGGCCCCAAATTTGGGTCACAAAATGTCATTGTCTGCTGCAGAAAAATGCTTGACATTTTGCGACCCGATTTTGGGGCCCCGTATCTCGGGGCCACTTGGTGCTAGCAATTTGGATATGCTGTACTGCTAGTTCCTCTGTGTTAGCATAAGAAATTTGGGGTTCCTAGCACCAAGTGGCCCCGAGATATGGGGCCCCAAATTCCGGTCGCAAAATGTCAAGCACTTTTCTGCAGCACAGAATGACATTTTGTGACCCGACTTTGGGGCCCCATAGCTCGGGGCCACTTGGTATTAGGAACCCCAAATTTGGATATGTTGTAGTGCTAGTTCCACTGTTTGCACACCAAATTTGGGGTTCCTAGCTTGGTGTGCAAACACAGTGGAACTAGCACTTCAACATATCCAAACTTGGGGTTCCTAGCACCAAGTGGCCCCGAGATATGGGGCCCCAAAGTCGGGTCGCAAAATGTCATTCTCTGCTGCAGTTTACCATCATATTTCTGTGTTTTCTGGTCCAAAAAATAGGGTTCCTTTAAAAACACTTAAAAAAGCAAATGCGGCTAAACGCGTTACAGACGTTTAGCCGCGTTTAGCTGCATTTAGCGTGCCCTGAAGAAGTCACGTGATATGACGTAACGCGTAGGACGTAACCGGAAATACGTAGCGTGGACCGGAAGTGACGTAGCGAGTACCGCTAACACGCTGGTTCCACTGTTGTTTGGCGCTTTGTCGTTTGCTTTTATGTAAGCATTTATAATATTTTAATAAATTCCTTGGCTTAACAATATTACACTATTGGAGTCCTTTGCTTTTAATTACCCTTATATGGAGCCCATCTATCGGAGGAAGTGTCTTCTCCCCTAAGACGGAACAGGACGCCAACACTAAAACTGGACCAGAACAAGCACAGACCCACTGAATGCACACAGGCACTTTTATTGTGTCACTGAGGTGAGAGTTCTGGGAGCCCCTAGTGGGTATCCATTGCCACGAACAGTCACCAGATCACCCAGCAACGCATGTTCATTTTGTATGCGATTTATGTGATTGAACAGCACCTAGTCACTTTGATTCACATTTTTATGTTTTATGTTTTTCTTATTATTGAAGGACATTCACTTTTGATTCACATCTTCATTTACTGTGGTTCCATACTGGGAGAAATTTTATTAGGTGTGCAGTTTTCATGCATTAGCACTATTTATTGAGAAATTGTTGCGCAGAATCACTTACACAATTTATCACGATTGTGCATTTTGTTAGCCACATTTTTCACATATTTGTAACAAATTTTGAAAACCATTTATCATTTTCCTTCCACTTTTATGTGCCACTTTGTATCACATAAAATCCCAATAAACTACATTTACATTTTTGGTTGTAACATGACAAAATGTGGAAAATTTCAAGGGGTGTGAATACTTTTTCAAGACACTGTAGCTCAGTGGTTCTCAACTCCTGTCCTCAGGACCCACTAGCAGGCCAGGTTTTATGTATTACCTTGGGGAGATGCAGACTAGAAAACTGCAATCACCGAGCAGCAAATGATATCACCTGTGATGTATTTCAGGTATCTTGCAAATCTGGCCTGTTAGTGGGCCCTGAGGACAGTAGTTGAGAACCACTGTAGATGGACTAAAACTGAAGCTGAAAACCAGCTAACACTTTAGAAACAGTTACAGCGTTTTTTTTTTTTTTTTCCTTTTGGGAAAAGGGTTTTACATAAATGAATAAAAGCTGAGCATGTAAGCCCTCCCTGTAAAAGGTAAATAGTTTTGTCTCAAATCCCCTAACTACTACTTTGTCTGGACAGCTTGGTTTGTTAATGGAAGTTGAAATACAAACAGACCAACAGGCTGGATTACCAGGTGAAAATAAAGGAAAAAAGCCTAAAAAAAACAAACAAACAGAAAAAAAAACACAACAAAAGCAACCACCTCATCTAAGAATTGGTAAACTGCAATTCAATACATTTTTGGGGGGTTTAATACTCGCTTTAACTTGATAGACATCAATCTTTACTCAACCTATTAACTATAAACTCATACTGGTTTGAAATACAAATGCAATGGCGCATGCTGACATCCAGATTTTTTGTTTTGCTTTCTAATAATCTTAGCTGATTTTCAAAATAAACAGCACAACCTCTTAAGGATATATTACACCATCTGTTCTGCTGTATAAATGTTCTGATTGACAGCAATGGGAAAAACATACTAGGCTTAAAGGCATACCACAAAATACATTTAACAATTCTACTACTTTACAACCAAATGATTTGTTTTCCATTCCATTAATTTAGGAAAAAGAATTCTAGCTGTGTAAATACATATCATTACATATTCATGAACAAAACTAGTGTGTACACGGGGAACTGGGCTAATATGTTGTTATTATTAGCAACTTATCTTTGTGATAAAATACTATTCTGTCAAAAAAAAAAAAAGCTCATTACATACCAGCATAGCTACTAATAGGTTCTATCAGTTACATATTTACCCAGAATATGATTAAATGCAACATACAGTGGGGACGGAAAGTATTCAGACCCCCTTAAATTTTTCTCTCTTTGTTATATTGCAGCCATTTGCTAAAATCATTTAAGTTCATTTTTTTCTTCATTAATGTACACACAGCACCCCATATTGACAGAAAAACACAGAAATGTTGACATTTTTGCAGATTTAATAAAAAAGAAAAACTGAAACATCACATGGTCCTAAGTATTCAGACCCTTTGCTGTGACACTCATATTTAACTCAGGTGCTGTCCATTTCTTCTGAACATCCTTGAGATGGTTCTACACCTTCATTTGAGTCCAGCTGTGTTTGATTATACTGATTGGACTTGATTAGGAAAGCCACACACCTGTCTATATAAGACCTTACAGCTCACAGTGCATGTCAGAGCAGATGAGAGTCATGAGGTCAAAAAGGAACTGCCTGAAGAGCTCAGAGACAGAATTGTGGCAAGGCACAGATCTGGCCAAGGTTACAAAAAAAAATTTTGCTGCACTTAAGGTTCCTAAGAGCACAGTGGCCTCCATAATCCTTAAATGGAAGATGTTTGGGACAACCAGAACCCTTCCTAGAGCTGGCCGTCTAGCCAAACTGAGCTATCGGGGGAGAAGAGCCTTGGTGAGAGAGGTAAAGAAGAACCCAAAGATCACTGTGGCTGAGCTCCAGAGATGCAGTCGGGAGATGGGAGAAAGTTGTAGAAAGTCAACCATCACTGCAGCCCTCCACCAGTCGGGACTTTATGGCAGAGTGGCCCGACGGAAGCCTCTCCTCAGTGCAAGACACATGAAAGCCCATGGAGTTTGCTAAAAAACACCAGAAGGACTCCAAGATGGTGAGAAAGAAGATTCTCTGGTCTGATGAGACCAAGATAGAACTTTTTGGCCTTAATTCTAAGCGGTATGTGTGGAGAAAACCAGGCACTGCTCATCACCTGTCCAATACAGTCCCAACAGTGAAGCATGGTGGTGGCAGCATCATGCTGTGGCAGTGTTTTCCAGCTGCAGGGACAGGACGACTGGTTGCAATCGAGGGAAAGATGAATGCGGCCAAGTACAGGGATATCCTGGACGAAAACCTTCTCCAGAGTGCTCAGGACCTCAGACTGGGATGAAGGTTTACCTTCCAACAAGACAATGCCCCTAAGCACACAGCTAAAATAACGAAGGAGTGGCTTCACAACAACTCCGTGACTGTTCTTGAATGGCCCAGCCAGAGCCCTGACTTACACCCAATTGAGCAACTCTGGAGAGACCTAAAAATGGCTGTCCACCAATGTTTACTATCCAACCTGACAGAACTGGAGAGGATCTGCAAGGAGGAATGGCAGCGGATCCCCAAATCCAGGTGTGAAAAACTTGTTGCATCTTTCCCAAAAAAAATCATGGCTGTATTAGATCAAAAGAGTGCTTCTACTAAATACTGAGCAAAGGGTCTGAATACTTAGGACCATGTGATATTTCAGTTTTTCTTTTTTAATAAATCTGCAAAAATGCCAACAATTCTGTGTTTTTCTGTCAATATGAGGTGCTGTGTGTACATTGAGGAAAAAAATGAACTTAAATGATTTTAGCAAATGGCTGCAATATAACAAAGAGTGAAAAATTTAAGGGGGTCTGAATACGTTCCGTCCCCACTGTAATTGTTCACTGGATATGCCATATCCCCTTCTATCGAAGATGGCTCCCTAGATTGGCTGAGACTGCCATCTGGCTAGAGAGGCATTCCAGTTCTTTGTAATAGCAATGATACTCTGTAGGTACACAAAGCTGACTTCTAGTTTATCCTTCAAAATTTCCACTCGCCTGCTTACATCTGGCGAGTGGAAATTAGCTGGGGTGAGTGTGGAGCACGAGTGGACTGGGCCAACAGTTTCCCGGCTGATCTCTTCTTGCAGAAGCGGTGCAGCCTTTTTTACAGGGCATCAGAGCAGCCTGGGAGGCAACTGCATCTTTGCCCCCCCTGGCCGCGCTGATGCCCTGTAAAAAAGGCTCCACTACTTCTGCCAGAAGCGATCAGCGAGGAAAGTGTCAGAAGGAGAGCCAGCCGGATCACACAAAGTGGGGATCTCCCACTGTGATACAGCATGGATATGATACACCGGCTGCTGTCAAAGTCCCACCTCTTGAACCAGCTTCTATGATAGGCAGTACACTGGTCCAATGCCAGTCCAGGAGGCAGGACTTTGTTTACAGCGGGCGGCATTAAATCTACAAGCGGGTTAGAGTGGGAGATTCCCGCTCTGTGTGACACGGACGGCAATCCTCCCGATTCCTCCCTGTGATCCCTGCTGCATTGATGGGCACTGAAGAGGTTGCACTGATGGGCACTGAAGAGGTTGCACTGATGGGCACTGAAGAGATTGCACTGATGGGCAATGAAGAGATTGCACTGATGGGCACTGATAAGCACTGCTGAGGCTGCACTGATGGGCACGTATGGGCACTGATAGACTGCATTGATGGGCAATGATAAGGCTGCACTGATGGGCAATAAGGCTGCACTGATGGGCAATAAGGCTGCACTGATGGGCAATAAGGCTGCACTGATGGGCAATAAGGCTGCACTGATGGGCAATAAGGCTGCACTGATGGGCAATAAGGCTGCACTGATGGGCACAGATGAAGCAGCACGAATGGCTGCACTGATGGCCAATGATGGGCACTGATAAGCTGCACTGAGAAGGCAGCACCGATGGGCACTGATGAGGCTGCACTGATGGCCAATGATGAGGTGGCAATGATGGGCACTCATGAGGCTGTACTGATGGGCACTCATGAGGCTGTACTGATGGGCACTCATGAGGCGGCACTGATATGCTTTATGGTAATATTGTTAAACTTGTTGTCGTTAATATTTTTGTAACTTAATTCTGCATAAAACATTTAATAGTGTAATTTCATGAGATAATTTATGAGGTCATGTTTAGGGGCAGAATTAGGGGTGGGGCAACTGGTGGCGAGCAACTCTTATTAAGGCCTGGCTAGTAGCTCAGGACTTTAAATTTTGAGCCCTGTTCTAATATATACATTTAGTGACATTAAACTGGTGAGAATCTGTGACAAACAAAATCAGTATCATAGCTCTTTAGTGCATAACATGCTCTCACACTACTACTAAGCAAATGCAGGCCTGTGTTGCAATAAAAACACTTTCCTCTCTTTCAAAGCTATCAATTTTGCTGCACAGTTGAAATTTGTTTTAGTGGAAACAGAAGCCTTATTAACAGACATACAGCCTGATGCAAAACAGATGAAAGCACAATTCAGAACATGAACCAAAAAACATTTAGACAGCAGTAAGAATTCAGCTTTCATTAATATTCAAGGTCAAAACTATGCAACGTTTTATGAATTCTGACTTGCTCCTATACGTTCAATTCTTTATTGAATAGCTGCTATATATTTGACATTACAGTGTGCTCTGTTAAGCATAGAAATTCCCCCCAATTTCTGAATTTTGTGTGCACCCCATACTATTGATGCACAGTAATATTGACAATATTTAATATATTATTTATATTATATTGATTGTGTGAATTAATGCAAGTATTCAGCTTCATCTTTTACAGGATGTTTTTTTTTTTTTTGCATTTCTCTACTGGTCAACAGAGTCATTTAAAATAAGATTAAGGAAAAAAAAAAAAAAAAAAAAACACAAAAATGTTTTGAGTGAAATCAGTCAGATCAATATGGCTTAAAGATTAAGGTAGGTATCAAAGAAACTCTGCAGTCAAACTGTCTGGAACATACTACATAAGAAAAAATAGACACTGGTTTACTTACAGCAATAATCTGGTCTCCGACATGAATCCTTCCATCTTGTTCCACAGCACTGCCTTTTGTAATACTTTTCACAAAAATACCAGAGGGCTCTGTTTTATATAAAGAAAAAAAAAATTATATATAGATAGATAGATAGATAGATAGATAGATAGATAGATAGATAGATAGATAGATAGATAGATAGTATAAGGGTCCCTATACATCTAGAAGCATTTCAAAATGTCTCTTTTCTGTTCTATTTCTGAAAGATGAACAATCCTAGACAGTTTTTCATAGTAGTCCACATCTGCCTGAAGGTGTAGACAATTCACAATCTAATAAAGCAATATTATTTACAGATCCAACTGCCAGCAATTTGCAGTATTGTAGTGCAAGTGTACAATAAGAATACAGCAACAGCGAATTATGCTTTATGTTGAAACAGGGCTTAGTTTGACCAGTCAAGCACCTATAACAGCCTGTGTCGGATACATTCAGACACAGGCGTACTTTAAAGCAAATATAAGATGTTCCAGACTACCCATGGTGGCCTGTGTAGGAGGATATTTATGAAGGGTATTTACCATTGTGTAATGACATTGGTTTAGTACTTATTCCCATTACACAGATTCTCATACTAGGGATAACATATGCTACGTCAGTTACTGTATTTATTGGCGTATAACACTCATTTTTTCACCATGAAACTAGGGTGCAAATAGCGTGTGCGTGTTATACGCCGATACTTCAGTTTTAGCTGCCTTGGAGGGGACAGGGAGGGGGGCGGGACGAGCGCTGTCAGATTACATACAGTGAGAATCTCCTGTTTACTTGGCGGCCTGTGTAATAGGAATTCCCGTCTCCTGGGCCGCCATTGAACCACTGTTCTGTATAGCATATTAGATTCTCACTGTATGTAATCTGTCGGCACTCGTCCTGCCCCCCTCCCTGTCCCCTCTAGGCTGCAGATGGGCATTGATCAGGCTGCACTGATGGCAATGGTGAGGCTGCTGTATTGATGGCAATGGTGAGGCAGCATTGATGTGGACTGATGAGGCTGCATTGATGGCACTTGTGAGGCTGCAGGTGGGCATTGACCCTTATTTTGCTTCAAAGTTCCTTATTTAAAATGTCAGTTTTTTTTCTGAAACTTCCCTCTTAAAATTAATGTGCGTGTTATACGCCTATGCGTGCTATACGCCGATAAATACGGTATATCAAAGACTCATTGCTGCCCTATGGTATTAGTGAGTACACTTCATATCTCAGTGGACACTCAAGCCAGTACATGTCAAGAAGAAAAGTATCAGATGAAAAAGCAACACAAAAATGTTTTTTATTGTGTGGGCACACATGTATACTGTACAGCTCCTCCACCAGTGCATGTGGATAACAATTTTTTTATGTGTATTTTCTGCTTGAATCTTGTAGCTCTAAAATGCTCAACAAGCCAAATACCAGTCATTTCAATGGCCCCTGTTCACATATGAGCATTCTGTTGCCTGAAGCAAAATGCCTGTCACTCAAAAAAGAACATGAGCTTCTTTTTGGCAGATTACAAGCAATAGAAATGCCTGATTTGAGCAGTTTACAAGCGTTTTCTGCTCAAACAGCAGGTCTCCACCCAAAATTCCCTCTCCCACTCTTCCCCCTAATGCTTTTTTATTGGCTAAATAAAAACGTCAGAAGCTGTAAAACGCTTGTAATACACTTCTAAAAAGGCTCAAAAAAAAAAAAAAATGCCAGTAAATTGCTACGCTCAGGTGTGAATGCAGCCTAAATTTTTTCCTGGTGTTCGTTAATGGGAAACAAATACACTTAAACCCTCAGGCCTCATGCACACTGGACGTTAAAATAACGTTATAAAAAAAAACGTCAGTAGCTTTGCAGTGAGTTTTTCAACTTTTTTCAACGTTTTTGCAATAGTGTTTTTTCTGCATTAGCGTTTTAGCCCTTTTTTTTTTTAAGAAGAAATTTTTTTTTCATTTTTTTTTTTCAATGGATCAAAAACGTTAAAAAACGCTGGTGAGTGATGTTTTTGAGTGTTTATCGACGTTTATCAGCGTTAGAGCATTTTTACAGCTGAAAACGTCTCTCAGAACCCACTAGATTTGGGTTTTTTTATTGCTCAAAGACGCCACTGCCCAAAACTGCTGATAACATGGACACATAGGATAACATGATGGAGAGTTTAATGACTGTAGTAAAAAAAACGTCTACAACCAAAAAAACTGCTGTAAAAATGTCAAAAAACGTCCAGTGTGCATGAGGCCTCAAGGTTATAGAGCTACCCCCTCCTTTTAAAAGCATGCCTTAATTTTGTGGCAAAGCAGTAACATGAGCATAATCATAATCATTGAGGGTTTTATAAGCAGGCCTCGCCTGCTGTTTGTTGCATTGGATGTCTAATCCAGGAGTGAATCCACTTCATTCAGAGGAGAGCTGGGTAAGATTACTTACCATTTCAATTCTTACATGATATAATCATTCGATCTATTGCCTTTTCTTCTTCCCCCTTCTTACTATTGGGGTGAGGTTTGGCAACTCATGCTGTATTGATTTTGTTTCAATCTTATAAACTTCCAGACTTTTTATAAATTTTTTATAAATGAGCACATTTCCTCTGTTCTCAGCTGCATAAGAGCTGGGGGAGGAGAAGTAGCAGCACCCTAAGCTTGCCAGTGAATGGCTGTGCAGCGGGGGGGTGTCAGGACAAGTCTGATCATTGGAGGAGAGTATACCAAGTTCCCAGCATAGCTAGGGAACTGACCACAGTGTGCTCTTCTGCTTAGTTTGGTCAGTTTTTAATAGGAAAGCAAGGGGACTAGCAGGAACACCAGGGATTTCACATAAGGGAAGCAATACAAAGAGAACAGGAGACTTTCTCACACAAGTACATGGTACAGCAGGCATATATGAAGTGCTCAGTTAACAAACACTTTAAGGCTAGCCGTAATCTGCAGTGGTTACCTGAACTTTTGTCGCCAACATAACCAGCAATAGTTATTCCCAAACCCTGAGCATTTTTAGACAGCTTAACATCAAAACTTTCACCATCTGTATCTCTAGTCATTCCACCATTCACCTGGAAAAAAAAGGACATCACACATGTAGATTTGAAGAATAGCCTTAGAGGAGCACAACAGTCATTATTAACAGAGTTCAGTAAAGAGCACAACTAAGGTATTGTATGACAAGTGGCATTAAAAGCAAAATAAATTTACAGTACAATGTGTATGTGAGGGTCATGTCTGTCTACAAAGATAGGAGACTTAGATATCTTTGCTTTTTGTGGGGCTGACCAAGTAATAAACCCAAGTTTTCTTTGTTCAAACATTTTTAATTTATTTTTACCTGGATATCATGCCAGTGCTATGCCGTGTTCTAGAGTGACAACGTTCATTTATCATACTGTATGTGCGGAGGAGCAGTTTTGTCACCCTAGGACAGGAAGTTCGTTACAACTACAGCACACATCTGGCTCTCCTCTTCTCTATAACATATGAAGGTGTTCTGTAGTCTATAAAGAGACCTGGGAAGTACGCTATAAGTGCAGTATATGAAGCTATAAGCTGACGGACAGACCAAAAGGGAGCAAAATGAGTAAAAATCATTTGTTTATGTTTGACATGCAAGAAAATCTGCAACATTCAGGACACTAATTAACATGAGCCCTAAATACCATGAATTCTTTTAAAGTGGAGTTCCACCCAAAAATGGAACTTCCACTTTTTGGATTCCTCTCCCCCTCCGGTGTCACATTTGGCACCTTTCGGGGGGGGGGGGGGAGAGGGAGCAGATACCTGTCTAATACATCACCGCGGCGCTTGTGGTGACCTACGCCACTTCCGTTCCTACACTGTCCTCCACCGCTGTATTCTGTGAGACACAGAACACAGCAGGGACCAGAGAGGACGCGCAGTGCGACTCGCGCATGCGCAGTAGGGAACCAGGAAGTGAAGCCACACGGCTTCACTTCCTTATTCCCTTACCGAGGATGGCAGCGCCAGCAGCCGAGAGCCGAAGGACGGATCGGCTTCGGCTGCCGACATCGCGGGCTCCCTGGGACAGGTAAGTGTCCATATATTAAAAGTCAGCAGCTGCAGTATTTGTAGCTGCTGGCTTTTAATATTTTTTTTTCAGCGGACCTCCGCTTTAAATGCCCCATAATTCCACACTAAAAAAATTACATTCACAGATCTAGATTTGATGTCAAAACAAATGTAATTTCAGGTGGAAATGGAAAGAGTTTTAAATAAATTGCAAATATGTAAAAAATAAAGAAAAAAACCCAGTGTGGGAACATACTGACCTGTGAGTCGGGTACAGGTGGTACTGATGGAGGAGTCTGAACACTGGCAGTGACTGTTGTAGTAGAGTCTACAACTGGACCTCTGGCAATAACCAGCTTCACTCTGTTTCCACACTGCCGCAAAACCTGAGCAACCTGCTCACTGCTCATTCCAGCAAGGTCAGTTTCACCGATCTTTAATATGTGATCTCCACTATGGAGTCTACCATTCTAAAGGAGATAAAAGGACATAACATTACTAAATAAAAACTGGACAATACAAAAAAATTAGTTGTCAGCCTAATGAAAGCACGTGTTGGAAAATATGTCACCAATTGTTCAGATCACCCCATAATATTACATTTTACTGTGTGTGGGCCATAGTGCAATGTCATCCAGAAAGCAAAAACATATTTAGGGTACTTGCACACAATACTGACGTATGAACATCAGACATTCCTGGCACAAAAAACACAAGGATGTGCTGTATAAAACTTGCGTGCATTTATGCATACATGCGCATAAAAATTCTTCTAGCTTTATTTCAATTAAGGGAGTGTGGCGTACGCACATGTGTGCGTAAAAATACTGACTAGCAACCAAAGTTTTCCATTTTTTTCAATAGTCTGCATTTACATCAGTGAAAAAAACAAAACAAAAAAAAAAAAAAAACGTATGTCCAGAAACGCTGCATTTTTAGGCAGTAGTGTGCCTTGGATATCTGCCAGGCAATATGCAGGTACGTCTTCCTTCCATTAAAATAGAATCTCTTTTTGTTAATGTACCAAAAAAATGATGCCAAACAATAAAACGTGAAGTTGTATGTATGCTAACTTCTAATTGCATGTTTTTTTTTCAAATCAAAATTGTAATCTTCATGCCTACGATTAAGCTACTGTAAAGAAAAAGGACTGCTGTTTCAGCTGGCTGCTATTTCTGATATATTTTATCTCATCTGGGTTCTCCAAGAACTACAATTTTTAGCATGATGGAAGATTTCTTAAAACAGATGCTAAAATAAACTATTACTTGTAAAGTGTATTTAAATTCAAGTACAAAAAAGTAATATATTGCAGCTTTCTACACTTTAGATAAGGTGGCTGCATTCACTTTCTTTTTTTAGGCTTTCCATTCTTTATTTTCCTAATTTTCCTATTTTTCCTGTTTTTTGCCCTAAGGTCACAACGCTTACTCAATGTCCTATATTTATTAAGGAGCAGAAATACAGAACACCTCCAGGCCCTGTCCTCTGCTCCAAAACATAGTGGGAGGTGTTCTGTAGTCCACAGAGAGATCTGGAAACGGTGCTAACTGATAAGAGCACACCAGAGACAGAAAGCATAGAAGTCATCATTTCAGAAGATTTTGGACAGATTCACCATTTTGCACTCAAAGTGATTCTAAAAAGATTGTAATTTCATTTTTTTTAGTTTAAATAACAAAACATGTTATACTTACCTGCTCTGTGCAATGGTTTTGCACACAGCAGCCCGATCCTATTCTTTTTTGATCCCCTGATGGTGGTCCTGGATCCTCCCCCTGCCAAGTGCCCCCATAACAAGAGGCTTGCTATGGGGGCACTTGAGCAGGCTCATCCAGAGCCGTGCTCTTCACACACAGAGTGCAGCTCAGCCCCTGCCCCCGCTCTCTCATTGGCTCACTGGCTGTGATTGGCAGCAGCAGGAGCCAATGAGGAGAGAGACCCAGGAGAGCAACTGCTCTCATGCACATTTCTGGATCGAGATGGAGCTCAAGTAACTAGAAGAGGGGGGGGGCTGCATCCAAAAGGTTTTTTACCTTAATGCATAGAATGCATAAATAAAACCTCCTGCCTTTAGAACCACTTTAACAAACAGATATATGGTTTACACACTCTTTATTGGGTTGCTACCAAAACTTGTAAATTACAGCAACTTAAATGAAATGTTATATAGATCCTAAAATCAGTTCATCCATGGCTAGCATAAAAGCAGAGGTTTTGTAAGTACTTGTACCCGGTAAAGCTGCTGACAACTAATGATTAAGAGACAAACTACTGTCTGATGACATATGTCTATCAACAATAACATTCATCCAATATAGCTTTATATACTGTACGAGTGACTCTAAATACCACTCCCAAATCACAGTCCTATAAATGCATATAAGACAACCATAAACCAACCTGATCTGCCACTCCTCCAGGAAGAATAGTTTTGACAATAACTCCAGTTGATTTACCGCCAACAATTCCAAAACCAAGACCAGAGCCATCATTAACCAGTTCAATGGTCTCCACATGCTGCCAGTGTATCTGATGAGACATAATAAAAAAATAGAATCTCGTGTCCAAGAATAGAATAGTCACCAATTAAGTGTATGAAAATGCATTATTAAGAGAATCTGTCAGTTTGTCCCTTCCCAGTAGCTAAATGGAGCTATGTCATTTAAAAATTTAAAATTGTATTATAAACTGCTTTTCAGGCAGAATTTCACTTTTCATAATAGAAGCCTTTCTAATGTCTTTTCTGCCCTAGCCATCCCAACGTGCTTATCTCTCTATTACCTCATCCATGGCAGCTTTGAATCTTCACCTCTCAGCTCAAAATTTAAAAAAAAAAAGAATGCATCCTGAGCTTATTAATTCCTGTGGCATCAGGTGACCTTCCAGGAAACTTCATATCCTACCAAACACTGCCTTACTGAATCACAGAATAGAATGTGTGTTACTTTTGCGCTATAAACAAAAAAAGATTGACAAATTTGAAAAAACTAAATTTTTTACTTTTTGCTATTATAAATATCCCCAAAAAAATGTAAAAAACTATTTTCTTCATCAGTTTAGGCCAATATGTATTCTACATATTTTTGGTAAAAGAACTCTGCAATAACCGTATACTGATTAGTTTGAGCAAAAGTTATAGCGTCTACAAAATAGGGGATAGATTTATGGCATTTTTATTATGATTTTTTTTTTTTACTGGTAATGGCGGTGATCAGCGATTTTTAGTGGGACTTCAACATTGCAGCTGCCAGATCGGACACTTTTGACACTTTTTTTTGGGACCAGTGCTAAAAAGGATTGCTGTATCAGTGCCACTGATTACTGTATAAATGTCACTGTCAGGAAAGGGGTTAACACTAGGGGGCGATCAAGGGATTAAGTGTTCCCTAGGGAGGTGTTTCTAACTGTGGGGGGAGTGTAGTGACTGGAGGAGGAGAGAGATTACTGTTCCTAATCAATAGGAACAGCAGATCTGTCTATCCTCCCCTGGCAGAACGGATATCTGTCTGTTTACATTGACAGATCCCCGTTCTGCCTCTCTCAGGAGCGATCGCGGGTGGCTGAGGGACATCGCAGCCGCCTGCCACGCGCATCGGCTCCGGCGTCGCGGGCGTGCATGCCCCCTAGTGGTCTTAATGCAGCCAACGTACAATGACGGCGATTCGCCCAGGAGAGCCAACCTGCAACTGCGGCGGCAACTGCGATGCATACTAGCACATTATTTAATTGCCTTGCAGGTTAAAAAAAAATTAAATAAATTGCCGGGGGGTTTACTACTGCTTTTAATGACAGCAGCTGTAGGTGTCCCTGCTGGGCAGATTGACCGTTTGTCTTAAAAAGCACAGTCACTGGGACAGAAAGCAATGGGAAAGTATTATCATACATCTGTCTCCAGAATAGTGAGGAATCAGTAGGAGAGTTCCACTCACTCACGTTGTGTCTCTGGAACATGAAGTGAATGGAAACCTATCCAATAGGATCCAGCAAAAAACAAACAAAAAAATTCTAGTAGTAAAGGGAATTGTTAAAACCTAATCGAAAACAAAAGAAAAAAAAAATATCCTTTCACTTAACATTTTCAGTCATTTTATGCATGAGACCCACATAATTGAAGCCATTTTCATTTTTCAGTCTCCTACAAAAATACAGTATTAATCGGCATATAACACGCACTTTTTTCCCCTTAAAATCAGGGGGAAATCGTGGGTGCGTGTTATACGCCAATTCCTGCTGTCTCTGAGGGAAGAGGAGCGAGCGCCGCTGAATTACATAGAGCCACGATCTCCTGTGTACCCGGCACACCCTGCTTAGTGCCCATCTGGCTGCAGATGGGCATCTGAGCAGGGTGCATTGATGGGCAATTTAGAGGCTGCAGATGGGCACTGAGCAGGGTGCATTGTTGGGAAATTTTAATGGCTGCAGATGGGCACTGAGCAGTGTGCATTGTTGGGAAATTTAATGGCTGCAGATGGGCACTGAGCAGTGTGCATTGTTGGGAAATTTAATGGCTGCAGATGGGCACTGAGCAGTGTGCATTGTTGGGAAATTTAATGGCTGCAGATGGGCACTGAGCAGGGTGCATTGATGGGCAATTTAGAGGCTGCAGATGGGCATTGAGCAGGGTGCATTGATGAGCTGTGACCCTAATTTTGCGTCAAAAGTTCTTTATATAAGATGTAAGTTTTTTTCCTTAACCTTCCCTCCTAAAATTGGGGTGCGTGTTATACGCCGATAATTACGGTACTTATACTTTATTTATACATCTTTCCATTTCTAAGGGCCTATTCACACCCATGATCACATATTGTAGGGTGTGTGCTAATGCAAAGAAGTGAATGGGCCCATATAGCTTCCCTTTAAAAACACACTCTGCAGCACACAAAAGTGAACCAGCCGCATACATTAGAAAAGAATGGAATTTTGTACTTAAAATGCATTTTCAGTAAGATTTATGTGTTTTGCTGCAGGAAAATTGACAAATGTGAATTGGCCCTTACTGACTGATCTTTATTTACATTTTGTTAACAATTTAACATAAGCTCCAATAATATCTGCATGATTCAGGAAGACAGAACTCACTGGACTAGAAAGTGCAGATACTGTGCTGGCATCGGACGCTGAGCGAGATACCATAGGGCTAATCAGCTGAGGCAATGGTCCTCTAGCAACCACAAGCTGCACACGTTCTTTGGCCCTCTGTAAGAGGCTGATGGCGTGGTGATGTGTAATTGTCTGATCAAGTGGTTGACCATTGATGGAAAGAATCTGATCCACTTCCTTAAGTCTTCCATCCCTATAAAATATAGTTATCACATGGCTTCAACTTTAGTTATTTTGAGGTATAAGCATAATAAAATTACAGTACAAAAACAATTATAATCAAACATTTTAACTATATAGCCTGAATTATTAGCCTTGAGCATAGCCATAAGGTAACTGTCTTTCTTCCCACTTCCTATTCAGTATGCACCATATAAAATCTCTGTAGGCTGTACATTACATGACTGGATCTCCTCTGCACAGAATAATGCTAGGTGCCTGGTTGTCATGAAGATCCCCTAGCTTCAATATTTAGACTGAGTGACCTGGAAGACCAATACAGATCATTTTTGATTTTTGTCTGACTTTCCAAATCTGCAAATTTATTCCAGGTAAGTTTTTGACTGATACTAAAGCCAACGGGTCATTATAAAAAGCAGGCATCAAGCTTTATCAGAAGATCAATAACAGCAGTCAACACATCTATTTATTGACAGGTTTCCTTTAGGATATTTTTAAATAGGTCTGTTCAATCTCTCATTAGCCTAATTCTGTTGATTGCAGCTCTCTTAAAAGAAAAGTCATTGTCCTATGGATCACAGGGGTGCACTTAGTTCTGCACACCTATGACCCAGTTTCAGCCAACAGAGGCTAAAGTCCACTGTCAGCTGATGTCACAGAGATGGTCGAAGCTCTGCAGGAATCCAAACAAAAATGTCAGGATCTGCCCAGATGCCTGAATGGCAGCATTGCTGAGAGACTGAGCCAGCCACTACTGCCCCCTCCACAGTCTGGTGCTCCAGTGAGCGCTGGAGGGGAGAGCACAGAGCCACTAAATGACAGTGGATCTAAAAACTTAGTTTTCAGCTGTGTTTGATCGCTCAGTTATCAGTGTAGAATCAGCAGGGGAAAGATGCAGCATTAGACCCATGCTGCAGCCAGCTAGGGAAGTATGATTGTGTGTTTCTTTTCATTTCCTGCACTTCTCTCACATCATAAAAAAAAAAAAAAAAAAAAAAAAGATCAATAAATGCTGTATTACATTACACGCTGTCCATACTCACTCAGTCACCATGAGATTCGTTTTCTGTATTCTACAAAGAACCTGGTTGATCCTGTGGTTCTCTATCTCCACCTTCTCTGTTCATGTCTCCAATTCAGCTAGGGATTTTGCGGCTGTGGTTGCAACTCTACACATGCTCAGTCTTCAGTGAGTTTCTAGCTGAGCAGTTCCTCCCTATCACATCTGAGCCGCCCATGTGACTATAGATTCCCACATGTGTACGTATACACAGTGGTAAATGACAGCCTACTCCCTCCCTCCTCCCTCCTCCTTCATGCCCACTAACCAGCTAAATACAATGAGGGCGGGATATTACATGTAGATTGATGGAGGATTCACCTCCCTCTTATTGTAAGACACAGACTAGAGGGGAGCGACACAACCTGTGACTGGCAGAAATCCGCCCACACTATGTTATTTCCACAAAATAATAAAGATTTGATTTCAAATATATATTTTCATAACAATTGAAACCAGTTTATTGATATTCATTATTTATTTTTACCCCAAAGGCTGTTTTTTTTTTTTTCTTGAACATGTTACCAGCAGAGGACTAGAAGCTCCTCCTGCTTATGTTTCCCTGCAGACAGGCTGGGAAAGATCTGGGTCATGTGACAGCTGTATATCGATTAGGAAAAAGATACTTACATGTTTTTTTATTGAAATTACAGTACCTTCATCCATATACAGAAATAGAAGGGACAATGTATAGTAAATTAAACAGTGTATTTAGTATCAATTGAATGCCAAATATCACATTCTTGTATGGTAAAACAAAAAGACACAACATATAAAAGAATTAAAGCGAGTCATAAAGGTTTCCCAACCACACCTATGTAGTTTTCAATTACCTTCAAAATCTTTTGCTGGATTTTATCCTATCAACCTTTCAACAGACCAAACTTAACTTATAGCATGTTGTGTACTTTAGCTGTAAGAAGGCTGTAAATCAGAATTTTGATAAAATGAAGCGGTTTTCATTTAAAGAGCAGTAGTGTAACTATGGCCAAGACTGTATTAGAACATTCCAACCACAGGACACATTTATTAATGTTAAAATCTTAAAGCTTGCACTAAAATAAAAGTGATATTCACCTATGTGCAATGCTGCCTTCCTGTATTTCCTGAACAAATATTCCAAGTTCCCCTCGATTTTCACTTTTCAATCCCACAACACTAAAACCAAGACCACCGCTTGAGGGTTTTACCATGTCCAGAACTTCAATATGGCGACCCTGTAACAAAAATTCAAAAGCACATAACCTTAAACAAATTAAGTTGCCATTGTATTTAAAGTAGGCTAAAGTGTTTTATTTACCGTATATACTCGAGTATAAGTCGAATTTTTCAGCACATTTTTTTGTGCTGAAAGTGCCCCCCTCGACTTATACTGGAGTCAAGCACTTTTCAGCAGCAAAAAATTTCATTTTCCGAACCAACTTTGGGGCCCCGTATCTCAGGGCCACTTTGTGCTAGAAACCCCAAATTTGGTATGCAAACCCAGTGGACCTGGTACCACAACATATCCAAATCTGAAGTTCCTAGCACTAAGTGGCCCCGAGATACGGGGCCCCAAAATCGGTTCGGAAAATGTCATTCTCTGCTGCAGAAAAGTGCTTGACATTTTCTGAACCGAGTTTGGGGCCCCATATCTCAAGGCCACTTGGTGCTAGGAACCCCAAATTTGGTGTGCAAACCCAGTGGAACTGGTACCATAAAATATCCAAAGCTGGGGTTCCTAGTACCAAGTGGCCCTGAGATACGGGGCCCCAAAACTGGTTCAGAAAATGTCATTCTCTGCTGCAGAAAAGTGCTTGACATTTTCTGAACTGATTTTTGGGGCCCTGTATCTCGGGGCTACTTGGAGCTAGAAACCCCAGCTTTGGAAATTTTATGGTGCTAGTTCCACTGGGCTTGCACACCAAATTTGGGGTTCTTAGCACTAAGTGGCCCCGAGATACGGGGCCCCAAATTCGGTCAACTGTGTCTATCTGCAGCAATGTCATTTCGGGACCCTTTGGGTTCAGAGACCCCAAATTTTGGCTGCAGCTAGGGGGCATCTAGGAACCCTTAACTACCGAGTTTGAAGTTCAGGGGACCTATGGCTGCAAATGGGCACAGTGAGGCATGCAAATGGGCACAGTGATGCTGCAAATGGGCATTGTTGACCCTCTTTTCCACTTACAGTAGCTGTGCATTTCTCACCCTCGTCTTATACTCGGGTCAATAAGTTTTTCCCATTTTTTTTGTGGTAAATTAGGGCCTCGACTTATACTCGGAACGACTTATACTCGAGTATATACGGTAACTATAAATACACAGTATCTCACAAAAAGTGAGTATGCCCCTCACATTTTTGCAAATATTTTATTATATCTTTTCATGTGACAACACTGAATAAATGACACTTTACCACAATGTAAAGTAGTGAGTGTACAGCTTGTATAACAGTGTAAATTTTCTGTCCCCCCAAAACAACTCAACACACAGCTATTAATGGCTAAACCGCTGGCAACAAAAGTGAGTACACCCCTAAGTGAAAATATCCAAATTGAGCCCAATATTTTGTGTGGCCACCATTATTTTCCAGCACTGCCTTAACCCTCTTGGGCATGGAGTTCACCAGAGCTTCACAGGTTGGCACTGGAGACCTCTTCCAGTCCTCCATGACGACATCACAGAGCTGGTGGATGTTAGAGACCTTGCGCTCCTCCACCTTCCATTTGAGGATGCCCCACAGATGCTCAATAGGGTTTAGGTATGGAGACAGGGTTGGCCAGTCTATCACCTTTACCCTCAGCTTCTTTAGCAAGGCAGTGGTCGATTTGGAGGTGTGTTTGGGGTCCTTATGTCGGAATACTGCCCTGTGGCCCAGTCTCCAAAGGGAGGGGATCATGCTCTGCTTCAGTATGTCACAGTACATGTTGGCATTCATGGTTCCCTCAATGAACTGTAGCTCCCCAGTGCTGGCAGCACTCATGCAGCCCCAGACCATGACACGCCCACCACCATGCTTGATGTAGGCAAGACACACTTGTCTTTGTACTCCTCACCTGGTTGCTGCCACACACACTTGACACCATCTGAACCAAATAAGTTTATATTGGTCTCATCAGACCACAGGACATGGTTCCAGAAATCCATGTCCTTAGTCTGCTTGTCTTCTTCAAACTGTTTGCAGACTTTTTTTGTGCATCATCTTTAGAAGAGGCTTCCTTCTGGGTCGACAGCCATGCAGACCAATTTGATGCAGCGTGCGGCGTACAGTCTGAGCACTGACAGACTGACCTCCCACCCCTTCAACCTCTGCAGCAATGCTGGCAGCACTCATACGTCTATTTCCCAAAGACAACCTCTGGATATGACGCTGAGCATGTGCACTTAACTTCTTTTGTCGACCATGGTGAGGCCTGTTCTGAATGGAACCTGTCCTGTTAAACCGCTGTATGGACTTGGCCACCGTGCTGCAGCTCAGTTTCAGGGCCTTCGCAATTTTCCTATAGCCTAGGCCATCTTTATATAGAGCAACTATTCTTTTTTTCAGATCCTCAAAGAGTTCTTTGCCATGAGGTGCCATGTTGAACCTCCAGTGACCAGTATGAGAGAGTGAGAGCGATAACACCAAATTTAGCACACCTACTCCCCATTCACACCTGAGACCTTGTAACACTATTGAGTCACATGATACTGGGGAGGGAAAATGGCTAATTGGGCCCAATTTGGACATTTTCACTTAGAAGCGGCTTTTGTTGCCAGGGATTTAGACACGAATGGCTGTGTGTTGAGTTATTTTGAGGGGATAGCAAATTTACACTGTTATACAAGC
Source organism: Lithobates clamitans (assembly GCA_037952925.1). NCBI lineage: Eukaryota > Metazoa > Chordata > Amphibia > Anura > Ranidae > Lithobates > Lithobates clamitans. The sequence goes on from JBBGZY010000216.1 coordinate 1,661,205, forward strand.
TGTACACTCACTACTTTACATTGTAGCAAAGTGTCATTTCTTCAGTGTTATCACATGAAACGATATAATAACATATTTACAAAAATGCGAGGGGTGTACTCACTTTTGTGAGATACTGTATAATATATATATATATATATATATATATATATATATATATATATATATATATTATATATAAAATGGAACTTAAAATCATCTAAATAGACGTTTGAAAGTCATCATTAAAAGTGAGTGGTACAACATGTAAAATATAAAAGTGTGGCTCCAAGTCCTGGAAAAATGAGAATTTCAAATCAGAAAGAATTCTGTCATTTTTATTTATTTTTTTAAAACAAAAAAAAACAAATCACCCTTTTTCAACAACAATCCGTAATGCAGTAACAAACCCCAAATAAAAATGTAATATATTGAAGCTTACCAATCTGGATTTGGTAGCAGCAGTGGAATTAAACCCTCCTCTACAGCCAAGAAAGCTGGCATCTTAGTCTAGGTTTGATCTGCATTTGCCATCATGCTGCACATGTGATCAGTTGTGGTCCCAGCCATTTGATGGCTTAACAATTCAGTTGAGAGCACATGCAACTGTGACAGTTATCATTCATGGTAAGCCTTGTATGGAACTGTAAAAAAGGGGGTAAAAGCTGCGCTTAGATTAATAAAAGGAAAAAGAAAAAAAGCTGCCAGCACCCTGGAAAATCCTGTATCTGACTCTCAAAAGTATAATAAACAATAAAGTGCAGCGCTAATAAGTGAGAAAATACAATGGAATTCCACCAAGTGACATATAAAACAATTAGTGACAAAACATATTGCAAATACAAGTAAAAAGCAAAACTGAAATCACAAGTGTATGTGAAAAAAAATCAAAAAGTTCTTGATAAGTCCACACATGAATATAAAGAACACCCATCCAAGAAAGATAGTGACGAAAGGTGCCTAGATATGATCCACCAAAACGTGTACGAGTAGAGTCTGCTTACCAGACGGCGATGACTGCTATTATGGCAGTCTCGCCCAGCATAGGGATTATGGTCTCCCAAAACCCAAGGTACAATGCAGGATCGGTGGTTCTAATACTCCATCAAACCGGAAATACAAAAGAGAACACCTCCATAGCGCAACATTGTATGATATAAAATTTAATAGTATATAAAGAATCACACTTACAATATTGCAGAAGGTATGCAGCATATGAAAAATCAAACGGAGCGGCGGCGTCTCCGTGCGCCGTGATTCACTTCCTGTGTTCAAGCCCTTCCGAAAAACGTGATGACGTCACCGTCGTAGGCTCCTCCCTACGCGTTTCGTCACGAATGGACGTCGTCTGGGGATTGGCCGAATGACGGGTCATCACGTCTGGGCTTATAAATACATGGAGAGCGCCATTTTAACTGCTGGCGAACATGGTGTATGTGATAGAAATGAATCTAAAAGAGCCATGTTGAATTCTGGCTGTTAATGGTAAACCAATATGTAACAAGGAAGTGATAAAAAAGAAGATCGCCATCTTGTGGAGATAAAGGAGATCAATAGAAAAGGCTCTACACAGGAAGGAAAAAGGGCACAACCGATGCGCCTGCCGTTACAAGAATAATAAAATGACATAAAATAAAAATCTGCTCATATCAGATTCCGAGTAAAAACTGATTTACTAAAAGGAAGGGAGTAAAAAGAAAAGGGGGAATCATAATAAAAAATATGGATAAACATCATAATCTCAACTAAAAAAATATTTTTGTAACAATTTTTAAAATTGGGAAGAGGAAATAAACAATACAAAAGGCCGAACAGTAATGTATCGCTTCATGCGTTGTTTATGAAGCAATTTATATCCCATTCCACATTTAACCCCTGCGGTCTGGAGGATGCCATGTCAAAGATCCATCTGGTTTCAAGTCTAGAGATGGATCTGACCATGTTGATCCCTCTCCAATGGGGGCGTATTCTGTCAATAGCTACAAACAAGGTACCTTTTAGTTTTTTATTATGATATTTGGCATAATGCCTGGAAAGGTTATGTTTCATAAATCCTCGTTTGATGTTAGCAACATGTTCAGAAAGGCGCACGTGAAGTTCCCGTTTGGTACGACCAATATACTGTTTCGAACAGGGACATTGGATAAGGTAGACCACATATTGAGTGGAGCATGTTATAAAGGACTCTATGTTGTATGTCTTACCCGTGACTGTCGAACTAAAAGTTTCACATTTCCTGCCCCTGAAGGAATTGATCTGGCAGATCTTACATCTATGACAGGGAAAGAAACCCTTCATATTTTGAAAAAAGGAGATGGTACGTGGAGGGTCGACCACATTTGAGGCTACACTGTGTCTTAGGGAAGGGGCCCCTCTGTAAATCAAAACTGGTTGGTCAGGGATAACTGTGCGAAGTATTGGATCATTCTGAAGAATACTCCAGTGCTTACGGAAAATCTTTTTGATAAGATAATGCTGGTTGGAATAGCCCGTGATCATGGACCACTCAAATTTGTTAATAGGTGCAAGATCTCGTTGTCTGTTTCCCCTCAGCATCAGAGATCTATCCATAGTGGCAATCCTGTTAATGGTGGTGTCAATATCACTCTCCAGATAGCCTTTGTCCAAGAATCGTTGTTTTAATATTAGAGCTTGTGAGTGAAAATCGGAAATATCAGTGCAATTGCGTCTGATACGTTGAAATTGACTTCTAGGGACAGACCTCAGCCATGATGGGTGGTGGCAGCTGGAGAGTGGTATGTATGCATTTCTATCCGTTTCCTTGAAATGTGTGTTGGTGGTTAAACACCCGTTAGTAACCATAATGTTTAAATCAAGGAAATGGATACTCGATTGGCTAGCTTCAAACATCAAAGAAATGCCTTTGTTGTTAGAGTTGAGTCTGGAGAAGAAACTATGGAGAGATGTGATATCTCCGTCCCACACAAGGAGGACATCATCGATATATCTTCTCCATAGACGCAGTTCCTTGGGGGGATCGGTGTCTATGACTTCTTTTTCCCACCTGGCCATAAATAAGTTGGCCAGGCTGGGCGCAAACTTGGCGCCCATAGCTACACCACATGTTTGCAAGAAAAAATCACCCCCAAACCAGAAATAGTTATGGCTTGTAGCAAAATTGAGAAGAGTCATAATAAATTGTTTTTGAATTGATGTTAGTGTTGGGTCTTGGTCAAGGTAATAATTGACTGCCTCAAATCCTTGTTGGTGGGAAATAATAGTGTAGAGAGAGGCTACATCCGCCGTAGCTAGGATGTAGCCGTCTCTCCACTCAAAACTTTCAAGTAAATTAATGACTTGGGTAGTATCTTTCAGATATGAGGGAGTCAAAACAACAAGAGATTGGAGGAAGTTGTCCACATATCTTCCAATTCTTGCCGTAATGGAATCTATGCCGCTAATGATCGGGCGGCCAGGTGGTTGAGTCAAATTCTTGTGTATTTTTGGTAAGTAGTACATAACTGGGACCCTCAGCTCCGAGGGTCCCAGTTATGTACTACTTACCAAAAATACACAAGAATTTGACTCAACCACCTGGCCGCCCGATCATTAGCGGCATAGATTCCATTACGGCAAGAATTGGAAGATATGTGGACAACTTCCTCCAATCTCTTGTTGTTTTGACTCCCTCATATCTGAAAGATACTACCCAAGTCATTAATTTACTTGAAAGTTTTGAGTGGAGAGACGGCTACATCCTAGCTACGGCGGATGTAGCCTCTCTCTACACTATTATTTCCCACCAACAAGGATTTGAGGCAGTCAATTATTACCTTGACCAAGACCCAACACTAACATCAATTCAAAAACAATTTATTATGACTCTTCTCAATTTTGCTACAAGCCATAACTATTTCTGGTTTGGGGGTGATTTTTTCTTGCAAACATGTGGTGTAGCTATGGGCGCCAAGTTTGCGCCCAGCCTGGCCAACTTATTTATGGCCAGGTGGGAAAAAGAAGTCATAGACACCGATCCCCCCAAGGAACTGCGTCTATGGAGAAGATATATCGATGATGTCCTCCTTGTGTGGGACGGAGATATCACATCTCTCCATAGTTTCTTCTCCAGACTCAACTCTAACAACAAAGGCATTTCTTTGATGTTTGAAGCTAGCCAATCGAGTATCCATTTCCTTGATTTAAACATTATGGTTACTAACGGGTGTTTAACCACCAACACACATTTCAAGGAAACGGATAGAAATGCATACATACCACTCTCCAGCTGCCACCACCCATCATGGCTGAGGTCTGTCCCTAGAAGTCAATTTCAACGTATCAGACGCAATTGCACTGATATTTCCGATTTTCACTCACAAGCTCTAATATTAAAACAACGATTCTTGGACAAAGGCTATCTGGAGAGTGATATTGACACCACCATTAACAGGATTGCCACTATGGATAGATCTCTGATGCTGAGGGGAAACAGACAACGAGATCTTGCACCTATTAACAAATTTGAGTGGTCCATGATCACGGGCTATTCCAACCAGCATTATCTTATCAAAAAGATTTTCCGTAAGCACTGGAGTATTCTTCAGAATGATCCAATACTTCGCACAGTTATCCCTGACCAACCAGTTTTGATTTACAGAGGGGCCCCTTCCCTAAGACACAGTGTAGCCTCAAATGTGGTCGACCCTCCACGTACCATCTCCTTTTTTCAAAATATGAAGGGTTTCTTTCCCTGTCATAGATGTAAGATCTGCCAGATCAATTCCTTCAGGGGCAGGAAATGTGAAACTTTTAGTTCGACAGTCACGGGTAAGACATACAACATAGAGTCCTTTATAACATGCTCCACTCAATATGTGGTCTACCTTATCCAATGTCCCTGTTCGAAACAGTATATTGGTCGTACCAAACGGGAACTTCACGTGCGCCTTTCTGAACATGTTGCTAACATCAAACGAGGATTTATGAAACATAACCTTTCCAGGCATTATGCCAAATATCATAATAAAAAACTAAAAGGTACCTTGTTTGTAGCTATTGACAGAATACGCCCCCATTGGAGAGGGATCAACATGGTCAGATCCATCTCTAGACTTGAAACCAGATGGATCTTTGACATGGCATCCTCCAGACCGCAGGGGTTAAATGTGGAATGGGATATAAATTGCTTCATAAACAACGCATGAAGCGATACATTACTGTTCGGCCTTTTGTATTGTTTATTTCCTCTTCCCAATTTTAAAAATTGTTACAAAAATATTTTTTTAGTTGAGATTATGATGTTTATCCATATTTTTTATTATGATTCCCCCTTTTCTTTTTACTCCCTTCCTTTTAGTAAATCAGTTTTTACTCGGAATCTGATATGAGCAGATTTTTATTTTATGTCATTTTATTATTCTTGTAACGGCAGGCGCATCGGTTGTGCCCTTTTTCCTTCCTGTGTAGAGCCTTTTCTATTGATCTCCTTTATCTCCACAAGATGGCGATCTTCTTTTTTATCACTTCCTTGTTACATATTGGTTTACCATTAACAGCCAGAATTCAACATGGCTCTTTTAGATTCATTTCTATCACATACACCATGTTCGCCAGCAGTTAAAATGGCGCTCTCCATGTATTTATAAGCCCAGACGTGATGACCCGTCATTCGGCCAATCCCCAGACGACGTCCATTCGTGACGAAACGCGTAGGGAGGAGCCTACGACGGTGACGTCATCACGTTTTTCGGAAGGGCTTGAACACAGGAAGTGAATCACGGCGCACGGAGACGCCGCCGCTCCGTTTGATTTTTCATATGCTGCATACCTTCTGCAATATTGTAAGTGTGATTCTTTATATACTATTAAATTTTATATCATACAATGTTGCGCTATGGAGGTGTTCTCTTTTGTATTTCCGGTTTGATGGAGTATTAGAACCACCGATCCTGCATTGTACCTTGGGTTTTGGGAGACCATAATCCCTATGCTGGGCGAGACTGCCATAATAGCAGTCATCGCCGTCTGGTAAGCAGACTCTACTCGTACACGTTTTGGTGGATCATATCTAGGCACCTTTCGTCACTATCTTTCTTGGATGGGTGTTCTTTATATTCATGTGTGGACTTATCAAGAACTTTTTGATTTTTTTTCACATACACTTGTGATTTCAGTTTTGCTTTTTACTTGTATTTGCAATATGTTTTGTCACTAATTGTTTTATATGTCACTTGGTGGAATTCCATTGTATTTTCTCACTTATTAGCGCTGCACTTTATTGTTTATTATACTTGTATGGAACTATTTTGGGGAACCCTTAAAGTGGAGGGCCACCCTGAAAAAAAAATATTTCACCAAAAATCCTAAAAAAAAAGAAAAAAAAAAAACATTTGAAAAAAAAATGTATTTTAAACTTACCTGAACCCTTGTTGCTAGGCAGTCTTCCTAATCTGCCTGTACCTATTCCACGGCGTGTTCTGCTCCTAGCTGAGCGGCCCCGTTGCCTTCTGGGTACTGTGTGTTCCCAGAAAACCACGGGGCCATTCGCAGATTGTCGCGCCGCTCGCACGTGCGCAGTAGGAAACTGACAGTGAAACCGCAAGGCTCCACTGCCTGTTTCCCTTACCTAGGATGGCGGTGCCGGGACCCGAGAGCCGAGTGACAGGTCGGCCTCGGGCGGCCGACATCACGGCCACCCAGGACAGGTAAGTCTACTTATTTAAAGTCAGCAGCTACAGTGTTTGTAGCTGCTGACTTAAAAAATTTTTTTAGATGGCCGGAATCCCGCTTTAAATTACACATGTAATGTAATGGCTGCATTTTCCTTTTGTAGGCTTTTTTCCCTTTATTTTTACCTGGTGATCCTGTCAGTAACACACGTTCAGCCTTGGGATGGCTCAAATCCATCAGAGAAGCAATGGAGACACGCCAGGACAGCAGCATTGTCAATTTAGGAAGAGGATAGTGTTAGATGTTTAAGCAGATTTAAATGGACTTTGCTAACAAATTATAGCTGAACTAACACTTTTCCCACAGTTACAGCAACATTTTTTTTATTCCTTTTGTTATAAGAGGTTTATATAAAATGAATAAAAACTGGCCATTGTAAGCACCCCTGGTTAATGGTTTGTCTCAAACCTCTAACTTCCACTGGGCAGCTCGGTCTGTTAAAGGACATTGAAAATAAGACGTATTGGCAGGATCATTGGGTGAAAATAAAGGGGAAAAGCCTGAAAAAGAAAACTAATACATCCACCACATCGAAGGACTGGAAAGCTGCAATATAATACATTTTTGTTTTCGAGTTTAAATCCGCTTCAATACGTCTTAGTAAGAAAACAGACCGTATTCACAACAACACATACCTGTGCCATTTGCTTAATGATTTGATCAAAATCATCACTGCCAGCTTTTCCATTGATCTGCGGTGAAACTGAAGGTACAAAAGTTTCTTCAGAGCTAAACTGACTGCCATTCTGTTGGGCCAATGAGCAAGACTCATTCTGCACTGATGAAAGGGAACTTGATGCATACGAGGAAATCTGGGCAAACTCTGTTACTAATGACCCAGAAGGTATTACATTAGCCTGAAAAATAAATAAAATACATTACTGAAATCCTAAATAATAGTTCAAACTTCTGTTCAATTAGAATGAAGGTAGAATTAAAGCTGCAAATACTCACCTGTGCGCCAATGATCATACAGTAACAAAGTCCCTTGCCTGCACTAGGATCTTTCTCCCTGGCTTCTAGGTCCTGGGTTTTTGGCCATCTTGATGGGCAAGCATGGGATAATGTAGGTCCCATGCAAGTGAGATGGTACCCCAAGCTGCGCATATGTAACTCAATGGGGTTGATTTACTAAAGGCAAATAGACTGTTCACTTTTGAAGTGCAGTTGCTTTAGAGCCTAGTAAATGAGGTGAGGCTTCACTTTACAAAGAATACCCAATCACATGCAAGGAAAATAAAATAAAAAAACAGCATTTTTGCTTGCACATGCTGAAAGTTAGGCAAGGTTCACCACATTTACTAAGCTCTGGAACAACTGCTCTTGCAAGGCAAACAGTCTATTTGTTAAGGGAAAAGATCCATAAGCCACGCATCATGAAGCGGGCCCATGTGCATGGAGTGAGATGAATGGCAGCCTCAGCCCAGACTCCAGCCAGGCCTTGCCCCCGACGTGTTTCGCTCTGCCCGTTGGGGCTTAATCCCATGATTAAGCTCCAAGGGGCAGAGCGAAACGCGTTAGAGATGTAGCCTGGCTGGAGTCCGGGCTGAGGCTGCCATTCATCTTACTCCATGCATATGGGGGTCTGCTGCATGATGTACGGCTTATGGATCTTTTCCTTTGACATTGCTGCAGCTTGGAACTAGGAGCTAGGACGAGCTCCCTGTCCCTGTCTGCACTCACAGCGGTCAAGTTGGACTTTACCTCTCTGCCTGAGTGGCACCTAAATTTTGTCTTTTTGGGAACAGTATTTGCCTTTAGTAAATCAACCCCAATGTGCATTGTAAAGAAGGTTGTGAACTGGCAGGTAAGTTTAGTTTATTGCAGAAAAGACACAGATGGTCTCTTCTGTGATAAATAGCCTGCCTGTTCACATATTTCCATTTTAAACATATGTTTAAAGGCCCTTGAGTCATCCAAACAACTGAACAGTACAATGGAAACTTTAGTAAGGGAGATAAATGAACCCTAAAGGAAGGTATGCCAACCATAATTATAGTATATCGATACCATCATTACAACAGGTCTACAGACTTGACTGTGTTCTGTCCTTTTCACTTTTCTTCTGTAAACGCATAAATGAAGAATATACAGCTGTGCTCATAAGTTTACCTACCCTGGCAGAATTTATGATTTCTTGGCCATTTTTCAGAGAATATGAATGATAACACAAAAACATTTCTTTTACTCATGTTTAGTGTTTAGCTGAAGCCATTTATTAGCAATCAACTGTGTTTTTAAATCATAATGGCAACAGAAACTACCCAAATGACCATGATCAAAAGTTTACATACCCTGGTGATTTTGGCCTGATAACATGCACACAAGTTGACACAAAGGGGTTTGAATGGCTATGAAAAAGGTAACCATCCTCACATGTGATTTGTTTGCTTGTAATTAGTGTGTGTGTATAAAAGGTCAATGAGTTTTTGGACTTCTGACAGACCCTTGCATCATCATCCAGTACTGCAATGACGTTTCTGGATTCTGAGTCATGGGGAAAGCAAAAGAATTATCAAAGGATCTGCGGGAAAAGGTAGCTGAACTGTATAAAATGGGAAAGGGATATAAAAAGATATCCAAGGAATGAATTGAGAATGCCAATCAGTGTTCAAACGCTAATCAAGAAGTGGAAAATGAGGGGTTCTGTTGAAACCAAACCATGGTCAGGTAGACCAACTAAAATTTCAGCCACAACTGCCAGGAAAATTGTTCGGGATGTAAAGAAAAACCCACAAATAACTTCAGCTGAAATACAGGACTCTCTGAAAACATGTGGTATGGCTGTTTCAAGATGCACAATAAGGAGGCATTTGAAGAAAGATGGGCTGCATGGTCGAGTCGCCAGAAGAAAGACATTACTACGCAAATGCCACAAAGTATTCCGCTTATAATACGGCAAACAGCATAGAGACAAGCCTCAAACCTTCTGGCACAAAGTCATTTGGAGTGATGAGACCAAGATGTAGCTTTTTGACCACAACCATAAACGCTACATTTGGAGAGGAGTCAACAAGGCCTATGATGAAAGGTAACAAAGGTGGATCGCTGATCGTTTGGGGATGTGTGAGCTACAAAAGGCACAGGAAATTTGGTCAAAATTGTTGGCAAGATGAATGCAGTATGTTATCAAAAAATACTGGAGGAACATTTGCATTTATCAGCCAGGAAGCTGCGCGTGGGACATACTTGGACATTCCAACATGACAATGATCCAAAACACAAGGCCAAGTCGACCCGTCATTGGCTACAGCAGAACAAAGTGAAGGTTCTGGAGTGGCCATCTCAGTCTCCTGACCTCAATATCATTGAACCACTCTATGGAGATCTCAAACGTGCAGTTCATGCAAGACAGCCCAAGAATTTACAGGAATTGGAGGCTTTTTGCCAAGAGGAATGGGCAGCTTTACCATCTAAGAAGAGAAAAAGCCTCATCCACAAATACCACAAAAGACTTCAAGCTGGTATTGATGTTAAAGGGGGCAATACATGGTATTAAGAACTGGGGTATGTAAACTTTTGATCAGGGTCATTTGGGTAGTTTCTGTTGCCATTATGATTTAAAAAGAGTAAAACGCAGTTGATTGAGAATAAATGGCATCAGCCAAACACTAACCATGAGTGAAAGAAAAGTTTTTGTGTTATTCATATTCTCTGAAAAAAGGCCAAGAAATCATAAATTCTGCCAGGGTATGTAAACTTATGAGCACAACTGTATAAAAACTTTAACTGTCAGAAATCAGCCACTCTCAACTAGGGTTCCATGGAACCTTAAGGTTCCTCCAGATGTTACACAGAGTTCCTTGAGCTGTGGCTTATTGACCTCCCATTTAATGTTGTCTGCTTAGTTTTGGGGCAAACATCATTTGGCAAAGCCAGTTACATTACACCAGTTATCTTTTTAATTGTCTGTAAATTGGACATTTGGACCTCCACTGTAAGGTGGGGACATTCTTCCCACTCATCACTACTGTGAGGGGTGTTTTTCAAACTGACCCCCAATGAGATTGAGTAGGGGTTTCCCAAAAAATGAAAAGTTATTGCAATGGTTCCTCCAGGGTAAAATGGTTGAGAAAAGTCCTAGACATTAGCAGTAGAATTATTTTTTTATTTACCCTTATTGACGCATACACCTGTTACAGACCATTTCTAAAGATCATAATATTTATGTGGGGCAGCGCACTGGCTAAGTGATTAGCACTTCCGTCTAGCAGCACTAGAGTCGTCGGTTCGAATCCCAACTACAACACTACCTGCCTGGATGTTCTCCCTGTGCCTGCGTGGGTTTCCTCTGGGTACTCTTGAGTGTACTCCTCTGGGTACACTCAAGCTTGCCTTGCATACACACAGTCACACAAAAGTTCTTTGAACTTTCGACTGTCAACAACGCAGTGATCTACAACACTACGACGAGCCGAGAAAATGAAATTCAATGCTTCCGAGCATGCGTAGGAATTTTGCACGTCGGAATTTGTACAGACAATCGTATTTTCAGATAGGAACTTTTTCGACCGAAAAATTGAGAACCTGCTCTCAATCTTTTTCTGGCGGGAATTCCGCCAGCAAAAGTCCGACGGAGCACACACACCGTCGCATTTTCCGACCAAAAGCTCTCATCGGTCTTTTGCTGGCCGAATTTCTGAACGTGTGTACGTGGCATTGGTATATGAATGTGAGTTAGGGACCTTAGATTGTAAGCTCCTTGAGGGCAGGGACTGATGTGAATGTACAATATACTGTATATGTAAAGCGCTGTGTAAATTGATGGCGCTATATATACTGTAAGTACCTGTTATAAATAATAGGTTTTAACAGTTATGCCCTTTGCTGGACTAAAAGCTCCTATTTCTCCATCAAACTTTTGATTGAATAAGTAGAGAAATAGTATTACTATTAGAAAATCCTGATTTTCTATAATGATGATATTATCAGCCTCTACAACATTATAGCAAGATATTTTATTTCCATGAATATCAAGGAATTTATGTTTAATTCCTTAAAGTGGCTATAAACCCTCACAATTACCCAGTGAAGTGACTGGCCTCAGGTAATACACAGAGGTGAAACAAATCCCCCTACATCAATTATACCTGTTTATCTACAGTCGTCTTTCCCCTACATCCACTCAAAGTGCAGAATTTATACAGGATCTCTCAGCTCTGAAAAGCAGGGGGCGGAGAGCTGAAGTTACATCAGTGAGGAGAGATCTGAGATCTGACTGTAAGGAAGGGACCTCCCTTCACATAGCAAACAAGAACAGAGCTGAGGCTGTCAATCAGCCGGAAGCCCCTCCCCTGTCACCATTTTTCTCTTGGTTTCATAAAAACTTGTCAGAATTGCTTCATGCTTATAGTAGAGGAACAAAGCAGCAGACAGAAATGATACTTCGTGTTTCGAATTATGACAAGTACATGCTATAGAGGGTAATGTTTTGTTCATATTTCATGTCTGAGGTTTCCAACCACTTTAACACACACTGCAATGGCAAAGCAACAAATTTGCTTTAATACCCTCTTGCCAGGAGTATATATTCACGTTTTCTTTACTAACATGGTGCTCCGTTTAGCTACCACAGCAAATATCTGGTACTTCTCGGTACAGGGGATCATGTGACAACACTATTGCTCAGCCTAGTGCAGTCATGCAAGAGTCGTCAGACCTGTACAAGCTCCAACTATCCCTTTGCTCTTGTCAGCACACGGATCAAAGAAACAAGATATGTGCCACAGCAACACACTTTTGGGCTTTCCACTGACTACCGATTCATAGGGACAGTTGTACTGCACATTAGTGTAAGAAGGAAGTAAGCATTTTTTAGGCTACTTTCACACCGAGGCGCTTTGCAGGCGCTATAGTGCTAAAAATAGCGCCTGCAAAGCGCCCTGAAAGAGCCGCTCAATTCACTCCAATGTAAAAGCCCCGAGGGCTTTTATACTGGAGCGGTGCGCTTGCAGGATGGTCAAAAAAGTCCTGCAAACCACATTGTTGCAGCATTACAGGAGCGGTGTATTCCCCGCTCCTAAAGCGCCCCTTCCCATTGAAAACAATGCGGGGGGGTTTAACCCTTTTCCGGCCGCTAGCGGGGGTTAAAAGTGCCCCGCTAGCGGCCGAATAGCGCCGCTGAATATAGCGCCGCCCGCCCCAGTGTGAAAGAAGTGCAGATATGCAGATACAGCAACTTAAATGCACAGCTCAGTGGGAAAGTCTCTGAGATACAGTATATTAAACATTGTTGTTAGGTACTTTAACTCTTCCGCAAATATCAAAAATTAAAAAAGTATAAGAGGTTCTCTCCACAGAGCATTATGAAAGTCTCTCAAACGTAATACGTCTATGCTTGTGCATAGTGCTTCAGTCTGATGGCTAGCATCATTCAACCTACTTCATCTGAGCCCAGGTCATTCTGGACTCACCCCAGCCTGTAACCGAAGTAATTCAACTGGAAGTGTGAATAATTCCAATTAATTAGTTATTATAGCAGATTATTTTTTAGTTTAGTTTTTTATTTACTTGTGGATTCTTTATTAATCTGGCTTATTTATGTCCTTTTATATTCACATTTCTAGGTGTGTGTGCAGAGGTGGATGTATGCTCAGTATATCCTATCAGCAATGTTTTGTGTCAGCACATGAACTTATTGGCTCCTTGTATTGATTCTTTCTCCAAAACTTCAGCCCCACTGTATGGGAATTGCAAGAGGCATCAGCCCATCAAAAATACATGTAAAAAAATGTATTCCGTGGGGTCGCTGCGTGTTCTAGCTCCACGCGTTACCCTGCTTGGCCAGACATTAATTTCAGACACACTTAGCTTGTTTTTTTTGTTGTTTTTTTTCATGGAATGCCCAAATGATTAATCTTGCTTGGTTGAAATAAGGATGGTTGAATCTAAATTGACAGTCTCTCATACTTCACATCTCCTCACTACTTAACCACTTCCGGACCGCCGCACGTCGATGTACGTCCTCACTTTGAGGACGGATATCGTTATGGCAGTAGCTAGCTGCCATAACCCCGGTATCAACGCATTCGGCCGGCGGTCCGGTTCAAGATAAAAGTGGTCTTTGCGGCGCATTCGCAGCAAGATCACTTTTATCGGTCCGGTGCCCTCGGCCGCTTACCGGACCCGTCAGCAGCGGCGGAGGCGATCCGGTCCTCTCGGCGGCTGTGCATGGAGACGAGTGAGGGGAAGATGGCCCCCACCTGTCTCCATGACACTGCAGGGCGGAAGCAACGTCAAAACGTCACTTCCACCCATAGCTCTTAAAGGGCCATTGTTTTTTTTTAATTACAAGTTTTTTTGTTTTTTTTTATTGCATTTTAGTGTAAATATGAGATCTGGGATCTTTTTTGACCCCAGAGCTCATATTTAAGAGGTCCTGTCATGCTTTTTTTCTATTACAAGGGATGTTTACATTCCTTGTAATAGGAATAAAAGTGGCACATTTAAAAAATAAATAAATAAACAGTGTAAAAATAAAAAATGAAAGGTAAAAAAAAAATTTAAACGCGCCCCATCCCGCCGAGCTCGCGTGCAGAATCGAACGCATACGTGAGTAGCGCCTGCATATGAAAACGGTGTTCAAACCAAACGTGAGGTATCGCCGCCATCGGTAGAGCGAGAGCAATAGCCATAGACCTCCTCTGTAACGCAAAACATGCAACCTGTAGAATTTTTTAAATGTCGCCTATGGAGATTTTTAAGGGTAATAGTTTGTCACCATTCCACGCGCAATTTTGAAGCGTGACACGTTGGGTATTAATTTACTCGGCGTAACATTATCTTTCACAATATAAAAAAAATGGGCTAACTTTACTGTTGTATTTAAAAAAAAAAAAAAAAAAGTGCGCTTGTAAGACTGCTGTGCAAATACGGTGTGACAAAGTATTGCAACGACCGCCATTTTATTCTCTAGGGTGTTTGGGGGTTCTAAGTAATTTTCTAGCAAAAAATAAATGTTTTTAACCTGTAAACAACACAAAAAAAAAGAGGCCCAGTTCTTAAGTGGTTATAGCGGTGTTCCGCCCATAAAAAAAAAAAATTAAAAGCCAGCAGCTACACATACTGCAGCTTCTGGCTTTTAACAATAGGACACTTACCTGTCCTGGAGTCCAGTGATGTCGGCACCGCAGCTGATGTTTCAATCAGCTGTCGGGTGCTGCCGCCGCCATTGCCGGCAAAGGTACCCCGGCAGTGTAGCCTTGCGGCTTCACGCCGGGAACCCTACTGCACATGCGCGAGACCTCGCTCCTCTCTCCTACTGGCCCGGCGACAGGGAGAGGAGGAGGGAGCCCCGCGGTGATGTCACGGGCCACGGCCCGGACTCTCAGGAAAGTGGGAACAGGATACCTGTCAAAAGGTGCCAATTGTGCACCGGAGGGGGAGAGGAAACAAATGAGATGAAGTTCCACTTTTGGGTGGAACTCCACTTTAAGATCACTTGCTTTTCTCTGCTGTACAATTCTAGATTCCTGTCACCATTAGCACATGGTTAGTCCTCACTCTAAATAACTCCCAACATTTTACTAATAGCCATTTGCAGGCAGGGAGTCTGTAGTCCCCTTAGTTGTAGCAACCAATTTAGATGAACAAGGATAGTTGTGCTAACTGATACTTGGTGGACTACTGATCCCAGAAAGTCCAATGCAAATCCTGCCAACCCTTCTGGCTGCAGCAACTTGACTCTGACGAAACCACAGTCTCTCCATCTGGCTTCAGATCCAATCCTGGCATGTCTCTCCCAGAGCTTCTCACTGTGCTTCTCACTCACAGACCCCAGCATGGATCCCTTCTGAATGACTTGCCTGGCAGTGCTCCACACTGTCCTCCTGCTGCTCCTGTTCCAGGACACCTCTCAATGACCGTTTCGAGAGAGACTCCCGAGATACAGACCAGAGTTCACCCCCCAAGGGCCACGACAGTCTAACACTCCATCATTCAATTCTTCCATCCGACAACTTCTCCCACCATAGGCTGACCATGAGTATATATAGGAGGCCTGCCCCTTGCCAATCCTAGTTGGGGATTGGTCAGGGCTCACAAATACACCCCATGTCACTCCAGCCCTCTGCCCTGACTCTTTTCCATAACCCTCTGGAAACAAAGGAGGCGCCAGAGAGATCAAGTATATGTCAGTCACCTGCTGCTACACTAAAAAAATAGGCCTAGCTCATAGCTAGGCCTGCCTAAATTTACCTGCACTGGCAGTACAAACCAAAAACACTACTCTAACAACCTACCTACCTAATGTAGAGGGTGCTACATAAGGATTACAGAGCTCTATTAATTTGGGTCTTTTTATATCTGCCTACAGTTTATGTTAAAGCCTGAGAAGTACCAATAGTAAAGGGTTCCTGAACAAATTCTGCTCTAGACTAGCATTCCGATCTTTTCTCATCTCTAACATTCCTCTTAACTAGTCAATAAAAAAACAGACAGGATACTGTTTTGCAACAGTCTCGAATGGAACTGGGCATAGGGAATGGCTTTGAATGAAGCCACCATCTTTCCTAAGAACCTCATGCAAAGGCGAATGGAGGGATCTCTTTTCGACCTGACCATCTGTACCAGCTCTCTTATGGCATTGATCTTTGCCTGAGGCAAGAACACCTTTTTCTGGGCTGTGTCTATGATCAGGCCCAAGTACTCCAGCCTTTTCAGTGGTTTTAAGGAAGACTTCTCTAGTTTGAGAATTCGATCCAGATTTTTCAGGTATTTGATTGTAATGTGCACACTTTGCTCCAAACGAGCCACCCACTGGTCTATTAGCAATAGATCTAGGTACGCCAAGACTGTTATACCCCGTGCCCTTAACCTGGCTGGAGGTGGGGACAAACCTCTTGTAAACACCCGGAGTGCTGTAGCTAGCCCGAAAGGCAAGGCTACAGACTGAAAATGCTGCTGTTCTACCTTGAACCGCAGAAACCCTTGGTGAGAGGGAAATATAAGGACATGCAGATATGCATCCCTGATGTCGATAGACGCCAAAAGTTCTCCTCCTTGTAGGATAGAAACCACTGACCTGATCGACTCCATGCAAAAGGAGTGGATCTTCAGGAACGGATTCTGATTCTTTAGATCTAGAATGGGTCTGACATCTCCATTCGGTTTTGGTACCGTAAAGAGGTTTGAATAAAACCCCAAACCTTGCTCTTCTGTGGGGATTTGTATGATCACCCAGAGCCAGTAATCAGTCTAGTACCCGAAACAGAGAT
Source organism: Lithobates clamitans (assembly GCA_037952925.1). NCBI lineage: Eukaryota > Metazoa > Chordata > Amphibia > Anura > Ranidae > Lithobates > Lithobates clamitans. Next base: position 1,678,088 of record JBBGZY010000216.1, read on the forward strand.
TGCCTTTTCCCTGGATCTTTGGGAACGTTTGACCACAGAAAAACAAGACGGTGAAAACTCCCGAAATTGTGGTTTGTACCCTAGAGACACCGTGGAGATGACCCATCAGTCCTGAATTTCCTCTTGCCAGACTTCTGAGTATTGCAAAAATCTTCCCCCCACTCTAGCAAGGGGGGAGGGGCGTCCCTTCATAATGAGGCTTTAGAATTCTGTTTTGCAGGTTTCCACCCCAGGACTTCTTTTGTGCCTGGGCCTGACCCTGAGATTTTCCTCTAGAGTGACGGCGGAGGCCATGTCCACTGCCTAAAGGCGGATGCCCCTGGCACAGGAGAAAGAGTCCGCTTAAATGAAGGGTGGGTATTCTGGCAAAAGAGTACTTTCCCACTGAAAATCGTTTGGATGTATTTGTCCAAATCATCCCCAAATAGCCGATCCCCATTAAAGGAAAACCAGTCAGGAGCATTTTGCATGGTGCTCCGGCTGACCACTTTTTTAACCACAGGATTCTACGCATGTGTACTAGCACAAGCGAAAGGCGGGACGCCCTGTAGAATAGATTTTTAATGGCGTCAATGGCAAATATAATGCTCTTGGTAGTTCGACCAAATCCCGGGCTGTACAGGAACCTCTTTAAGGGCCTGTCTAAACTGGTCCTTTAGGGATTGACAGATGCCTATTGCAGCGACTGTGGACTGAGTAACCGCACCTGCTAAAGACAAAGAGGATTGTGTCCCGAGTCAAGACAGCTCCAAGTAATATCTCCTTCCTGCGCTTGCGCAGTGTGGAAAACGGCGCCGTGCCTAGGCCCCTCCTCGTTTGAATTTTCAAATGTTCCTGCAGACCCAACGTGGGGGGGAGGGGCAGAGCCCAAAGACAGCTGGCAGGGGAGTAAAACTTCTGGAGCCGAAACCGGGACCTCCACATCCCCCGCGGGGGGGGGGTATTACAAGGGGCACCACAACAATTGCTGATCCCTAACCCCTAAGGGCCCCATCGGGGGGGGGAGAGAAATGCAGGATGGTGGATCTCTTATCTGCAAGAGGAATCCCCACTGTGCAACCTTCGGCTGCTGCCACAGACAGACTGACACTGAGCTGAAGTGAAGACAACAGATAAGGTATGTGCATATACTCCCTCTAGTGGAGGATTTAAGTCATGACAACATTTTTTCCTTAAGGAAGAAAAATCATAGGTGGACTTTTTCAGTTCCTACGCTTCTTCCCTTACCTTAACCTCGCAGCAGGAGTCTGCTGAATTAACAGACAGATCCAACCGTCACCCATTACGGCGTGCTGCGTTTAGCAAACCTTCAAGGACCGGGTCCCTCTTTATTGGGGTTCCACTCCCTTGGACCTGTATAGCACCCCTCAGGAAAAACTTTAGGTAATGTGAGCATGAACAAAAAGCCCTGGGTCCCGGGGTCCAGCCCTGCAAAGAGGCGTTACAGGCAAAACCTTGTGCTTCCTATACGAGGCCCTGGTACCATCCACCTTGGTCTATGGATCCATCCAAAGCATGGATCCCTCCTGGAGCTCCTCAGAGCACATCTTCACTCGTGACCAACACTTTAGACACTGGCGAAAAAACTGAGGTACTCCTGGTAGGAGGAGGGGTTATATAGGGAGGCAACTTCCTGTTTAGGGTGTGTCAGTGTCCATCCCCTGAAGGTGGCTATAACCCACATAGTAATTACTATGCTGCTCTATGTCCCATGATGTACGATAAAGAAAAGTGAATATTGGCCGCACTGATAATCGGTCGATCCCTAATTAGTAGCACACTAAATTTCACACGTTTTACTTACTGCGTGAAATTGTACAAAGCAGACGTGGCAATTTAAAATACTACTAAAAACAACAGACTAGTCTGTATTTCTTAATATAGTTTAGATACACATTGGACCATATTTTAGGATTATTAATGCAAAAATCTACAAAAATCCTAAATGGAAAATGTCATCATAGGTCTAAGAGAAACTGCAGCCGTCAGGAAGATTTCAAGGTTGAGGCTAAAGCCTTATAAAATCAATTTATAAATAGAGGGTATAGCCTCTCAAGCTTTAAAAAAGCCTAGCAAAGTTCCAAGATAGGGATGTTTTGATTCATACCAAGAAATTAACATCTCAGGACCAAAATGTCCAAAATGATAACAAGTTACTCAGGTCAGCACAGGCAGGTTCATCACATCATTCAAAAGTATTGGCACAGTTTGGTGGCTGATGATGTGGTCTCCAAATTTGGTAGTCCACACCCACAGATCACTTATAGGTGTTCCCAATCGCTAAAAGATCAGTTAGTCCACAGTCATTTGTTGGTCATAAATCTAAGGTCTACAAGACTACGGGCATAGCACCCTGCAATAAGTGAAATTTCTGCAGGTTTATAAACAATACTAAACAGATAACGCTATCAAATGGACATGAATATAAAACTAATTTCTATGTTGTATGTTGTCAGACTGTTGGCATAGTTTACTACATGGAATGTGAATGTAAGGAATTTTATGTCAGAAAAACTAAAAAAAAGTTTTTTTCATAGAGTCAGCATGTGGGCCTGTATCATGGGTTCCTATTATTCAAAATGAAATTCTTTGCTCTAGAGCAGGGGTCTCAAACTGGTGGCCCTCCAGCTGTTGCAAAACTACAAGTTCCATGAGGCATTGCAAGGCTGACAGTTACAAGCATGACTCCCACAGGCAAAGGCATGATGGGACTTGTAGTTTTGAAACAGCTGGAGGGCCGCCAGTTTGAGACCCCTGCTCTAGAGCATGTGCCCAAACATGAGAGAGGAGGGGATGTAGACAAGTTGCTACTGCAGCACGAAACCAAGTGGATTCACACCTTGGCAGCTACAAAACAACCTGGGATAAATTAATCCATCAGCTTTAAGCCCGTTTTATAAACCACTGTGCTTTTTCACTTCGATGGCTGTATTTTTTTTGGGGGGGGGTTTGGTGTTTGATTGCACAACAAAAATATTAACCAAAACCCAATCATATTATGCAACTATACATTTGTTTGGGACTTAATGATGCATACTATGATTTGAGGACCTCTCGGGAGCCCCATATTTTTAAACTTTTTAAATTGTTTAATCATTGTGTGAAAATAAGTGGTGGGGATGCCTTTTTTGTTTTTGTTCACTAGATGGCGTATATCACTCTAATTGATGGTACTCTTAGAGGATGGATGACAAAACCGACGCCCAGGGCACCACTAGATGGGACAATGGGCGGGAATGCAGTCCCGGCCTGGGTCCTGACAGGGCCCAGTTTGTCTGCCGCCAAATGTGCCCCTTCGTTGGGGGGATTGCCGTGTGCAGGATGCCTGCGGAATTTGCAGGGCCTGTGCACTGACAGACTGGTCAGGGGTGTCAGTGTATGCCTCTGGCCTTCCCTAGTGTGGGTGGATTTTCCATCATGGTGCCGGAGGTTCATCACGCATTCGCCTCATGTCATTTCTGGCAGCGATCGTGCATGCGCAGTAGCTCTAATTGGGCGTCCGCACATCCATCGGAGGATATAAAAAGGACCCTCTTAACCACTTGTATTGCGGTGGCTTGCCCTAGGAGAGAGTGGATACTTTACATTTGACATGGGCTATTTGTGGCCAATCTGATAGTGACTTCAGATCACCATAGGTGCAGAAAAGCCATATGGGTTTGTCTGTAGGCTTTATTTCAGAGCCAATATAGAAGATTCCCTGCATTTAACAACTTCCCTACCAGCGCATTGTAAAATGACGCTGGCAGGAACCTTTCATCCCTCCAGACGGGCGTCATATGACGTTCACCCGGGGCCGCGCAGCGTGGCAATCAGGGATAACAGCCAAGTAAAATGGCTCTTTACCACGTGACCGGCTGTGCTCAAACACAGCCGGTCACAAATGTCAACAAATCATGGTACCAGCTTCTTCTCCTTACACACCGATCCTGTGTGCGGACGAGAATGTGGTAACAACTAGTAAAACACAGACTGCCCAGTATTAAAGAGTACCTGTCACCAGCTCATCAGAGTACCCGACTACCTGTCTGCAGCCCATCAGAGTACCCAAGTACCTATCTGCAGCCCATAGCTCATAGAATATACACTGGGGTGTTTGCTTTCCAAAACGGGGTCATTTTATGGGAGTTTCAATTGTCCTGGTACTCCAGGGCCTTCAAAAGTGTGATAGGTTTTCAGGAAATTGAATATGTAATTTATTCTCCTAGAACACCTGACAGTGCTTCCTGCATATTGGACCTCTGTATGTGGCCAGGCTGTGTAAAAGTCTCACAAATGTGGAATCACCATACTCAGGACAAGTAGCAGAATGTATTTTAGGGTGTAATCTATGCTATGTATACGAAAAATATTATAAATTGACAAATTTGTGAAAAAAAAAAAAATTTCTTTCCCCATTTTCCAAAAACTTGTGGAAAAAAAATGACATGTTCAAAAGACTCAATATGCCTCATAGAATATACATTGGGGTGTTTGCTTTCCAAAAATCTTTTTGTGGGCAATTCCACTGCCCTGGTGCTCCTTGCATGTTGGGCCTCTCTATGTGGCTAGGCTGTGAAAAAGTCTCACACATGTGGTATCGCCATACTCAGGAGGAGGAGCAGAATGTATTTTGGGGTGTAATTGCAAGTACAGTAATACCTCAGATTGCGAGTAACACGGTTGACGAGCGCTTCGCAATACAAGCTATTATTTTTTTAAAATTCTGACGCGGTTTGCGGGTGTTGTCTCGCAGGATTCAAGCCTCTGCAGTGTGCAGTACCGCATTTGGCCAGAGGTACGGTGGCACCGGTGACACTCGGAGCCGCTCGGATGCACTCGGAAATACTCTGTTCCCGAGGGTTTCAGAGTGCATCCGAGCAGTCTCCGAGTATTTCCGAGTCTCTCCGGCACACCCCCCCCCCCACCTCTAGCCACATGCGGTACTGCATACAATAGAAGTCAATGTGGTACGAATTATCTTGGTTTCCATTGACTTCTACGGGGAAACTCGCTTTAAAATGCGAGTGCTTCGGATTACAAGCATTCTCCTGGAACGGATTATGATCGCAATCCAAGGTTCCACTGTATGCATATGCTGTGTGTGAGAAATAACTTATGACAACTTTGTGTAAAAAATAGGATTTTTTTTAAAACAACTTACCTGTAAAATCCTTTTCTTTCGATGGACATCACGGGACACAGAGCCACAGTAATTACTGATGGGTTATATAGGTATCACTGGTGATTGGACACTGGCACACCCTAACCAGGAAGTTCAACCCCCTATATAATCCCTCCCCTTGCAGGAATACCTCAGTTTTGTAGCCAAGCAATATAGTGCATTAGAAGAGGGGCGGGACCTCTGCGTCCCGTGATGTCCATCGAAAGAAAAGGATTTTACAGGTAAGCTTTACCATCTTCCCTAGTAGCCTCATACAAAGGCGGACAGAAGGACCCTTCTTGGTCCTGACTGCCAGAATCAGCTCTCTCAAAGCAGTGATCTTTGCTTGAGGTAGAAATACTTTCTACTGGCTTGTATCTATGACCAGACCTAAATACTCCAGTCTTCTTACTGGTTTTAGGAAAGATTTTTCTAGGTTGAGGATCCAACCCAGGTGTTCCAGATACCTGACTGTGGTCCTCAAGTTTCCGTTCAAGGAGGCTACCGACCGGTCTATCAAGAGCAGGTCGTCTAGGTATGCTATGACAGCTATACCCTGAGCCCTTAATCTGGCCAGAGGAGGAGCCAAGACCTTTGTGAACACTCGAGGTGCAGTGGCTATCCCAAAAGGCAGAGCCACAAACTGGAAATGGCGCCCTCCTATCTCGAAGCGCAGAAACTTCTGATGAGCAGGAAAAATGGGCACATGCAGATATGCATCTCTGATGTCTATCGATGCCAGAAATTCTCCTCCCTGCAGGGTGGAGACTACCGTCAGAATTGATTCCATACGAAAGGACTGAATCCTTAGGAATCGGTTCAGATCCCTTAAATCCAGAATGGATTCTGGACATCCCCATTTGGCTTTTGGACCATAAAAAGGTTGGAATAAAAACCCAATCCCTGATCCTTTGCGGGAACCACCATAATGACCTCCTGCGACAAAAGTCGCTCTAACGCTAGAAGGAGCGACTGCTTTTTCTCCGGATCTCTGGGGACACTTGACCTGATGAAACGAGGAGAGGGAAATTCTTGAAACTCCAGTTTGTACCCTAAGGTTACCGTGGAGACTACCCATCTGTCCTGGAAGTCCTCTCGCCAGAGCCCTGAGAACTGTCGCAGTCTTCCCCCCACTCGAGCGAGCGGGGGCGCCCCTTCATGCAGAGATCTTAGTGTTTTGCCTAGTAGGCTTCTTCCCCCAGGACTTCTTTTGTCCCTGGGGTTGACTCTTGTCTCTGGACCCAGACGGAGGAGGCCGTCGAGACTGCCTGGAGGCTGAAGTCCCTGGCGCTGGTGAAAGAGTCCGTTTGAAAGAGGGACGCTTACTCTTCTTCTTAACAGGTAAGAGAGTGCTTTTCCCACAAGAGATTCTCTTGATATAGTTATCCAAGTCTTCTCCAAACAACCTTTCACCACGAAATGGAAACCCAGCCAGGAGCTTCTTACATGGTGCTTCAGCTGACCAATTTTTCAACCATAGGATTCTACGTATATGCACTAACCCCAGCGACAGACGAGAGGTTTGCATGATAGAATCTCTGATGGCGTCAACAACATAACAGAAGGCCGCTGGAAGGTTAGCCAACCCCTGGGCCTGCTATTCAGGTAAAACCTTGATGACCTGCTTAACATGGTCTCTTAGGTATTGACAGACTCCAATCGCTGCTACTGCAGGTTGAGCCACTGAACCTGCTAAGGAGAAAACATCCTTTAATAGGGATTCCATCTTTTTATCTACAGGATCCCTGAGCATCTGAGCATTGTCTACAGGACAAGTCAGACTATTATTTACAGAGGAAATGGCGGCATCAATGGCCGGTATTCCCCACATTTTGATAAACTTTTCTTCCATAGGATAAAGTGTGGAAAACTTTTTCGGCGGAAAAAAACGTTTATCTGGGTGATCCCACTCAGCATAAAGGAGCTTTTCAAGTAAATTATGAACAGGAAAAGCCTGTGCTGGTTGAGGTGGTTTCAGTGACCCTAAAGAAGAAGAGGGTTGTTTAACTGATTCAGATCTGGGCAACTTAAATGTGGAGCGGACCAATCCCGTAAGGATCTGCACTAAGACTTTCTCCTCTTGGGAAGTCGCAGAGGGTCCCTCTCCACCCGATTCCTCCGAAGAGGAATCATCTGTCCCATCCCGATCCTCTGAAAGGGATTCCTCTCCTTTATCCCAGAGCTCCTCTTCCTGAGGGTCTTGGGGAACAGAGGAAGGCCTAGTACGTTTTCTTCCACAGAGTGAAGACGTAATCACGGCCATTAATCTTTCCTCTAAACCATTAATGGTTGAGGAAAAAACCTCCTGTGTAATGTATACAGGGGCTGAAGTGCCAGAAGCAGGTGTAGCCCCTGACCCCGACGGCTCTTCCTGGCTAGCCATCCCTGGCCCCTCGGGGGGGGGGGGATGCTGCAGACAGGGGGCCCTCAGAACCTGAACAAGATCCCCTAGGAGTGTCTGATTCTTGGGGTGCTTGAACCTCTTCTACCCATAGTGCAAAGCAACAAGGTGGAGGTATCAAAAAATGAACACTGACTGCTGAGCGATGTAGTCTGGCTGGAAGCCTTGCTACCCAATGCCCAGTCTGGTGTTACTTTAGTAAATGCTGCCTAGGAGAATGCCTGTGTCCCACCTTACATGCGAACGTCAGCTCTGTGTCCCTCCAGAAGGATTAGTGCACCTGTAATTAGTGCCTTTAATAGCCTGCAGCCGGTCCTGTGGGCGTCTGAGCACGCCCACCCTTTTTTTTTTGAAAAACGAGCGCTTCCTGCGCTAGCCGACCCTTCTGAACCAACATGGAGGAGGCTGGGAGGAGGGGGAGGAGGGATAAAGGCCGGTAAGGATGGGCCTGCCTGTGTAATGGTGGCGGCCACGACGGCGGTGAAAATGCGGTGTCTATCCACCTTACAGATCACCTGCGGCCTCCCCCTAGTCTGGGGGGGAGGTATCCCTGAGGAGGGCCCCCCATCCCATCCTACCTGGAGCCGGCCGGAGGAGCTTGTGCAGCGTTGAACACTTGAGACAGACATCAGCATGAGAAGGTATGTGCTCTTGGCAGCCCCCGGTGGTCACAATAGGCATAGCATGCATTTACCTTAAAGGAGAAACCTACTAGAATTAAAAATTCTGTGGAAACTCCTCTTACCTTATCCAGCCTCAGGGTTCTGTTTATACAGACCCAATCTTCACCTCTTACGGTGGGCTCCGTTTGAAAAAACCGTCAGAGACTGGGGCCCCCTACGAATAGGGGGATCCACAGTTCTGGCCCTGTAAAGCACCCGGCTAGAAATTAGGCTAGAAAAATCATTTTCTAATCTGCGGGGCCCAGCTCTCTAAAAAGAGAAGCGTTACAGGTAAAACCTTGTTTCTTCGGACATGAGGCCCGGGTACCATCCAATTCGGCCTAGAAAAGACACTTTGGAATGGATCCAGTTTGCCTGGCTTGCCCCAGTATAGGATATAGGATAATCCCTTTGGCGCTCAGCACAGGACATCTTTACACGTCCATCACCTAAGACACTGGCGTAAAAACTGAGGTATCCCTGCAAGGGGAGGGATTATATAGGGGGTTGAACTTCCTGGTTAGGGTGTGCCAGTGTCCAATCACCAGTGATACCTATATAACCCATCAGTAATTACTGTGGCTCTGTGTCCCGTGATGTTCGAGAAAGAAAAGTAAATCAAAATTTCTTAATTTTCCCAAGAACTGTGGGGAAAAAAAATACAACTTCAAAAAACTCACCATGCCTTTTACTAAATACCTTGGACTGTCTACTTTCCAAAAAGGGGTTATTTGTACTGCCCTGACATTTCAGGACCTCAAGAATTGAGATAGACTGTCAGTACATTAGGTGTGATTAATTTTTAATAATTGCACCATAGCTTGTAAACTAACTTTCACACTAACTAAATAATATCCACTAATTTGGGTTATTACCAAAGATACAGTGAGGGAAAAATTATTTGATCCCCTGCTGATTTTGTACGTTTGCCTACTGGCAAACGATCAGTCTATAATGTTAATGGTAGGTTTATTTTAACAGTGAGAGACAGAACAAATATATCCAGAAAAACACATATCAAAAAAGTTATAAATTGATTTGCATTTTAATGAGTGAAATAAGTATTTGATCCCCTATCAGCAAGATTTCTGGCTCCCAGGTGTCTTCTATACAGATAACAAGCTGAGATTAGGAGCACTCTCTTAAAGGGAGTGCTCCTAATCTCAGCTTGTTACCTGTATAGAAGACACCTATCCACAGAAGCAAATCAGATTCCAAACTCTCCACCATGGCCAAGTCCAAAGAGCTGTCCAAGGATGTCGGGGACATGATTGTAGACCTACACAAGGCTGGAATGGGCTAGACAAGACCATCGCCAAGCAGCTTGGTGAGAGGGTGACATCAGTTGGTGCGATTATTCGCAAATGGAAAAAACACAAAATAACTCACCTCAGTCTGGGACTCCATGCAAGATCTCACCTCCTGGAGTTTTAATGATCATGAGAACGGTGAGGAATCAGCCCAGAACTACACAGGAGAATCTTGTCAATGAACTCAAGGCAGCTGGGACCATGGTCACCAAGAAAAAACAATTGTTAACACACTACGCCCTGAAGGACTGAAATCCTGCAGCGCCCGCAAGGTCCCCCTGCTCAAGAAAGCACATGTACAGGCCCATCTGAAGTTTGCTAATGAACATCTGAATGATTCAAAGGAGAACTGGGTGAAAGTGTTGTGGTCAGATGAGACCAAAATCGTGCTCTTTGGCATCAACTCAACTTGCTGTGTTTGGAGGAGGAGGAGGAATGCTGCTTATGACCCCAAGAACACCATCCCTGCCGTCAAACATGGAGGTGGAAACATTATGCTTTGGGGACATTTTTCCTTCAGCCAGGGCATTGAAAATGGGTCATGGACGGGTCTTCCAGCATGACAACGACCCAAAAGACATGGCCAAGGCAACAAAAGAGTGGCTCAAGAAGAAGCAAATTAGGCCCCTTTCACACGGTTGGCTGTTCTGCCGCTGTTAAAAGCATTTTTTGTTATTTTGAAATTCCAAGACTCCAGGCACAGCGATCACTTGCATTTGTACATTGCGATTAGCTGTGTTTACTTGCATCTACATGCGGCTGTGTTTAGCTGCGATGGAACAATCTTGCCATTTATGATGTGCTTCCTGTTGTTTTTCTTTCCTTGTTGCAGCTGCTATCCACAGGTAATATAGTACGAGCAGATAGCTGCAATAAATCGGTCCGGGACGCAGTCAAAATTATTTTTTCTAATCGCACAAAACCCCATACGCACGAAAACATTGCTAAATGCACTGTGTGAATGAGGCCATAGGAAAGCATTGTGTGAGTTTAGCTGCAGTAGATAACTTGATCTATCCCACCCATGTGAAAGGGGCCTTAATGTCCTGGAGTGGCCTAGCCAGTCTCCAGACCTTAATCCCATAGAAAATATGTGACAGGAGCTGAAGGTTCGAGTTACCAAAGATCAGCCTTGAAACCTTAATGACTTGGAGAGGAGCTGCAAAGAGGAGTGGGACAAAATACCTCCTGAGATGTGTGCAAACCTGGTGGCCAAAAATGTCTGACCTCTATGATTGCCAACAAGGGTTTTGTCAACAAAAATACAAATTTTACTCATTAAAATGCATACCAATTTATAACTTTTTTAAATGTGTTTTTCTGGATATTTTGTTTGTTATTCTGTTTCTCACTGTTAAAATAAACCTACCATTAAAATTATAGACTGATAATTTCTTTGTCAGTGGGCAAACGTATAAAATCAGCAGGGGATCAAATACTTTTTTCCCTTACTGTTTGTAGCAGTATATTCTTTGCTCCAAATTTTTGAACAAAAATTACTTATTTGCTAAACTTTATAATAGAAACTAAAAAAAGTGCGTTTTTTTTCCCCAAAAATAAAAACCCAGTGGTGATTAAATACCACCAAAAGAAAGTTCTATTTTTGTGAAAAAAAAAAATTATAAAAATTTTGTTTGGGTACAGTGTTGCATGACTGAGTAATTGTCATTCAAAGTGTGAGAGCACTGAAAGCTAAAAAGCTAGTCTGGGCAGGAGGGGTGTCAAAGTGCCCTGTATTGAAGTGGTTAAATAGTCTATCGGGGGTCCACTACTGAATGTTTAAATAACTGAAGTATAGTTAACTTTCATTCATCTAATTATGCTCATTTGGCCTTGTTTTATCATGGTAGGTTGAATCCATAGTTCCTGGATTGCTGGTATAGCATCACCAGTAAATCCAAATTATATATTGTTGATTCACAGACAGGCCAATCTTGGATCCTGTATTCTCCCCTGCGGTTTCACCGATATCTCCTTGGAACACCCTCCTGATATACGGTCCACTATATGGGTTTTATCATAATCATTTTGGGGTATCATTCAGGTAATGGGGTTTCCTTTGACGGTGTTCAAATTTGTATGCAATGTTGAGAAATATAATGCTCCTACTGTTTATTGCTATGATTTATTTCATACATACATGTGCTGTTTTGCACTTTTGCTGAATGCCAGTCGCATATGTGACTAATATGTTGTCTTTAACTTTTAGTGATTGTGTATGCAGTACTTATAAAAGTCTCCTGAAGAAGCCATGTTCTGGTGAAACATGTAGAGTCAAAGTAACTGCAATTGGACCATAGTCGCATGGATACTGTATGATGGTTTTATATATAAAACGTTGGTTTAAAAAAAAAAAAAAAAAAACTATTGGTCTGCGTGGCACCTTAAAAATCCAATTTTCTTGTTCTCATCAATACTTTGAATATTCTTGATTCCTACTACCATTAGTAAATACTGAGAACAGTGCATTGAAATAAAGTTATTGCATAAAGTCCTAAACAAAGCTATTGGCTTTACGATCTCCTTATCCTGCAATCTGTGCAAGTACGTATATCAGAAAAAAAAAAAAAAAAAAATATATATATATATATATATATATATATATATATATATATATATATATATATATATATATATATATATATATATATATATATATATATATATACTGGGAACTTATTCTGTTATAAAGAGAAACAAAAAAATATTTACTAGGCTAGGTAAGCTGTGGTGTTTTTAATACTCATATGTAGTAGTGGAAAAATAAAGCAAAAAGAATAAAAGAAATTAAAGCAAAAATAATGTTAGGCTCTAAAGAACATAGTTATTTAATGGCATACACCCTTTGAGTGGAGTGTTAACAAGGGCGAGTGATACAGAGCATTACTACACTGCTACCTCCAAATCACATATATGTAAGTAGGTACAAACAATGGATTTTAACATAGGCTACATGCTATTTGATCTTAAAAGCAGAGTTCCGCCCCCCCAGCAAAAAATTTTAAGTCAACAGCTCCACATACTGTAGCTGCTGACTTTTAGGCCTCATACACACTGGACATTAAAATAATGTTAGAAAAATGTCAGTAGCTCTGTAGTGAGTTTTTCAACTTTTTTCAACGTTTTTGCAAAAGCGTTTAGCGTTTATTAGCTTTTTTCTGCGTTAGCGTTTTTTTTTTTTAAGAAATGTATGTATTTTTTTCTGGATCAAAAACGTTAAAAAACGCTGGTGAGCGACATTTTTGAGCGTTTATCGACGTTTATCAGCATTAGAGCTGTTAGTTTTGGGGTTTTTTTACTGCTCAAGAATGCCACTACCCAAAACTGCTGATAACAGCTTATGTGTGCATGGACACATAAGATAACACGATGGAGAGTTTAATGACTGTAGAAAAAAACGTCTACAACCAAAAACAGCTGCTGTAAAAACGTCTAAAAACATCCAGTGTGCATGAGGCCTTAATATTAGGACACTTACCTGTCCTGGAATCCAGCGATGCATGCACCCCAGCCGATGTTTCCATCGGCTCTCAGGTGCTGCCACCGCCATTCGTGGTAAGGGAAACTGGCAGTGAAGCCTTTCTGCTTCACTGTCAGTACCCTACTGCGCATGTGCGAAGCACGCTGCGCTTTCTGAATGGCCCTGCAGCAGGGAAAGGAAGAGGGGGGGGGGGGATCTCTTGGAACTGAGGATGGGTACCTGTCAAAAACACCTGAACAGTGCCAAATATGGCAACAAAGGTGGGGGGGAGGGGGAGGAAGATAAGTGGAGCTTTCACTTTTGGGTTTGCTTTAAGCTCTGTGCATAGCAAGGTGGCAGAACACTTAAAACTAACTGCATAGGCAATGAGATACCATAAGCATTCTAAAAATTCTGTTGACATTTGCTGAAGTGTGTTGCCATTATGCAGTCTTCAGAAGTTTTATTTGGCAGTTACAGAGAACCACTAAGGGTAGTGAACTGAAACAAACAGGCAATGCATGGCAACCTTATACAAAAAACATTTTATTTTCCAATGGTATGCTTAATTTAAAGAATGGCTTTCCATACATATCCTAAACTGTAACTTTGGTTATGAGCTGCAAATAACTTTGACTACCGTCCCACTTAATTTGGCATCTGCATGCAATCAAATCACAGGGTTTTATATTTTTATTTTGGGATGGAAAAACAGATCAAATGTATCCAATAAACAATGGCAGCACAGTGAAAAGAACATGAAAGGGCAATGCAACACAAAGGCACTGACCAGCATACCAATTAAAAGAACTTGGCAAATGTTTCTTTATTACTGCAAATCAAGAGAATCAAAATAGCCGTTATTGTTTGCTCTACCTGCTCTCTAATATGCTGGAATGAAGACTGTAAATTCAGAATTTGATTGAAGAGAGGGCTTTGGAGGACAGATTTTAATAAGCATAGCTTTTCTTCATTTGCTATATCCCCACGTTCCCGAACTTTTGTATGCAGACGTTCAACTGCTTGCAAGGCACGGTGGGTATCTGCATTAAAAATAAAAGTTCAACATTTTGAAGACAATAACCAATATCACTGCTATAAATTCTTTAATGTTTATTACATTGGTATGTTCCATTGTTCCCATCATAATTCGCTATTGATGGACTTTGGTCCTAACATGTAACCCTTCCCAGACAGCGTTTGTTAGTTCGTTCCTAGCATTTTGGCCTAAGAAGCAGCCATAAAACATTTGTGTTTTTGTGACTCACTTTTTGTAAAGGTAAGTCATAGGTTACAAAGGAAAAAAGTAGTAACAATCAGTGTACATACAGGAATGAAGTCCAAGATTTAACAATGTATGGTTGGCAGAGATCAACATTTTAATGGCTTACCGGTAAGAAGACAAGTGATGGAAAGGGGAGTATCATATTTTGGGAC